>OX328126.1:39254229-39796729 GCA_946811695.1 Gonocerus acuteangulatus | reverse complement strand
GGATAATTTCATACGATGAATTCAGCCGAACAGAATTTCTTAAGAATTGCTTGGTTTTTCCGAGTTTCCTGTAGAGTACAAATTATTTTATTCGAGATTTATTCCGAGAACTAATTGTATCTTTTATAACTATGCTAGAAATCACTTATATCACGCTCAACGATTAAAAGAGATCGTTGGATATTCTGTAGAATGTAATTAATCGTCCTTGGTTTAATTTTTTTTTCATTCTTTTTACCATGTTGTTCGAACGAAAACTTATTCTGAATCTTCTCCTATATTTCTACTTTTCTTTCTTTTAATTTCACACACACAAACACACACACGTATATATATATATATATATATATATATATATATATATATATATATATATATATATATATATATATATATATATATTTATTTATTTATTTATTTATTTATTTATTTATTTATTGGTTCCTAGTTCAAAACTCGGGTGGGCTTTTATCTTATAGCGTAATCGTTCGACGGTAGGATTCGGTGTCACTTACGATCCCATGGCCCACCTAGCCTTTTATTAATTTAATGGGTACCTGCAAAGGGAAAAATTAGATAGCCGCAGCCTATTACGGACCACACTACCTCTCTGGCGTGCGTCAAAAATCAGATACCTCTACACTACCTGCTCCTCTGGGCCTCCATGGCCGCTGATGGGACAGATGTTTATATATATATATATATATATATATATATATATATATATATATATAGAGAGAGAGAGAGAGAGAGAGAGCAAAAGATACATACAACATAAATTGATAAATGTTTTGAGTAAATGTATATTTTTGAAAATCCTAATTATTTTCGCTGATTTCTTTCTATGTAACTACTGTAACTTTCCTAAAACACGCATGACCCCCCCCCCCTTTCCTGTGAATTTGTTTGACGAACCTTGAGACTAGTGAACTACACTTGAAGATTTGTACAAGTGTTCTTGTGTTAACGCATAGCGGTTTGCATTGCAAATTTAAATCTTGCTCAGTGACATCGGCGAAATTACTTCGACATTTGTTGATGTCAATAGTATTTTAATATAATCATTTAGTAATATTTGATGGCATTGCTTAAGTAGACGGGGTTTCATTAAGGAATGTATACTGGTTTTACAAAGTGATTGCATAGAATGAATGCAGGAATTATTTTAATTATATTTAAAAAAATATGACAATTTGCTATGGTTCTACCTACGATTGTCAAATCAATAAATTGTGTTCGTGTGGTCACTTCAATTTACTTCCATTTACCAGCATTGAAAATACGATTAATATTTTGAGATATTTATCCAGATATGTGACATGTCCAAAATTGCCCTTATTATATTGATCATAATTATGATTATATCTATATATTTTTGAAGGACTTGTTGAATTTTGAGCGTTACCAACATTTATTCTTCTTGGCGAAAAAAATGTTAGAAGCAATACGTAAGCAGCTGAAACAACTATAATAAATAAAACAAAACAATTATCACTATAGCGACTGCAATTTTGTTTTTCAGCCAAGGAATTTGGTGTATAGGATTCCGATAAAAGAACTAAGAAGCTCATTGAATCATGCCCAACTATTGCGGGCTGGAATAGCTAAGTTATGAAGCTCCTGCATGATTGAATTTTTCTGTACTAATTTACTTTTTTTGATAATATTAATAATATTGGGTGGGGCAAGAGTATGACATTGATTTCATATTATTCTTTTTTATATACACCGAATATCTTTATCACAATCTAGATTATATATATATATATATATATATATATATATATATATATATATATATATATATATATATACACTATTGTATCAGATTAATTGCCCCAAATTTAATAAACTAATAATAAAAATAAATTAACGTAAATTTTGGCACTTCTAATGCTTCTTCAGGTTCTTCTAGGTTCAAAACCGAAAGTACTCGTTAACGTTTTTCAGGCGAAGGATTGGCCTATAATAGTACCCATTGAGAAATGAATGAGACATTAGTATTTCCATAAGTAGCCTAAACAGGATCGATAGTGCGGTGTGCCTACGCTAGTAGAGTCCGGACCCATGAATAGAGCTACTCACTGGGAGGTTGCGTCAGTCAGCTGATGCAAGGTCTGAGGGTGGATTTGCATCAGCCAGCTAGCGGCTTGTCGGGGGGTTGTGTTCGTTCAGTCGGTGCTAGTCGGTCTTCCAGTTCATATCTCCTTCAACCAATTTCCCCAACTTCAATAAGTGAGTACTGCTTTTTACGATAACATTATACTCCTTACAAGAGCATATGGAAATCCCAATTTACGAGGAATGAGTTTGATCTCTCGAAGCAATGTTGGTCATTTCATTCCCTTGAAAATGATAATTTATGACCCAAGTATGTGTAAATTTGCGAGCGTAAACGGCCTTATCCTGCGTTTTAATCTCTAAACGTATTTTCTCACGACCTCTAGCTAGGAGAACTCGCTTAAGCCGTCGACACGATGACGCAGACCGGAAGTGCAGACGAAAAATGTTGACTTTTCATAACCCACGAAATTTAAGTACATATTTTTCCGTTCTTACCCCATGTACCGACTATGATAGGAAGTGGCACAACGATACGTATTTAAATCAGCCATATTCAACCTACGACCTGCCGGGTATATGCAGTTGACCCATCTGGTGTTACTTTTTTTTTTTTTTTTTTTTTTTAACCATTTCGAAACGCGCCGTGGAGTGCAGTGCTATAAATATTGTGTGGAAATGACTAAACAAATGTTAAAATAAACGCAATGAGTCCGTTTATGGTTGTCTTGTTCAATTTTTAATTATCACGAATACCTAATTGCTTTTTGTTCTTTTTTGCGGCCAGCGACATCATGGTCCGTATGAAAAAAAGATTGAGTGCCACTGGTCTAAAATGAGAAGTTTTTTTTTTTTTGTTTTTGTTTTTGTTTTTTATAGGCGATATCTAACCATAAGCACCGGGGTATCTAAAGGCATTTCTTCAACAAGCCCTGAAAAATACTGCTTTTTTTCGGTGTAATTGAAACAATTATATAGACGTCTACATTTGTCAGTAATTAATTAATTTAGCTATTGAACTTTGCTTTATATAAGTATTGGGGGGTAAAAAAGGTCACACTAGATATCAACATATTAATGGGGAAGAAAAGAACCAGGTAGTACGCACGCGCTGCCCCCAGCCCATGTGGGGAAATTCCAAGCTCCCCTCCGGCCACGCCCCATCTTGTACTTTTGTTTGCTTGACTGGTGAACCGCATGGCCAAGAGTCAGATACCTCTATAGCATCTACCCTCTTGCTCCTAGTAGCCTGATTACTGTGTATCTAGCACAGTTATATTTGTTGCTAACATACACAGCTAATAAGACGAGTGTATTATTGATATAAACTATATCGGTTCAAAACGAGTAGGGGTTTACTCCGGAACCAAAATATTCATTTGTCCATACGTGCCGTATTTTTTGCTGTCTTACTCCAAAATGCATCATGGATTGAGTCCTTTTAATAATAAAATTGTACTGTAGAAATAAGCACCATCGGTCCATTAGAAATAGATGCTTGAACCAGACCACATTACTAATACTCCTGTAGAAGCATAACTAGTTTGTAGTGTGAAAAAAGCATAAGTGTTTGGTATTCAAAAGTGGTGGTTCATTCAGACTACCAAAATTTAAATGAACATGATTAAAGTCAGCTTGTTTAAACGAATTTAGTAGTAGCTTAATTTAGTAGTAACTAGTGCTGTGTTTCATCACGGAACAACAGTAGTTATTTTATTGTTTAAACAATTTATCATCAAAATTAACTCTACTATAAAAGTCCGTCACGCAGGAGCTGCATAACTAAGCACTTTCCTCAAAATTTGGGTAGTGTAGACTGCTTTCCAGAACAATTTGCTTAAAATATCCTACATAAATAAAATAAAATAAATAGTTCTCATTTTGTAATGAGTAACTGATCAATTATTAATTTGCATCCAGAGTTATGTTTACACATGGTACCTACTACACTACGTAATAAATACAAAAATCCTCATATTATCGTATTTTGATCTAACGCAGGAACAGGATACAGTCACACTAGTGGTAGAAGGCGCTCCTTGCGGCGGCTTTGTGAACCTACGTCTGCCGGCTTTTCTATTCAAATATATTACAAATTAAACCCCCGCTTTCCGATTGACCGATTCAGCTCATTTTTACAACACTTCTTTCTCATGAGTTACCCACGACGTATACAGCGTTTCGTTGCAATACAGCAGAAATTACGACCGGTATGAGTACATTAGGAATTTGGGTCCGGAGTAAACCCCCCCCCTTCTAATGAACCGATTTCGTTTATTTTTACAACACATATTTACCTTTGGATTAGCACTACGAATACCGAGTTTCGTCGAAATATACCAAAAATCACGGCTGGTAGTGGCGAATTGGTATTGTGGCTCCGGAGTAAACCCCCCCTTCTAATGAACCGATTTAGTTCATTTTTATATCTCACTTTTCTCTCTATATTAACACTACGAATACCAAGTTTCGTTGAAATATAACAAATATTACGGCTGACATAGTCAAATAAGTGTTTTGGGTTCGGGGTAAACCCCCCCTTCCGGTGGACCGACTTTGGTGGTTAACGAACTCGTTCAATTGTTTGCTAATTGAATGCTATATACCAAGTTTCGTGACGAAAAAACAAAAACTCTGGCCGCTATCGTGTTAACAGACACATATATATATATGCATATATATATATATATATATATAGATATATATAAATTTTAACGGGGGTCATTTTCGGTGTCTACTAGGTAGGATCGATAAAGATTTGAAGAAATTTTTCAAAAATTCCGTCATGAGTCCAACCTCATTAGCTACTTTCCTTCAGAGGAAAGTGCTAATATAATTTTGTGCAGTTTCTATAGGACGGTTCCCGTCACACTATATGTTATTCAGCAATTGATATTATTACCTCGGATAGACCATCACCAGGTATAGCGTAAACTCTATGAGGTACAAAATTTCAGTTTATTTCTATTAATTCAAGGTCTGCCATCACAGTTGAAATGAACCGCAAATACAAATAATATTATGAAATAGATAAGAACGGTAACAGCTGACCTGTTATCTTCTTAGCAATGCATGCTGCCTAGGCGTGCATGCTTTCTTTAAAAACAACTAAAAGCTCACACCTCTCTAAAAATACTTAAAAATTTGAATTTCAAAAAAACCTTTGTTAGCGAGTGTTAAAATCTTAAAGGGAGTGCGAGGATAGGTCAGTGAGTGAGTGGTATTTGACAAATATATAGTGGTATATATTGTGGGATGAACTTTTTCTTTCCCCGGAAACCTTCTCCCTCATAACCTCCATGTCTTACCTCTTTGGAGGCTCAAGATTCAAAACAACAAGTGACATTAGAACAAGTGAAAAGACTGTGTTTTTTCTTCTTTTCCTTGTTGGACTCACAATCTTTAAGTTTATTCAGTGACTTTTCAATATACAATGAGTGGCTAAAGAAGTTCACCACTGGCCTGCTGGGCCACTGGAGTTGGGAGAAAAGGACAATGTTAACCATCAAAACCACCTTCACCAATGTCATCATCAGCAGCATCTCATCCCAAACCTTAATGTTCAATATCTTAATAGTAGTTTAAACCCTTTTTGTAAATTATATATTACTAGCTGAATACCCGTGCTTCGTCACGGCAGATAAGTAGTTATTTTATTGCGTTAAATAATGTTTCATTAAAATTACGTTACTATACAATTCTGTGCAGTTTATTATAGCACAGTTCCCGTCATACTATATTTTATTCAATGGGCGTTAAAATTTAAAAGTTTATGTTTCCAAGAAGTCATTTGGTAACACCCAATATATTTACGAGTATTACCAAGGTTATAGGCGAGAAGGCATTGCAAGGGTTCCGGATATTATTGCCTCACCTAGAAAACTCTAAGGATAGGCTTACCATACATCACGGTTTGACTGGGAATGTCCCGGTATTTTGCAATTGTTTCTGTGTCCCGCCCGATTTTATCAATGTCCCGGAAAAGGCTGTAAGATGTAAAAAGTAATGAATTCATGTTTATAAGAATCTTTTTTAAATCGGTTACTTTTACTACTGATATTTTTACTACTGCTCACAGTGTCAAAGAAATCAGAAGTAATCTAACTGTAAAGCGCTGGAACTACCTGCACAGCTGCCAGCTGCCAGACACTACTATTTGGCTGAGAGATTGTTTTAAGAAAATCAAGTAGCAAGAAAAGTTCCGTTCTTATTTTTAAGGTTTGGGTAGACTAACAGTTTAGGATTCCCCCTTCCCGTTAGTTGCTAGGCTTAAAACTCACCAACCATTTTGCTTATAATTTGTACACTTTTTATTCCCCCCCCCCCCAAACTCTCCAAAAATATGGCAAGCCTATCTGACGGGGACAGGCAGAAAAGAAACGCAATTAAAACTCTATGAGGGACAGTTAATTTCTAGTAATTCAAGGTCTGCCATCATAGTTGAATTTAACCTCAATTAGAAATAAATCTATGAAATAGATAATGTACGGTAACAGCTGTTCTTTATCGTCCTAGCAACGCAGGCTGCCTAGGCTTGCCTTCTCTAACCAACTCAAACTTTAAACCCCCCTAAAAATGCTTAAAAATACGAATATCAAAAAATCCTTTCTTAGCGAGCGCCTACGTTATATAGGGAGTGTCCATGCAAAATTTCAAAATTTTCTGTCGAGCGGTTTGGGCTGGGCGTTGATAGATGAGTGAGTGAGTGAGTGGTATTTGACAAATATATATAGTAGATTTCAACTATTAAATTAGCTCCAGAGGGTGAAAAAAAATATATTAAATTAGCCTTTTCTTATTCATACAGGCCACTAACCATTTCACCAGCACAATCCATAGCCTGCTTCTGCTAAATTAACAAAAATTGAAAGCAGAGCGCATTCAATGGTCGTTGTGTTCAATGGTTGTTGTAGGTGTACGGCACACTTTCTTGCGACCTTCAGGCAAAACTCAAACGCCTCGTGAACTGTCTCATTCGTTTGATCTTCGGGATCCTCAGAGAGACCACATACCGCACGTCTACTCCTTAAATTTCAATCCTCTGTTCCCTCCCTTTACACCTTCTCTCGTATATATTCCTTTCCACCGTACAGCTTTATGCGAAAACCCTTTGTCAGACTATTCCGGCTGTTTCTCCTTTCAACTGAAGACTTGTATTCCGTCTATTTTCGCTGCTCTGACTTGCTGTCTAAGACGACCTTTAAAAGCTGCAAATAGGCTCGAATCTGGCACAGTTATTCCTGACAAAGCCACTACTTGGACCTGTTTACAATCATGGTCTCCTTCACAAAATCTTTATTATCATTATCATTTTTGGTACTCAGACAAGAACTGTCAAATATATGATTTGATATATTTATATATATTCACATATCTATATTTCTAAATGGTATATTACTTCATTTGGAAGCGTGGAGTCGGTAAAGCAGTAACGTTATGCTATTGAACCACTTTATTTATTATTTACGCCCATATTTCACAATCATATTTTTGTGTAGATGAATATATTTTGGTGGAACTCAACAAATCAAGTGAGTGGTAAATCCTATAAACCCCGTGCCAATAAAGCAAACAGCCTTCATGTCCTTCGTTTACTCAATTTCTCCATGGTAATCTCTTTAAAGTTCATGATAGAGCCAGTTATTATATTGATAAATTATGATAACAAGGGAGAAAAGAGATTATGGCTATGACTATTGAAGATGCACAACAGACATTTGAAAGAAATCATTATCATTGGGTCAATCATATTGTAGATTTATATATATTTGAAATGATTCTTTTTGGTGCTTATTGAGCAACATTTGAGATGGATGAAGATTTCCCACATTCTTCCAAATATTTTAGTTCTTTACTCAATTTCAGTAATAATGAAGCAGGCCTCAAAATAGAATTTATAACACCTCAGCAGTATCCATTTACTTTGTTGCGGATAATATTGTATTTGATTATATTTGTACCTATTAGGGCTCTTTCGAGGAATGGTCCAATTCGAAATGGCAAGGTATCGGTGTCAAGCACTTTAAGGATTACAAAAAAAACAAGTACATTTATTATAAATGCGTGCTATCGAGTTCAGAGTGGGTAAACGCCTTAAAACTAAATACAAACTATGCACCCCTTCGAGGAGTTCCCGGCGTGAGTGGAGCGATGAGAAGTGATGTTGGAACCCTTTGCCGCAAATATGGTGAAGAGCCCGAAACACCAGCACATGTGCTGGGAAAATGTCCGCATAACATGCTTCTCATCACTCGTCGCCATCATGATGTCAAGCACAGAATAAAAGAGCTCCTTCAGGAAAAGAACTACCGCTGTTTCGAAGAGGTGTATTGTATCGACGATGAAGGATCATCTATGTTTGCCGATATTGTCGCATTTAAAGTAAATAGTGAGCTCGCTTATATCATCGACCCCACTGTGAGGTACGAAACAAATAATATCGACCAAGCAAACGCAGTCGATCGTGAAAAAAGATCGATCTACGAGAAATGCTTAACATACTTCTCTGAAAAGTTCCAAGAACAATTCGGAAAAAGAAAATTCCTTGTCAAAGGGTTATGGTTCGGAGCTCGAGGAACCATACCAAAGGATACGAGCATATTCTTACGGGAGCTCGGCCTCGATATTAATAGCCTCCCGTTCTTAGCCGAACAAATATTAGTTGACTCCCTTGGGATAATTAATCGACATATTTACGGTTAATAACGAACAAAATGAAGAAAGATAATGCAGCACCATTTGCCATGTAGCACACTCACGGTTACGAAGAGATCATGACTACAACTTGCGAATCCTCGACGAATCCCAGACTTTGCATTAAACCAGGAGATCTCATCTAAGCATTTATCTCTGGACTGATTGTAGAGCTATGTCGCTAGCAACCCCATTAATTTGGGCAGCCACACTTTAAAAATTTTAATAAAGTGTTCTTTCTTTCTTTTTTGGTCCTGCTGAGGAATTATTATTACTGTTCCTCAATGGCTGATTTTTTATTTAAATACGATTTTAAATTGAGATAATGCAGATTGTACGCGAGGAATGGCGACTGGTCTACCCTGTATTCCGCCGCGGCTCCACGTTGTCTGCTCGGCTTGATCGATATGTTTACCTTGGCTTGTTTCAAATCGGAGGGAGAATCTCCCTTCGGGATTTATTGTTTCAGCGCTTCGTTAGCCCTTTTTCTTAATCAACAATTATGTAAGTTTTGCCTATTTAGCTTTCCCAAAGTGCCTATCGGGTTCTGAATTGTTGGAAACCATATGGTTAAAACAGATATGTATCTGTTTTAACACAGCCGACTTCGGAATGGAAGTAAAATTAGACACTACGAACATTCTATATTATTTTTGTGTAATAGTACTTAGCTTGTTAACCGTATTTTTCCGTAGAGTGGAAAATCCGCTTAAAAGCGCAGATCTGATGACTCAATCAGAAACTTCTGACAAGAAACATTGAGGTTTCATACCCAATTGGTCCCGAAATGACCAATCGTTCAAAAATGAGTGAGTATTTTTGTTATTTATGCGGCTATCATCTCCAGCAGTTGTTTTGCATTATATTTTGCAGGAATCATATTCTGATAATATATAATAATTTTAATTTTAATAATTATATTATCTTAATATAATGACGATAGCCTCCACCAACAAGTATGACAACAGTATAATTACTGGCGGACCTAACCCCTTAGATTATTTACCGAACACAAATAACGCTGTCCCTAGAAATGCATTTTACTCTTCGCAGTAAGTCTGTTGAAGGCAGAAAATATAGAATTTTTCTTAGGCAACTGGTTTCACAATTCCTCTATAATTCTGAATATAGTAATGTTGAGCAACTTTTACCTAGTTTGTAAGATGAAGTGAAAGAGTTAATTTATACCCTGAGCCTCTTAATTGAACCGGAGAAACAATATTATTAATTAACTATAAAATAGCCATATTATTAGTATGAATATCTATTGTAGTTTTCCTTCGTTGGGATGTTATTTCACTAGAAGTATAATTAAAATAAAAAGAGAATATTAACTTTTCATATTCATAATCAATAAATTCCATATTTGTTCTTCCTTTAAATGAGCAAGTAAGGATTACAAGACTAAAAAGAAAATAATTTTTATTTTAAAATAGTGATTTTCGAAGGTGACTCAATATCCTAATGATATTTCTTATTATATTGGCATAAGGTATGCCTATCTAACCAGTTATGAATAGTTTAAGTTTGTTTAAAATATTTACTTATGTACTTATTTATTGCTGGACCACATGGAGTTATTAGTTAGGTACGGAAATTAGTTGGTCTATTTGGAAACGTCCGTCTCTAGAAATAGAAATAATATTAACAAAGTAACAAAAATTGAAAATAGAAGATAAAACAAGATAAAAAAGAAAACTGACAAAAATAGCAGTGGAACTAGTATTTTAAGTAGTTTTATGCCCCTGAAGAGACATTGAAAAAAAGGGTTTCCGTTTGTCAGTCGATTTTGTTTTCGAAAATTAAAAAACTTAGAAAATATTGACTTATTTGTTATTCATAAATTAGAAAAATCGCACTATAATTACCCCTTAAACAGCTACAACTTCGAAGACTGTGTTTTTTTGAATGTGAGTATTATGTAGTTCCCATAACTGATGTTAAGTGAGATTGTTTGTAGCTAGCAAAGAATCGATAAGAATTTGATAAATGAGTGAACCACGTTTATTTCCCTTTTCAGTTGTAAACTTGACCGAAAGTGACTAATGTTTACGAAACCTCCAGCCATATCAACCTCATTCTTTAAGATCTCTCTCTCATATCACAGCGATAAGGGAGCATTCATGTATCTTGGTGGAGTAGTAATGAATGAGAAATGATAAACTTGAATGAATTTGTGTCATGAATGGGAGACTGTATTGAAGGTTTTCATGCCAGAAACTATTCTTTAATATTTTTTTAAATGATTAGAAGAAAAGCCTGTAAAAAAACAACATATTAACACCGTTGAAATTTGACTGCATTCTTTTGCCAAACTGGCCAAGTTGTATGTATGCAAGAAAAGGCATCAGGTCTATCCTGGCTAGAAAAGAGTGGTAACCTGTGGCCTTTCATTTATATTTTTTCAAAAAAGGTCCTAATACTTTTGTCGGTTGATAAAAAATGTACTTCTTCTACTCGGAATGCTCACAAAATATCCATATATACGTTTTTTATGTGGAGAATCAAATAAACCCACTTTTATGATACCTTTACCTGTTTTTAAGATACGTTTTGACATCGGATTCTAAAAAATGACGGTTAAAGAGGCCAAACATGTGATAGAATGCTTAACTTAAACCATCATTTCTTAGAATCCGATATCCGGTATCTTAAAAACAGGTAAAGGTATCTGAGAAGTGGGTTTATTTGATTCTTCACATATAAAACAACTACAAAAGGTGTATTGAATAGGAGGTTTCCTCCCTAAGGAAGGAGAGGGGAACGCGCTAGCAGATAACTCGCCCAGAGACCTAAACCGTCACTTAGCTAAAGGTCAAGAGTACAAAGCCCCATGCCGAGTAAGCATGAGTATGGTAATAAAGGATAAGGAATGGCGAAGATAATTCTGCGTTAGGTTGTGAGAAGTAAGCGGTTTTATGCCCGGAGAAGTACTGGTTTATTGCTGAGCCGCTGAATCTTATAGCTTCAAACGCTGTAATTGCACTTTTATACTACTAGAAAGGGTGCTTTTTCATTTTAATTTATCATAATAGATATTCTAAAGGTTATGAATTGCTTTCTTTCTTAGTCCTTAAGATAATGAATTTTATCAAGCCAAAAATCCTTTTGTAATGTGGTGACTTCATGAATTGCCCAAACAAACTTAATTCCGGTTTGCCGGTTCCTGTTGTTGGAGATTGAAACCAGCATTAGTGTGTGGAATCAATTTATACTTTATGGTATGTTTTATGGTTCTATGGACTTTTGCCGGTTTAGAGTTTGAGACCACTCTAGTATGAGAGGTGTTAGTGTGGCCATACACGTTTGGTTCAAAGGCCGACACAGGGACTGCACAGTCCAGTTGTAGCAGAACCACTTTATGTGAAGCAAATATCCTCTTGTCGACACACATCAGGCCTGGCCTACACAGTCCCGGCATCATTGGACTGTACAGGTAATCTATTGGGGTTTTATCATTTTACTTCCATGGATTGTGCAGTTCAACTCTGGCTTTTAGGAATACCTTAAGGTTTGGATTGTGCAGTACAAATCTTAAGAAAATCCTCTCTGTTTACGGACACCCTTAGTGGCGGCTCACTCACAGCTGGTTAGACGACATTTGGGATAATGATGAAATAAATAAAAAATAAGAGAAATGACCCCGCATTTGTGAGGAATAGTTCTCTATCTTCCCATCGCCCTGATGAAGGCTTGAAGTTCAAGCCGAAACGTCGGCACAATAAAACCATTTTTATGATAAAATGTAGTTTTATTAAGTAGCAGTGACCGAACCCCGACAATCCCTACCCTAAATAAAAATAAGTTTCGAGATTTACCCGAAACGTCTCAAAGAAAAATAAAATAAGATTTGAAGACACCTAAGCTAAACGTTCATAGAAATAATTTCTTCGTTCGACATTGCCTTCTATAAGCAGCTTTCGAACGATTTTAGCACGCTTATTCTCTCCCTGTAGGAAGAAAACTGTTCATAAAAGGCCCGTCGACTCGGTGAACGCAAAAGTATATACATATAATGTATATTTATCTTATTTTAAGAATTTAGCGTTTCATTATTACGAATATCAATGTTAATAAATAACTAGCTTTGACAGTAAATTGAGTCTGTCTTTATAACTAGTCAAAAATTTGGATGAGGCTGTAGTCCAGTGCGTATGTGCTTTGAGTTGTTTCTTGGAGCATGAGTTAATTTGTTATTAACTTTAAAAAAATATCGAAGCCGTCCAAATTAACTAATTTTCAATCTGTATGTTTTTGAAGGCTTGAATGTCTTAGTTCTTTTTTTTTCAAATATGATACGAATTTCGTCTGAATTTTTCAACAATATGAAAAATGTTAATTTCAAATCAATTGCAAAATTATTATGCAATCAAACCGATTTAAAAAAAAAATGTGGTGGTTGTTTTACTATATAATGATCATTTTTTTCCTGGATTATGAAGATCCTGGATGTTTTGTAAGCTGCCAAAAAAATATATAAAAATGTTGATTTTATTACCCTTTTGCCCCCCTGTTTTGCAAAGCAGCGAATAAATTTTCATTACAAGAAATATCATTGCAAATCTTTAGACGCCTTGGGAAAATATATAGATTGAATACATCCGGAGATGTAAGTAAAATAATTACAAAAAAACGCAATTTTTTTTTACATTAAAATATATATATATATATATATATATATATATATATATAGAAAATCAGTCCCGTAACAGGCCACGTGGGCCCTGAGGGGCAGATACTATAGAGGTATCTGATTCATGACCATACGGCCCACTAGGGAGATAGTGTGGTCAGTACTATGCTCCGGCCGCCTGATTATCCCCTTGGCTGCTTCGACTGCCTAGAGTCATTAGCACCCAAGGTACCCATTATTAATTAATTAAAGGCTGGGTTGGCCTAGGGACGGTCAGGGAGGCCGAATTCAACCAATGAACGAAGACACTAGAAGATAAAATCTTTAGTGCTTGCTCGGGATTTGAACTCAGGCCTCCAGCTTATTAGCCCAGTGCTCTACCACTGAGCTAACCTCGCCCCCCCACATATATATATATATATATATATATATATATATATATATATATATATATGTGTGTGTGTGTTCCGGGAATTTTTCCATTTACGCATAAATCCATTATTATTATTTGAGTTGTTCCAAAGATATTCCTGCAAAAATGACCGTGTCCGTTCTCAAAATCGAAGGAGAACTACGTTTTAGAGCGTTTTCTCCCTCCCTTCTTCGAGAGGAAACCCGCTTATAAGGTTGACCTAATGACGCAATCCGGAAGTGCTGACTAAAAAATTTTTTCAGAACCCTTAGATAACGAAAATTGTATGTATGTGAATATATATATTTATATACACACACACACACACATGTACACATAATATTTAGATGTTAATTTGATTAAACTTATAAATCCCCATGATTAGATGCTTTTTAAGGATGTCTATTCGAAGAATCCTTTTGTTCATAGTCCCATATTCAGACATTTGCCTTTTCGCTAGAACGGGATTTAAACAGCGTGAAATGGTTGACTTCCTGTAATCTCTGTGTGGCCTTGTACCCCGAGTTGTCGGGAGAATGTCAGTCGGGTTAATGACGGTTTGAGATAAAGAAGAAAATAGCCTTAAAATTTGTTGCAGCCTTGTTGGTTTGACGTCTTTGCAGCAAAGGACTCCTGCTCATCTAAGGTTAACTTATGGTATGTGTGTTTCCTGTTTTATTTAAAAGAACATTATGACACAACCACCACTTAAGTGCGATTTATGTAGTTGATCGCATTCTACTGTGCCCAGTTTTAATGCAGTCTTTTGTATTTTCTTGATGTGGGTCACCATCACTAACTTAAGTATTTCTTTGTTTAGTACAAGCGCGTTCTTCATTAACTCTTCATTTTATTTATTAAAAAATGGTATAATTCACAGGACGATATACAACATCAGTGACTAAATTTCGAAACCTGTATTTTAAAGAAAAATGAACTCGGTAGACTGAAATTTCCAGATCATCGCATTTTGCTTTAGAATGCCTTACCAATCATGCCAATATCGGAGGGTAAACTGGGATGGATCAGGGTTCTTTTCCAGGTTTGAAAATTATAATTGTGTTGTTTTTTCTTTCTCTATTCGCTCATTAATAATTACTTAAATAACCAAATTATGTCACTCATTAGATTGTAATGTTTTATTATTGTCTGTTAAAATGTCTTTGCGACGAGAAAATAATTTGCGAAATGGTTTGTAAATCTTTGGTTATACATTTTTAATGACTATGTGCTAAGAAGATGGAATTAGAGAGTCTCTAGAAATCAATTTAGACCTGTAGGAGGGCTATTTAGAATTTCGGTCATAGAATGAGCATAAATACCTGATTACAAGAGTTATTTCTCGAGCTAGATGTTATAAGAAGTATCGAGATAAGAAGACCTAGCTGGCACAAGTCGAAAGAATGATCACGGCGTGATTACATTTTCAGATGACGTATGGACAGCTGAGAGGCCCACCAGTAGTAGGCAGAAGTAGAGGAAAACCTTGCAAAGAATGTTTAGATGACGTAGAAGACTCAAACTCCGACAATGGCACACCAAACCAACAGACTAGAATGGAGCAGGATTATGATTATAAGAAGGCTTTGGTTCTAAAAGGACTCGAACGCAATTAAGTAAATAATTAAGGTTTCGTGGCTGAGTTGTATTTGATAAGTTTTGCCTTGTGGTTTGGTGGACGTGCGCTTTCTATCCGTACTCTGATTGTCACGAGAACATTGCGAAAATATTGTGCTACGGATTCCTAGGCGTGAATTATGTCGAAGGTTTTAGTAACTTCTGATCTGTAACCTCTCACGTCGACAGTGTCTGGCGGGACCCGAACCATTAAGTCCCTAGGATTGTAACTTTTGTTTGTTGTAATAATGGATCAGCCCTTTTTTAGAATGATGATATTATGCTATGTACAGTATAAGTGGATGTTATGGCTGGAAAAAAATTATATTCACATGTGAATGCAGCCATGAAATATTGGCCAACTGACTTCAGATGATGTTACATATGTGATCTACACTTGCTCAATTCTTATTAAAATAAAATGTAGGTACGTAACTTAAGCGCCATTTTGCTTTAGGATCAAGTTGGACTCTGCATCCCTTTGTCGCGAACGGGGCGAGTTGAAACCCTAGCACACGTGCTTGTAAAATGTCCAGACAATATGTTTCTATACATATGCATTAGTTTGGTCACTGCAGGTCACAATTAGTTTATTGTTACGCATTAGATTTTCGTTTATCGGATCGTCTTATTAGTTTCCCGCGATGTCAATTAGTTCATCTTGATTGCGAATAATTATACCCTATAGTATTGTTACCTCAGTGGAAATATTTAATATAAAGAAACCTTTTTTAGAAAATATTCCGTTGGTTAATTGATATTGCAAAGCTATTTGTTTTTTTTTTTTCATTTCTTATATAATTGCAATACTTATGTAAGGAATGATTGAGCAATCCGTGAGACATATAGAAATAATGACGTAAAAATCCCCTAAGACAATGGATTTACGTTAGGCATTCTTGGGGTTTCATTACGTCAGATATTTACACAAGAAACTGTGTTTTAATGATGCTTTATTTTATGAGCTTTATAGCTTTGAGCGTATTTTTTTTATTTTGGCTTAAGAATACCTTATCCTACTAACTAATTCTCTTTGGTTGTATTCCTTTGAACTCGGAATAGAAGAATTTGAATTGCCATATAGGGATGAATGGAAGTCACGGCATAGCTATCTGAGGTGTTTGTTAGAAGCAGGATAGTACTTCAGCTTGCGCCCAAGGCGTAAGCCTGCAATTTACTCCTGCAAAAGTTTGCCATTTTGCGTCTGAAAACGCACCTTCGTTTTAGAGTAGCCTATCAACCTAGAGCATGGTTCTCGCGTTAGACGGAAACCTTAAGTGTCGTATTGGGTTCAGATCGCAACGAAGGGTGCTCGAGTTTAGCCTGGGTTGAGTTGCCTTCTTCGGGGATGGGCAATCTGAATAGGGACATCACCATGGATGTATATTGCAGGATAGTTACGGAGCCACATAATGACCATAACAAATTAAATGTACTCAAAAAAAAAAACAAAGAGACGACGCACAGTGGTCAATATTTCTAGAAACGTTACCGAAAAACGTCGGCAACAATAAAACCATTTTCACTTGTAAAATGTAGTTTTATTAAGAAGTAATGACCGAACCCCGACGATCCCTACTTTCGTTACCGAAACTGTTCCCGTCGACACTATTATGAGCTGTTTCAAATGCAAGTCATACTTTCTAATGTAAATTTACTCGCGGAATCGAATAAATCCATAGCCAAAAAAAAGGGGGGGGGGGAAACCATAGCCATAATCCTTCAAAAAACGTTACGGTGTTCTCACAAAGTTAGTCTAAATCAAGAAATAGATATCGCGCCCCACATTTATCATTTTCATTTAAATTTCATTTTAAAAAAACAAAACAAATTGGCTACAGTAAAAACGTGGCTACCGAAATGCTGCAGCTGGTCCAAACCAAACCCCGGTTTTCCCTCATTTAAAGATGCTCACTTCAAAACACATCCTTGGCACTGTAAGACCTCTGATACTAATAATTTATACCTGTCCTAATAAAATTACCACATTTCGTTAAGAAATCAGGTGACGATCGCAGCTAAAAGTGAACTGAATGACTAAAAGTCCGACTCGCTTCATCTTAGCGCGGTTCCGTTCATATCCCTATTGTCATTTGAAAAGCTTAAAATAGAAACAGATAATATTTTGTTCGGCCTTTGTTCAAAGGGGGTTATGACTTTACCTTGTGACAGGCAAGATAACAAATAAATAAAATTGATAAAAATATTCTTCTTTATTAAAATAAAATAAATAATGCGCAACTGACGATAAATAAAAATAAATCAAATTAAAAGTCTCCGTGTCCATTACACCACACAAACACGACAATGCACTGATTTCGGGAACAACCAAGGAATGCTTCAGAAAAACACGAGGTACTCCCTAACAGCTGATGAGCTAGAAATTCATTACCCGCGCAAGCAATTAATCATTTAGTAATTAGTGAGTTGCAGGCCGTGGTTCACTGATAATAGATTTGCCGCGAGCTTGGCGGGTGAGTTTGACAGCTAGTGCAGTGGAAGGTTATAGTGCGGTTGCTACAACCTGGTCGGGTCCGCCAGACCCCAGAATCCTCTTCAAGAGATACCTATATAGTACGTTTCAATGCATTTAAAATATCAAAAATTTTCGCATTTTCTTGTGTTCGTCTACTATAGTAATAATTCTACAAATAAAATCAATTAAAAAATAAAATAAAAAACTAACAGAATAAAGTCAATTGAAAATATTCAAAAGACGTCATCGAGTCTCTTTCTCTTGGTGTCCTGTTTCATGCAGAAAATATTTTAACGGAATCCCATGATTCTAAGCAACCAAACCAAAAACTTCATTTAACAACTATTTTTCCGATTTTCTCGGAAACGGTTAAAGGTATCGCCTTAAAAATGGTTTCATTCGTTTTACTAGCCCAAGAAGCCTATAAAACGATTACTTACAAGCATATGAACTCAAAACGTAAGCGTTACGATTTTTTTTTGCGCGAATTTCGCCCCAAACGCCATCTTCCAGTGGCCGGATTTCTCTGGTTAACGAACTTGACCTTTCAAATTAGACGAAAGATTTTTCTACCAAATTTCATCAGAATCGGACCATTAGGGAAGCCAGAAATGAGCGAACAGACATATATATATATATATATATATATATATATATATATATATATATACACATATATACACACACAAATTTGAACCACCGTTATTTTTGGTCTCTAGGGGTTCTGAAACGCAAAATTTTCTAGTCGGCACTTCCGGATTGTTTCATGAGATCAACCTTATAAGCGGGGTTCCTCCCTATGAAGGGAGGGAGAAATACATGTAAACATTCCTTTCTTGGTTATATTTTTATGACTCAGCTAGTTATAACTGTTCTTTTATTGGTCACAAATTAGGATGCAAATTTTTATTGAATAATTTCACTTCATGTGCACATATATAACGTTTTTTTTAGCGCTTTTCCTTCCTCCCTCTATAGTGATATTTTCATTTTTCTTTGTAGTAATCTCTCTCCATTGTTTTGCTCCGGAATTCGATTTTTTGTTAACAGATTTTGGTGAGGTCGCTCTATTTTGTACATTCGTGCTTTTGCTTCCCTGCCAAAACTATCGAGACTGCTTGAGGAGTAAAGGTTCTGCGAAAAATCATGGAGACTACCTTTGTGAGAAAACATCTCAGTAACATAAGTATCGGAAGAATAAGAATACACCCATTCGTAGGAATTCTATATGTAGATATAGTTCCATCACCCTTTTGTACCATGGATAGGCCGATCCGTTGAAGAGATATTATATCGTTGTACATTTCCATAATGCACTCAATATGAGATCTCAATGGCTATTAAGATGCTATATTCAATGCTGGAGTTCAGAATTTGTCTCGAATTTTCATTGATCCTCTAAGAAACGGGTACTGTCTGCTTCCTGATATGATTAATTAGGTGGCCAAGGGTATGCAGTTTTAATTTAAAAAAAAAAATAAAATACATTTTTACCTTTCCTTTGATTGGACCTGGAGTGTATAGCCGTTATCGAACTCGTGTTGAAACACATCTGTCGTCAGTTATTATACCGTTATGTACGCCAGATGTAGAAAATCTGGCGAGACTTGATTACTGTAATTTCAACGGAACCATTCAGGGCCTCCAAATTTAGGGCTTTGTTTAGCAACATGCCTCTCCTTGGATTGCTTAACTGTCTAGATTACTTTCCTTCCAAGAGAGACGTGCACATTCTTAGTTCCTCGTCTGCCAGGATTGTTAGTTTGGTAAGGGCGTGTAAATTGGCCTAGTCTATAAAGAAATGTCAGATAAAATCATTTAACTCATTCCTATACATTGACAAAGAATCCACGATATGCTTCCACCGTGATACTTTACCTGCCTTTGTTAGTGACAAATATGTCTCTAAAGAGATGTGTTTTGCCACAGGTGACCAAATTCTTCCTCTTCATTATGGCATTTTATTAAATTCTACGAAATTTAAAATATTACATTTACCATCATTATTTCATATTAAACTCTTCTAGACAACTTGTTTTTCCCCTTGATGGCCGAAGACAGATTTTGATTACATTTAAAGTGCTCTTTGAAAAAATAACTGTTTTTTTTTTTTTTTGTTTATATTCTTGTGGAAAGTACGAATTATGAGAAACCTAGATTGAAACGTCGTACCTTGACATTCAATTGGAGTTTCTGGGCATTATCCAAGATTGTAAAACCCTTAGGACTGAGGGTATCCAACGTCCTAACCGACTCTTCGAACTACCTAAAAAACGTTTTTAAAAAAACATAAGGTTACGCCACGCCACCAATAAGTCTAAAACAAAATACATACATTCACGTATTTTTTTCCACGCTCTAATATATATATATATATATATATATATATATATATATATATATATATATATATATATATCCATTAATTCTTAAAAGTGCCAATGTCTTCCCATTGTTAGTTAATAAGGAAAATAATATATTCCCTTAACATTGTAGAACCCTTCTCAACAATTATTTAAATATGACAAATACATATATATATATATAAAAAAAAAGTTTGGTATTATAAAAAAATTTAAAAAAAAAAAAAAAAAAAAAAAAAAAAAAAAAAAATTAAATTAAAAAATATAAATGATATATATAAAATAAATTATAGTCTATTAAAAAAGTTGGCATTTATTTTTAGGTTTCATATGTTTTTATGTATTATGGATGTATGTAATGTTGTCCTGTGTGAGAAATTCGTGTAAATAATTTGATAAGTCAATGTTTTCTCTTTCTCTACAGTCTATATATGCATACGCTTTAATGCCTACGAAAATCACATCTTGATAAAATTGGTCCATTTGTGTGACACGAAAAACTCCCAACCTGAAAACGATTATTGAAGTTAAGAGTGTTGGATTTGTTCTATTCAAGGCGAAAATGAGTTTCTATTTTCACCTTCCAAGACACATCAAGGATAAAGAATTATTATGGCAAGACATCAAGTAAACAACATCTACGATTCGTGCTTTTAATTTTCTGCACTTATTCTGAGTAAATTGTTCTCAATTACTTCTCCTTAAGCTGCAAGATGTTGGTTTTCCTGAAGACCGGTTCCCCTACCTTGTATTCTACAAATTAGTTAGTCCGTAGTATTTACATAATTCATGTTGCTGATAAGCATAATCAGTAGGATTGGTTAATATGTATGATTACTTGGAGGCCGTGAATATTCTAGCAGTTATATCGGCTTATTAGAATATCATTTTCACGGCTTGCTTCCTTCTTCTCGAGGAAATCTTCATCACTTAGGTTTATCCTCTTCAGTGATTTTGGATAATACAATAGTAAAGGTTACGTTTATATTTATTAATTTTTTATTGTTGTTGGCGTGCTAGCTTATTAGCCATTTACGACAGTTATTACTCTTATTAATTTTTATTGCTGGGCCTCAAGGTAGACAATTTGTAATTTCAAGGTATGTAGCTTTTAAATATTTAAATGTTTAGATGAATTATAATTACCATTCAAGAAAAAATAAATATAATTTTGGATAAAGTATGTAGTAATAAAAAATAAATTTAAGTAAAATAAAAAAAAATAATACTGACGAAAAGGAAGTTACGTTTTGTGATCCAAGTGCGAATATCTATATGTTCCAAGTAGATTACCATCGGCCAAAAATAATTAAAGTTTAAGAAATGCAAGTCCATTTATGTATATATTCGTTTAACTTTCATTCATTTAATCATATTGAAATAATATGCCAACGGAGATATATAAGATAAAGGAGTCTTCTAACTGAGACATCCATGACCCATGTGGTTGACATATGTCTAAAAACACAAACTAACTTTCATTCTCAAAACTCTCAAACCAATCATTTTTTCCAAATATTATTATTATGTGCGAAACATTGTCTTGGCTCTGACAATTGTGATAAATGACCTAGAAACATCTATTCCATTATCATGCAATTGTATCCTGCCAAGGAGTGACATCCTTATATATATATATATATATATATATATATATATATATATATATATATATATATATATATATATATCTTTTCCAAGTTTGATAAGGAGCTTCGATGTTACTGAAACTTGAAGTGATTTCACAATAGGGCTTTTATTACACCAGTGCAGTCATATAAATTAGGCCGAAGAGTCTAATTAAATGTAATGTATACTTTGGAAAAGCCACTAAAGTGTTGTGGACAATATTGCAAAGTGGCTGTTGTTTTGATTCGATAAGATAATTAATTATGTGGCAATAGGCTTAGCCGATACGTAATCTGGATAATTTGTTCCTTTGTTTTTCCGCTTGTTAGCCAATTGTTTATGTCATTTTTAATGGATTTTAAGTGGCTATTAGTTGATATTTCATTAACATTATTTTCTAAACTTTAATCGGCACTTTTACCTATGAATGAACCTATTTCGTAATAGAATTTAGATTAATGCCATTGTGCAATAATCTTTTACACCAGGATGTGCAGTGCAGTTATCTTCGTTGACACAATCAATAAATCGTTGGAATCGAACATAAAATCTCAATCATATAATCACATAAAGTTCGAATTTGTAAATTTCGATGGAAAAGATATTTTGAATAGTTAATCTGTGAACAATAAGCAGTGGCTGTTAATTGTTTTGAGTACGTAAGTACTGCTTTATAATACTAAGACAAAAAGTAATGAATGTTTTAATTTGTATTGATTGACTTGGTTCCTTTTAAGAATCATTTTTATTTAATTTTTGACGTAATATTATTTATTGACAGGACTTGCACTCCTGAAGGTGGACGAATAGTCCGAAACGTTGAGATGATATAATAAAAGTATGATTTGAGTTTTGAAGGGTTATTCCTCACCTTGGTTGGTATGACAAAAAGTCCTTTAGAGATTAGCTCGTTTTTGCTTCGTTTGGAGAAAATCGCAAAAAAAAAAAAAAAGAATCAAAACAAATTTTCATTTTTGTACTTACTTATTTAAATTTTAAATGGAAAAAAATCGTCAATGCGAATTTTTTCAAGAAACTAATTACTAAAATTCTGTCTCTTGATGCTGATATAGTTATCGTCTACGGTTTCTGCAACGGTAATGCTTTAGAAGCAGTGCGGGAGTATGCGCGCCGATTCACACACAAAAGAGTGCCTAATCGACGAGTCTTTTCGTTAACTTTTAACAACGAGAGACTTGGTCATTCTTACTACGTAATGAAGGGAACAATTCCAGTCAGCATTAAGAGCAGATTGCCTGAGAAGAAATTATGTCCCACGCCTGCATTAGAAATATCAGGAAATTGGGTTTTTAAATTTTATTTTTCAGGAAGTGTGGGATATGCAAAACGGTCAGGAAGTGTGACAATGCAGCTCTTGTGAGCATTGGTCCTAATGTACTTTATAAAGCATAAATGTGTTATGTCAAAAAGGGGAATGCAACTGGATGTTGCAAGATGCCATAATTTCTTCATGACACAATTGAATGATATTTCATAAATTTCTTATCTTTGTGGGAAATTATTATATACTGGTGATGACCACTGATAAGGAGCAGGGTTAATGTTTGTTTTGATATCCCTTCTCTCTCTGACCTTCAGAGAATCGGACCTTGATTGGTGCCCAGACATTCAAGGGACTATAACCTTGATTGGTGCCCAGACATTCAAGGGACTATAACTCCTATCAGTATATACTGATAGGATTGGAGATCCACAAACCGATTCCGATTGGGATGCTTCAGTAGACCGCATATTTTGAATAATGTTTGCAGTATGATGTATTGATAACAAATACAAAATATTTTTCATGAAAGCCTATAAATGCAAAACTGCTAGTTCTACGATATTTTTCGCACAGAAGATTGTTCCAGTTGGCGGATTCTTATTGTTAACGAAATTTAATGAAAATGGGACCGTTTTTGTATACGGTAGACAAAACCGTACACAATCACATATATATGCATATTTAAATAAAAGTGTTTTTTTTCAGTTCATTTCATTTTATAACATTATAAACTTATCTTTCATTAATAATAAGTGACCTTGATGATCAAACTCATCATTATTCAATCTGGTTGTTGCACATAACCAGTTTTTTTTTTTTATTATTTTATTTTATACGATTATTATATTTTTTTTTTACACACTATCCTGGCAACGCCAGTTATAGTTCGTAATTGGTCTGTCGGCTTGAATATCACTCAAATTATCGTTGGTCGGAGTTAATCCTCAGGAGTTGTAAATATACCCCAGGTATCTGCCGACGAAAATACAAAGCCTAGTTTGGTTTTGGTACTTACAATCATGGGATTCAGTTAAAACATTTTTTGCATTTTTGAATTTCATCAAAACTAACATGTTAAACTTTTGGTTACGTTTGGAGTTAAGGAAGGATTAGAATAAAATATTTTATGAACAGACATGAAAAGTTCTGGGAACTTCGTTTACTTTCATTAATATCTCGAACGCGGTTCGGAAATTATGATAAGTGGATAGAAACTATTTGAAAGCTTTCTAAATTATCTACAAAAAAGATTCTGAAACAATTTTTGATTAGGTGATATCGATCGAAGAAATAAGTGCTTAAAACTTCAAATACGTCTGTTTAGCTCTTGTGAACGGTTTTTTGTCGTTCTTTTTGTAGTTTTGGTCTCTTTCCCTTAGTTTTTTATTGCTTTTTATTTTTGTAATTTTTTATGTTAGGAAAATGTATTTGTGTGTAAAACAGGATAGGTAAAATGAGACCCATTTTCTGTTGCTAGAAATAATGAAACGTTTTGGGAACTTCGTTTACTTCCATTAGGTAATATCTCGAAAACGGTTGAAAATCTTGGGAAGCGAAAGGTTACCATTCGAAGGCTTACTAAATGGTCTAGAAAAAAAGGTTCTGAAGAAAGTTATGAATAAGCGATGTCAATCGGAGAAATAAGTGCTTAAACTTCGAAGTAATTGATTTCGTTTATTCGAACGGTTCTTTTTGCCTGTTTTTATTCCTTGTTATTTTTTAATTGGTTAAAGTTGGATAATGTATTTGACAATAAAACAGATTAAGTAAAATAAGAAAAACAATTCATTGTTAGAAATATATCAGGCTGTACCGTATGAAATGTCGGTTTTGGATATCCCGATTTCCTTCAAATGACTTGAAACTGTCGAGGCTCCTACTCCCGAGTTCTTTGGCATGTTCCCTAGTGTTTGTAATTGCTTATAGTAGTCAAATGTATTTGTCAATAAAACAGGACACCAAGAGAAAGAGATTCGATGACGTCTTTTGAATATTTTCAATTGACTTTATTCTGTTAGTTTTTTATTTTATTTTTTAATTGATTTTATTTGTAGAATTATTACTATAGTAGACGAACACAAGAAAATGCGAAAATTTTTGATATTTTAAATGCATTGAAACGTACTAAATAGGTATCTCTTGAAGAGGATTCTGGGGTCTGGCGGACCCGACCAGGTTGTAGCAACCGCACTATAACCTTCCACTGCACTAGCTGTCAAACTCACCCGCCAAGCTCGCGGCAAATCTATTATCAGTGAACCACGGCCTGCAACTCACTAATTACTAAATGATTAATTGCTTGCGCGGGTAATGAATTTCTAGCTCATCAGCTGTTAGGGAGTACCTCGTGTTTTTCTGAAGCATTCCTTGGTTGTTCCCGAAATCAGTGCATTGTCGTGTTTGTGTGGTGTAATGGACACGGAGACTTTTAATTTGATTTATTTTTATTTATCGTCAGTTGCGCATTATTTATTTTATTTTTAGAATATTTTTATCAATTTTATTTATTTATTATCTGGCCTGTCACAAGGTAAAGTCATAACCCCCTTTGAACAAAGGCCGAACAAAATATTATCTGTTTCTATTTTAAGCTTTTCAAATGACAATAGGGATATGAACGGAACCGCGCTAAGATGAAGCAGTTCCTGCGAGTCGGACTTTTAGTCATTCAGTTCACTTTTAGCTGCGATCGTCACCTGATTTCTTAACGAAATGTGGTAATTTTATTAGGACAGGTATAAATTATTAGTATCAGAGGTCTTACAGTGCCAAGGATGTGTTTTGAAGTGAGCATCTTTAAATGAGGGAAAACCGGGGTTTGGTTTGGACCAGCTGCAGCATTTCGGTAGCCACGTTTTTACTGTAGCCAATTTGTTTTGTTTTTTGAAAATGAAATTTAAATGAAAATGATAAATGTGGGGCGCGATATCTATTTCTTGATTTAGACTAACTTTGTGAGAACACCGTAACGTTTTTTGAAGGATTATGGCTATGGTTTCCCCCCCCCCTTTTTTTTGGCTATGGATTTATTCGATTCCGCGAGTAAATTTACGTTAGAAAGTATGACTTGCATTTGAAACAGCTCATAATAGTGTCGACGGGAACAGTTTCGGTAACGAAGGTAGGGATCGTCGGGGTTCGGTCATTACTTCTTAATAAAACTACATTTTACAAGTGAAAATGGTTTTATTGTTGCCGACGTTTTTCGGTAACGTTTCTAGAAATATTGACCACTGTGCGTCGTCTCTTTGTTTTTTTTTTTGAGTACATTTAATTTGTTATGGTCATTATGTGGCTCCGTAACTATCCTGCAATATACATCCATGGTGATGTCCCTATTCAGATTGCCCATCCCCGAAGAAGGCAACTCAACCCAGGCTAAACTCGAGCACCCTTCGCTGAACCCGATACGAGCTGTATAAGCCCAATACGTGAATTTCGTTCCAGTTCAAATATTTTATTTATTTATTTATTTTTTTTTTTTTTTTTTTTTTTACGGCGCATCAACAAATCTTGGCTATTAGCGCCGACATCCAGGGTGCAGCCAGGAATCTTCTCAGCGAGCCCTGAGATGAGAAAATTTCTGGCGCCGGTGGGGATCGAACCCACTCCAGTTCAAATATGACCTATGTTTATATATCGTAGACGAATGTCAGTCGAGCTCAAACATTTTAAACTCAATCCGTCGTTTTAGAGTACCCGCCCGCAATCACAATTGAAGTTTTTCCATATTTTCTGTTTACGGCTAACGATATGTTGAAAGTTGTTTCATCCGATCGCGCTCGTCAAAATACTTATAAAAGATATCCTGTGAGCCTCTGGGCCGAGGATGCAGTTTTGGTTCAAAGTAGTGCAGAGACTATTTAAACCGAAATGGTTAAGCATTGCAGTCGCTCTTCGCAATATATGCGATTCAAGGATATTTGCTTTTTACCTTTGCTTGTCAAACTGAGTTTTATTTAATTGACTACGTGCGTCAAGAACTCGTGGTAAATATTTTATCATTTCTACGTCAGGGCCAAGGTCGGCGAGGCACACGGCTGCTTACAGTAGTCAAGGTGCAGTAGATCGAGACGTGCCGTAATTCCAAAGGACATTTCAGGGACAACTTGACCATCCCTAATAAATACCAAGTCTGAATCGCTTGTTGCGCCATATTAGCGCGCTTCAGTATAATCATTAATATGCTATGGATAATAAAACATGCATACAAATGTTGGCTACCTGGACATGCTAATGATTCTGGACATATTGGGGCGGAAAATGAAGCCAAATTACAGCGAGGAGATTAAAGATTTTACGGCGATAATAAAATCGTGACGTTACAAGAGACGGATAAATATATTAAAACATACACATTAAACAAATGGCAAAATACATGGAAGCACACTACAGACAATGTTACACGTGAAATAAAGGAGCAAGTGAGTGCCTGGCCATTGAGTAATCGATTGACAAGAAAAGAATGAGTTGTGGTTACGGGGCTGAGAATATGTCATTTATTACTATCGTCCTATCACGTAATGAAAACAAAGGACCAAATACTCTATAGACATTGTGAGATGGAGATCGTGAGGTCGTTTAGTCGTTGAGGTGATAAGAAGTTGCGACAAAGATTGGTTGGGATTCGGCTAGGAGAAAAAGCAAGCTTTTTGGCAGCCTTCTTTCCTAACACTTCAAAAAATTTTCCTTAATCTATTGTCATGATTTTAAAATATTCCGTATTTTTTTTTATTATTCTCGTTTGTAATTATGTATATTTATTTTTAACTGAAGAAGGCTGGCAAAGAACATGTCGAAACGTTCGCAAAATAGGTTTTCTCTAAAGATCTGGTGTTTTTCTCGTAGCCGAATCCCAAACATTTCTTGACTTCTTGTCAGGAAAAATGCTCTCCTTATTAAATGGCAAAATGGTTAAACACCAAAACACGATGAAACCGTTGGCACAGTTGGTCGCCGCAATGTTGATGAGTGAGCGAATTCGGCAGCAGATATACAACCGGGTCATTCAGTTAGTTAATTTACTGTCATGCACAATTAGTGAACACTATCTTTCAAATCTTATTCATTATAAAATGAATATACACACTTACAAATCATTATTCGAAAGACAGCCGCAATTGATAATTGGAACGTAAAGCACACTGTTGTTTTGCATGTCCGATGACAGCGCACATGTAGAACCAGATCCCTAAGCTGACCTTGGCTACGCTCTACTCGACCTGCGTAAATCAGAATCAATATTTGCCAGTTTTATTTAGGATCTTTGACGTCGTTACCGGCCAGGAGATAGGTACGGCGGATGTGCAATGCGTCAGTTTCGGGTCGTCTTTCCACGGTGTTGCTCTGTTCAGTATTCGCTACGATGTCTTTCTTCCAATGGTATTCATATGACCAGTATATTCTAGTTTGTCGTGCAGGTTGAAATTGAACGCCACTAAAACGAGGTACGAATATACAGTTAATTCCACTAAATTAAAATAAAAATAATGCTGTAAGATTTCTACTTGCAATAAATCAACAATGGGCTGTGATCCCAAAAACACGTCCAAAAAATGGTTTTATAAGTGGACGTTCATATTGAAATAATTACAGTAAAAGTCCGACTCGCAGGAACTGCGTCATCTTAGCGCGGTTCCCTACATCTCGAAGAAAAGGAATAGATTAGGCATCACAAATCACAGGAAACTGACAGTAGCCAACTTACACTGAATAATACGGATAATTCTTAATCCTCATTCTTGAGGAAGTCTGAATAAGTCAATACAATTATGTGCTGAAAACATACTCACTCTTCGACTGCTGCACAGAAGGCTCTATTTCGAACCAAAAATTCGTTGTCACTTTAAGTTTCTTTTGTTTTACTAGCAAATTCATTTTACTGTTATAATTAACTGTAAATATGTGCTTCATGGCAAATAAAATTCCATTCTCTCGAGGGTAAAATCTTTATATAAAATAAGAAATAACGATAACTTCAGTTGTAGGCTATGAGGAAGGTTATATAGATAGGAGAATTAAAAACAAACTTATGTATATGCCATCATGATTAGCCACTGCCATCATGATTACCACAGCCACTCCAAACTTATTACCAATATCTTTCACTGATTCTTGGCTTATTTGACTAAAATACTAATTTCACTGACAAATACAATTTAAAACAAGAAACAACCAATTAAAAAGTGAGATAAACAAAGACAAAAACCCGTTCAAAACAAAAAAAAAACACTTTTTAAGTTTTAAGCGCTTATATCTCTGATTGACGTTGCTCCATCGAATATTGCTTCAGAACCTTTTTTGTAGAGAATTTAGTAAGCATTCGAATGGTCACCTTCCACTTACCACGATTTCCCAACCGCTATTGAGATATTTACGAAAAATGTATGAAGAATCGAAAACTTTTCATGTCTATTAATAAAATATTTTTTTCGCATACTTCCTCAACTCCAAATATAACCAAAATTTAAAAATCTTAGTTGGGATTAATTTCCAATATGTAGAAAATATTTCAATTGATTCCCACGATTCTAAGTACCCACAAAAAAATAATGACTTACAATAACATTGATTCCATTTTCCTCAAAAACAGTTACAGATATCGCCTTAAAAATGGTTTCATTCGTTTTCCAATGTTAAGAAACCTATAAAACAAGTACCTGCAAGCATATAAACTCAAAAGTCCGACTCGCAGGAACTGCATCATCTTAGCGCGGTTCCGTTCATATCCCTTTTGTCATTTGAAAAGCTTAGAATAGAAACAGATAATATATGGTTCGGCCTTTGTTCAAAGGGCTTTATGACTTTACCTGGTCAGGTCCGCCAGACCCCAGAATCCTCTTCTAGAGATACCTATTTAGTACGTTTCAATGCATTGAAAAATATCAAAATTTTTCACATTTTCTTGTGTTCGACTACTATAGTAATAATTCTACAAATAAAATCAATTAAAAAATAAAATAAAAAAACCAACAGAATGAAGTCAATTGAAAATATTCAAAAGATGTCATCGAATCTCTTTCTCTTGGCAAGCTATATTTCTAACAATGTATTGTTTTTCTTTTTTTACTTAATATGTTTTATTGTCAAATACATTATCAAACTTTAAGCAATTAAAAAATAACAAGGAATAAAAACAGATAAAAAGAACCGTTCGAATAAATGAAATCAATTACTTCAAAGTTTAAGCACTTATTTCTCCGATTGACATCGCTTATTCATAACTTTCTTCAGAACCTTTTTTTGTAGACCATTTAGTAAGCCTTCGAATGGTAACCTTTCGCTTCCCAAGATTTTCAACCGTTTTCGAGATATTAATGAAAGTATACAAAGTTCCCAACACATTTCATTATTTCTAGCAACAGAAAATTGGTCTCATTTTACCTATCCTGTTTTACACACAAATACATAAGGAACACACATACATAACATAAGAAATTACAAAAATAAAAAGCAATAAAAAACTAAGGTAAAGCGACAAAAATTACAAAAAGAACGACAAAAAACCGTTCATAAGAGCTAAACAGACGTATTTGAAGTTTTAAGCACTTATTTCTTCGATCGACATCACCTAATCAAAAATTGTTTCAGAATCTTTTTTGTAGAGAATTTAGAAAGCTTTCAAATAGTTTATATCCACTTATCATATTTTCCCAACCGCGTTCGAGATATTAATGAAAGTAAACGAAGTTCTCAGAACGTTTCATGTCTGCTCATAAAATATTCTATTCTAAACTTTCCTTAACTCCAAACGTAACCAACATTTCAACATATTAGTTTTAATGAAATTCGAACATGCAGAAAATGTTTTAACTGAATCCTATTTTTTTTTTTTTTTTTTTTTTTTCTTTTTTTTTTTTTTTCTTTTTTTTTTCTTTTTTTACGGCGCATCTACTTCTAGGTCATTAGCGCCAACATCCAAGGTGCAGCGAGGAATTTTCCCAGCGAGCCTTGAGATGAGAAAATTCCTGCCGGAGGTGGGAATCGAACCCACCATCTCCCGCTTATGAATCCAGCGCGCTAGCCACTAGACTACGGGAGACCCCACTGAATCCTATTATTGTAAGTACCAAAACCAAACTAGGCTTTGTATTTGTGTCGGCAGATTCCTGTGGTATATTTACAACTCTTGAGGATTAACTCCAAGCATGTACATTTTTTGTGGACCTTCTGTTTCTACAGGCAGTGAACGGACTCTCTATTCCCTCATAGTATCTAACCTGTGTGAAGTTGAATATTGTTTCTAATAATACGTATCCTGTTTTATTGACAACTACTTTTGACTACTATAAGCAATTACAAACACTAGGGAACATGCCAAAGAATTCGGAGTAGGAGCCTCGACAGTTTCAAGTCATTTGAAGGAAATCGGCAAATCCAAAACTGACATTTCATACGGTACAGCCTGATATATTTCTAGCAATGAATTGTTTTTCTTATTTTAATTAATCTGTTTTATTGTCAAATACATTATCCAACTATAAGCAATGAAAAAATAACAAGGAATAAAAACAAACAAAAAGAACCGTTCAAATAAACGAAATCAATTACTTCAAAGTTTAAGCACTTATATTTCCGATTGACATCGCTTAATCAAAAATTGTTTCAGGATCATTTAGTAAGCCTTCGCATGGTAACCCTCCGTTTACCAATATTTCAAACCGTTTACGAAGTTCCCAAAACTTTTCATGTCTGTTAATAAAATATTTTATTTTAATCCTTCCTTAACTCCAAACGTAACCAAAATTTACGCATCGTTGTATGTATGAATTTTAAACATGCAGAAAATATTTTAACGGAATCCCATGATTCTAAGCAACCAAACCAAAAACTTCATTTAACAACTATTTTTCCGATTTTCTCGGAAACGGTTAAAGGTATCGCCTTAAAAATGGTTTCATTCGTTTTACTAGCCCAAGAAGCCTATAAAACGAATACTTACAAGCATATGAACTCAAAAACGTAAGCGTTACGATTTTTTTTGCGCGAATTTCGCCCCAAACGCCATCTTCCAGTGGCGGGATTTTGCTGGTTAACGAACTTGACCTTTCAAATTAGACGAAAGATTTTTGTACCAAATTTCATCAGAATCGGACCCTTAGGGAAGCCAGAAATGAGCGAACAGACATATATATATACACACACACACACACACAAATTTGAACCACCGTTATTTTCGGTCTCTAGGGGTTCTGAAACGCAAAATTTTCTAGTCGGCACTTCCGGATTGTTTCATGAGATCAACCTTATAAGCGGGGTTCCTCCCTATGAATGGAGGGAGGAACCGCGCTAAAACGTAATCGTTACGATTTTTTTGCGCGAATTTCGCCCCAAACACTATCTTCCCATGGGCGGATTCTGCTGGTTACTTGACCTTTCAAATTAGAAGACAGATTTTTGTACCAAATTTTATCAAAATCGGGGCATTTTTGAGCTTGCTAGAGCGTTAACAGACAAGCATATATATATATATATATATATATATATATATATATATATATATATATATATATATATATACAAATTTGCACCACCTATATTTTCGTGATCTATGGGGTCTGAAAGGAGAAAGTTTCTAGTCGGCAGTTCCGGATTGCGTCGTGAGGTCAACCTCATAAGCGGGTTCTCCCTATGGAGGTAGGGAGGAACCGCGCTAAAACAGATAAGATTCTTGGCAATAGGAACATAAATAATATTGTAGATAAAAACAGTCCACTTCAACAGTCCGTTCCGGGGGTAGGGTTCCATTTTTGACAATGGATATTTGGCAGTTGTTGGATGCGGCGGTAACCGGTTTGTACTCTTTGACCTAGATTTGTGTATATTACAAAAGGAAGAATCCAGTAACGGAAAGAATACAATAAGAAAGATATTTAAAAAAACCAGATCAAATACAATCCGTAAAACGTAATTCCCTGTTCAATGCGAAATGTATGTAGTCGAAGCATTAAAATATACCCTAGTATAATTTACTGTAATGGCGTAGAACTTTCTTCCAACAAAAGAAATTGTTGTAACCGATAGATCCCACCCCTAAAAATGTCTTCTATAAAGAAGGGCCTAAATAAAATTGTAAGTCAATAAATGAATGCGGTCTAATGGCTAGCGCCTTGGATTCATAAGCGGAAGATGGTGGGTTCGATTCCCGACCTCCGGCAGGAATTTTATCATCTCACGGCTCGCTGGTAAAATTCCTCGCTGCACCCTGGATGTCGGTGCTAATGACCTAGATGTAGATGCGCCGTAAAAAAAAAAAAAAATAAAATAAAATAAAAAAAAAATAAATGAATCCGGCGGTTCTTTGTATTTGCCGGTTCTCATGTTTGTCCTCATGGAGATCGGCTGACATTATAGATATGTTTTTCAGAGCTTATTATACATATTGAATTTATTATAAGAATACAATAAGCACAGATTACTAGTTTCCGTTCTTATTTAGTCAATTGGCTCACTTTTGACTTCTCATTCAATGTCTTATTAGACCATTGACCATGACTAAGCTGGTCCTGGGATCGAGGTCAAAGGACCCATTGACTGGCGGCTTTCGCCACGAAGGATAGTCAGTCTGGGTAGGGTCATCTGATATTGTGGTCTTTGCAGGGAAGGTAGGTTCATATTGTATTATCGAATAATCAAAATTAAGAGGCACATATTAGTGCTATACTGTACATATATTAATATTATTGGTTTTACATATATATAGGTACGATTGATACAGACGCACAGAAAGATGTGGTCTAAATCAAAGATTGGACTGAATTCGAGACAGATATACTGGTATGGATGAAGTTCGATTGAAGTACGGAATTTATGGAATTTCCCTGGTGGATAACAAAGTTACGACCGAATGCATAAAGTGCTTAAATTATCACTTTAGACCGTAGAACCACCTAATGTTTTATTTATTTAAATTTTACGTCCATTTATTATTGACCGCCTTGGTCCATTTTCATTTAACAATCCCCCCCAGATTTTGTGTGGCATTGGTTATATTTCTTTATTTTTGTTTCAGTCACTTCCCCAACACTCCAGAATACATTGACAACTACAAAAGGCAATAAGCAGAATGGTGAGTCTGAATAATCTTGTTTTGCTTTTTTACTTTTCAAAAAATAAAGGTTCTCAACGTTTCTATTTATTTTGAAGACATATTGATTGTAAAACAAAGTGAAAAAAGAGCTCATGTTTTAATTAGAATTATTATTAGACTTTAAACCCTTTTGACCTTAATTTATTTTAATATCTTATCTTAAATAAAGAGAAGCCATTACACTTTTTCCGTAAAATATAGATATATAGAAAGAATAGGTTATATTTTTAAATACGCCTCAGTTGGAAAAAATATATTTTTAGCTTTGATTTCATAATTTTCTAAATGTTCCGTTTTATAATAGTTTTGGGGGGGAGGGGGGTTTAGAAGTGATGATTTTCCTTTTAGCTTGTTTCCTCCCTCCCTGTAAGGAGGAAACTCGTATGTCGAACGGATCATGCATATCGAAGAAAAGGAGGTATGGTTGTCAGTTTATAGAATCGTAGATTCCCATTTGGTTCTTATGAATTTATTTTGGAATTCTTTAAGAACTAGAATATGGCTGGCTCAGCTAAAACTCACGTCTTATGTTCCGAAAGGAGAATGGGGTTATAGAAAATCCATGTTGCTAGGTCAGCTATAACCCGAACAATGGAACCCATAGAACAGGTGGGCACTGCAGAACCAAAATGCACTAATAAACCGAATTGTGTGTGTTAACAGTTAAAATAACTCCTGCACAAATCTGCATATAACCTAATACTAAGTATTGATAACATCTAGTAGATAATATTAAAATGATTAACTCAGATATTCAGAACAAGCTGGGAAATATAAATATTGACTATACTGTATAAGCATGTCTGTAGGGGTTGCCTGTTGGATTCCTAACAAGGTTTCTGTATTATTTCTATGTCTTCCCTTTCAGGGCCAAGTTCTTCAACCAGCGACATACAGCTCAATAAGAAATGCAACGCACTGCGCCGAACAGTAAAGACGTTAAAACCACGCCGTATCTCTTTATATATATATATATATATATATATATATATATATATATATATATATATATATATATATATATATTTACAGAGTGTCCCCCCAAAAAAGTGGCCAAACTTCGGAAATCGATGAAGGATGAAAATAAAACAACAACAAAGAAAAATAATTTCTATAAGAGCCTGCTGCTCAAATTCAGAAACATAAATGAATCGTTAATTTCAGAAATCCGTCACGTGCACTTTTTGAAATTTTGGGAAAACTAAAAAAAAACTTCCTAATTTTAAAATTAGTAAAGGTTTTGGTTACGGAAAACATCAAACTGTTTCTTATTGTATTGAAAAAACAAATAATGCTTGGGGCTAATTTTTACAATTATGAAGTTTTTTTTTAGTTTTCCCAAAATTTAAAAAGTGCATTTAACGGGTTTCTGAAATAAACGATTTAAATATGCTTTAGGTCCACCCGACAAACCTATGTAGGCGCATGCGTGGTGGGTATGATCGTACATGGCCAACGCGAATGGCACACTTTTTTGTGACTCTTTTTTGTAACGTTTTTATCAGTTTAGTCGTCGCTAAAGCATATTTTTGCTAGAAGTCCTTGACATATATGTCGATTTTGCTTTGTTTCCGAAAAAAAACAAACAACTAAAACACAATTTTGAAAAGGCATTCTTTTATAATGCCTGTATAAAAATCATTAAAAGTATATGTTTTATCCTCCTCTGCTGTAATCTGCTCCCAGGCCTATCTGATGAGACGGATGAGGTGCTCCCTTGAGCAAAAGGTTTCCGTAAGGACCAAATCTTTAATATATCCCCACGTGAAGAAATCCAAGGGTGTGAGATCTGAAGATCGAGCCAGCCAAGATACCAGCCCACCACGTCCTATCCAACACCCTAGATAGTTAGTGTCCCCCCAATTTCGGACGGCCCTCGTGTAGTGGGCTGGACTACCATCAATGCAATAAAACCCAAAACAATGATTTTTAAAATTTTTGCCTGCTTGTCTGTTTATCTGTGCGCGCTAATCTCAGAAACGGCTTATCCGATTTAGTTGCAGTATTCACTAATATATTGTGGTACGTTTCACTTAATATTTAGAGTTTGTTTCATGCGAATCGGTACATAAATAAAAAAGTTATGCCAATGTAAAGAATCACGTCCAACATTTCATGAACTATCGTTAATTCGATACACACCAGAGGATTTTTTTTTAACGAAACTTTGTATATAGTATTCTCTTAGCAAATGATGTAACGAGTTCCTTAACCAGAAAAATTGGTTCATCTGGAGGAGGGGTTTACTCCGGACCCAAAGTCGCTCGGACGAAACTCGATATTCGTTTGTGGAAATATTAATAGAAAAATATGTTGTAAAAATAAAGTAAATCGGTTTATTAGGAGGGGGGTTTATTCTGGACCCGATTTACCAACTTAGCACTACTAGCCGTAATCTATCTTCACATATAATAAAATTCTAACGGATCGCTGTTTGTACATGCAAGATATAAGAGTAAAAATACTATTGGGGGCCTTTATCAATGCAATTGTACCCAAAACAATGATTTATAGAATTGTTGTCTGTTTGTTTGCTGTGTCAGACACTCTATACACACTACAGTTAAACAATCCTTAAGAGGTCTAGAGCTTCTTTTAGCAATCCTAGCAGCCTGTATGGTTGATCCTCGATGGCTATACCTCTAATATCGAGTAGGTATAGGTCTACTGTAAAGTAGAATGAAAAAAAAAAAAAATACCTATACGACGATGTTTAAAATCTAAAATAAACAAACAAGAACCTTCAAGTTTGACTCCTCTGGATTACGGATGGGATATTGAAGATAATATATAAACCTGTAAATGGTTTGACGGCAAACAATTCCGTCGAGTAGTTGATATGATTGTTCGAGATCAGCAATTCACTGAAGATATTAAAACTATTTATTTTCTATGCTTTATTAACGTTTAATCATTTCATCAATAACAATAATTAGTATTTTCAGCTGAAAGACACCAAGAAGAGGATGACCGCACAATTACTGCGGGGGGGGGGGGGGGGGGGGGGGTTGATGATTCTGAAGGTGCAGAGTCAGAATCAGAAAACGATTGACTTTCTTTTTATTATTATATTATTAAGTGTCTTTAGTATACTATTATTATTATTATGATTAATTGTACAATACTTTTTTATTACCAATACAGTATTTTATACAAATAATTGACATATTTTTTCATCTTACCTTAATGCAAATACATAATATATTTTAACGTTGATAATAAAAATATTCATTTACAATCAATATACTCAGAAGTTGTAATCAATATAAGCATGTTTTTCGCTATTAAATAGTCAAAAACTATATTAAGATTCCTGAAATTTTGTTAGTAGGTAGTATTCGTAATAAGATTGTCGAAACAAATTGTCAGCTGCTTATATGTGGGTGGAAAAGTTGTCAGCTGGCGGTATAAAGCGGAGCGCGCGCCATGTGCTCAGCGCTTATACCCCCCCCCCCCCCCCCCCAGCTGACAAGTTTTCCACCAAGATATGAGCAGCTGACAATTTCTTTCGTTAATCTCACTACAAATACTAGTAACCACCAAAATTTCAGCAATCTTAAAATCGTTTCAGAATTTCGTATTTTTGCCAAGTTTAGACCTCCCAGCTGACAAGCAGTCCACCGCTGGCCGGCCAGCTGACAAGTGCCAATGATTATTGTATAATATAAGGTGTCTCTCCAAGAAATTTCATGAATCTTAAAATCGTTTCACATTTCCATATTTTTCCTATGTTTGCAACGCCCCCGCAGCCAAACCCACCGCTACCTAGCCAGCTGACAAGCGGCACTGTTCTACTTAAGACTTGTACAATCAATAGTGAAAAAATGAAGAATCTTAAAAATCGTTGCATAAAATGTACACGGGCCGACGGACTACATACTTTTAATGATTTTTATATATGCCTTACGAAAGACTGTTTTTCATAATAATTTTTAGTTTCTTGCGCTTTTCTCAGAAACGAAGCAAAAACGAGATATATGCCAAAGGACTTTTTTTTTTAATCCTGCTCCGATTTCCGAAGTTTTTGCCGTTTATTTTGGGGAAACCCTGTATATTCTATTTTGTTTGGGAGGTTCAAGGTCGATAAATGAGTAAACCTTTGGTTTTAAGATTACGCCCTCACATTTCATCGCATTAGTACTATACTTCTAAATAATCATCCTTCCCTGAATTAAATTACTATCTTAAGTTGAATTTGATAATTTTTAAATTTTAATGTGTAACAAATTTTTAAAAACATATTTATTGCTGTTATTATACAAGTAGTTTATAGATGCAATGACATTGATTTAGTAATTGAAATAGTCCCTTATCTGAGTAAATACCTGGCAATCTTGTTTACAATATCGTGTCAATGACTGAAAAAGATTACACTCCACTCCGACAATCCAACAAGATTTCTTGTCTATATCATTTAGGAAAAAACTTAATTTAGGAATAAAAAACAAACACAAGAAATTGTTCCGTGCGTTTGAGTTTACTGTGTAATTTCAGGAAAAAAAGAGCGTTCAATTTTGGTTTATGTGTGTATATGTATGTATTTATATTAAAAAAAGAAAGTGTTTCAGCCCTATCCTGGCTAGAAAAGGGCGGTGACAAATAGATAATCCGTCCAAAAATTCTGAGTTAATTATAATGGACGTTAAAATTTAAATAAATAAATAATAATAGCCAAGATTTTTATAACGGTTTTCTATAGGCTAAAATGTATTTTTCTGTTTTTGGAACAAACATCCATCGTCTTTCGTGAGAATCGAACCCACAACCTTAGGCACGGTGTGTTCACGCCTTAACATTTACGGCCACTAAAAGCAATAAAAATTCCCAGTAATGACAGGTTTATATTTAGTTAAGTATTTTTAAGGTGTAGCAAATATTATATATCAGGGGTAATACTACCTTATAACTTTTTTGATGGTTTGATATGTAAACTGTCATATTTGACACCTACTATTTCTTTCAGGGGATTATGGAAAGCTTTTACTAGTATAACTACTAATTAATTTATCCAAATCCTTTTTTAATAAAAACAAAAATGCCTTTTCTTTACACATTATATCCGTGAAATTGAATGCATTGTTGTTTCATTTTCAAAAGGCTTGAGGTTCGTGCGAGTGTTATGTTATGGAGATAGCTTCTACTTCTTCAAGTAGGTTTTATCTGGTTTATAACCAGCAAATATTCTCAGAACAGCACTTAAATTATTTAAAGTGAACTATTTCTCATTACAGATGCTAAAATTAATCTATGTCTGGCTACAACAGGTGATTAACTGGATTATTATTATTTTAATTTTCTGTAGCAACATTCTATTTAGATGTTTTGCTCGTTGTGTTGCAATTGGAGGCAAATGTTCACGACAACTCGATTCATCACACGTTTTAGCATATTCTCTGACCATCTAACTAAACTAGCGACCAAAACGTCTCATTCAGATCTAATGAGCCGGGCCCTCGGCAAATCTCAATTATGGAGCAGCATTGTGGAGTACCAAACCTATTCAACACGATTCACGATGATCTGCTGCTAATAACTAACATTTTGGTCACCGTATGTTTGGATATTTCTTATCTCCCTTACTTCTCGGCGCTACATCCCACTAGTGAGACATGGCCTCCAAACTCAGCTTCTGCCAGTTGTCACGGTCTTGTGTTGCCACTTTCCAGTTTCGGACTCCGAGCAGGCTGCTGGCATCGGCGGCTACTCCATCTTGGCATCTCAGCTTGGGCCTGCCAACTCGTCTGGTTCCATGTACCCTCTCGGAAAATATTTTTTGAGGCATGTCTTGGTCTGGCATCCTGGCTAGGAGTCCTGCTAGTGGAGACGTCCACATTTTATGTACTTTACTATGTTAGCCTCCCTAAATAGGTTGGCCAACCTTCTAGCTCCTCCTAGTGAACCCCAACATTACAAACATTAGATCATATAATTTAAAATGGATTATATTAATCTGACGAAGGCCCAAATGTGATTTAACATCAGATTGGTGGATTTTATACCATTTCCCGTCGTAGGCTTTTCCACGTGACTCATTAAATTTTACACGTTCTTCCCTAAAGGTAAGTAGAGATTATTAAACTTCCCTACTTTACTTCAATAATTCTTTGATCTTAGCCGCTAACATGAATATGAACGAAGTCTGGTTTGTGATAGAGGAAAGCTAACGTTGTAATATTGGCTCACTAGTTAGTTTATTTAATTCTTGATTTCTTTGTTGTTTTTCTCTTGACTGGACAGAGAACATGTTCTTTATCAAAAGCTAATCCCTACAGTGGCAAAGCTCACAAGAAAATAAATAAATGACAAGATCACAAAAATAAACATGATATTAGTTTTATATATATATATATATATATATATATATATATATATATATATATATATATATATATATATATATATATATAACTTTCGTTATGTATGACATGTTCAATTTCGTGGTGATCACGTTTAATGTGGTTTCATGAGAACCTGGACTCACCGGACCTCCACTATATATATCTTATTTTCACCTAAATTTCCAATTATATTATGAATTTGAGAGATAATCTCAGTTCTGAGTACACCGTTGGGAAAGTAATTAATTTTTACATCTTGTGAGATTCGATAGCTTGCAGAATTGTTTTTGGAAGAGTAGTGATTCTCGAACATTTGTTGCTAACTAGATTTTTATTTATTAATATAAACTGAGCCACTGAGCTAACCTCGTCCCCATTATAAGTAGAAAAGAAACGGAAATTTTGTATTCCCAACATTTGAGCTCAAACATCTGGCTTAAATGTATTTCCGGAGAACAATGCTGTAACTGGTGCACCTTTACTAAACTTACTATAAATAATAAAAAAAAAAAAAAAAAATAAGTAAAAAGAAAAAACAATGCTCTAATTGTTTCTCTTCTTCAAACATTGCTTGTATATGAACTGGTGTTTTGGGGGAATGTTGTTAATATTTTTTCCTTTTAACTCCTAAAGAGTTGCAGAGTATTTTTTTAAATAGTATTACTCCACTCCCATTATCATTTTTATTTCATACTAGCTGACCCGGCGAACTTTGTACCGCCTAACAGTCAATTCTTTAATTTTTTTTTTATTACTTATTCTGCTATTTGGGACACTGGGTCAGCTAGTAAGATAAAAAAATGAAAAAAGAAACTTAATAAGTCAACAATTACATTTTGTAAAAAAAATAAAAATTATAAAACACTTAAAATTCTTTTAATAGTCACTAAAAAATCACAATCAAAATTACAATATCAGATTTCTTATTATGATACCTACTTATTATATTTCATTTTATTTTTACTTATTCTAAATTAAGTTTCACTTTTATTATACTACTTAATGGTAAACGATATTTTTTGTTTCATTACCTGACGCGTAAATAAACAGAGCAGATGGTTTTCCAACACCGGAACAGGCAACGTACAGTTGACCATGCGAGAAACATGGGTTTTCTAGATTAATACCACAAACACTTAATTACTGCCCTGGGATTTGTTTATAGTCAAACAGAGTTCATAGGTCCAATAGCAACACAGCTGCAGGCACTGTAATGAATTCACAGCAGCTCGATTCAAACTTGCACCATTATTAGTCGAATGTCGCGCTTCGCGGGTCTGTCTTAACCAAATTCTTTCACGTTCATTGCGATCTTCACGTTCCTGGGCAGTACGATTAGATTGATAATTAATTTGATGCGTTGCATTTCGGGTTCTTCTGCCTAAATTTGTCCGCCGCTTTAGAGGAGGCATATTTAGTAAGTCACAAACACACAACACTTTATTATTTTATAGAAATTTGCGGCTTTTAGATTTCAAGTGACATTTTACCACAGACAATTTACATTTTACCATAGTCAATTTGTTTTTGAGTAATGTTACCATAGCATAAATATTGACAAATATTGACATTAATATTTATACGATACTAATGTCACTCAATTGTTTTGCCTACCCAGAACCCCTCCACTAACACTTTATGGTATGGTATTAAAGTTCAAATTGACCTTTAAGTATTATTACAAATCTTTTGTATGGGAATATAGAAAAGTGGAGTCTTTTTTACTTCGTTAATGCAAATATAAATTAATTTAAATTGTATTATTAACATGTGATTCTAATGTCACCTAGTGATTACATGTTCTTATTTATTTAAATTTTTTTGCTTATACACAAATAACCAAATACGTTAACTGTTGAAAATATTATAATTGAGAACATATGTTTTTATTTAAAATTGAATTTGCGTTAAGGAAGTGAAAAAGACCTGAAAAGTGTTGTTTTTAGACTTATTCAGGCAATTTTTTAAATTTTTCTCTCCATAAGAACCATCCTCGTAGTTCAAGGAATATTATAAAAAAAAGAATTAGCAAAATAGGTTCAGTTGTTCTCGAGATTTGCGCTTACCAACACATTTAGCGATTCATTTTTATATAATAGATAAGGATGTAAATTCATTTTTATAAAAACAATATGTGAAACCAGTAATTTATTTCTTCTTTTTATCTATAGGCAACACAAAACGGAGTCCAAGCAATGAGCACTGAACTGGAGACGTTCCTTCCCAAAGACGGTTCAAATGGGTCAAACATAAAGGATGCGTCAGGAAAGTAAGTAAAATATAAAATATTCTCAAGCTTGTTTTTAAACATCAAAAACCATGAACCTGTTGTTTTAAATAATGACATCTATTTTATAAAATTAAAATGCATTATAGAAATATATTTCTGTTATTCTAGGTACAAAATCACAGTATCACCGAAAGCAGACGCCGAGGCATGCCTTAACAATCATGAAGCAAAAGGCCAATGGGACCCATTTAAAGAGAGGAAAGTCGAACATCCTACAACGTAAGTATTCATCGTACTTTACTGACATATAAATTTGTTTTGAATAAAAAAAATATAATTGAGATATTTCATTATTATATACATGGTACATGGAAAAATTATATAGGTATGTTTGCTCGGTAAATGATTGTTTGCCATTCTCCAAATTACTGGAGGTTGTTTGGCAAGTGAAGGTTCATCATACTGGTTCGGAAAATGGTCACAAAACCTCTACAGTTTATCTTTTACTTGCAGAATACTTATGAGATCTACATCCTCATCCACAGTGTTCTCCTATAGATTGGCGAGGTTCACTCGGGATTTTTTTTCGAATAAGTCCTGAGGGAACCTCGGTGATATATTGTTATCTCCCTCGGAGGACTGAAGAAAAGTGAAGAGGTGGTCTTTAAATTCAGATTAGGAAGAGATAGTTCGATGGGGAGATGGATAAAGTTCCAGAAGAAGATGGCATGGTGGATTAAGGATTGGTTGAAGGAAGCTCTGTTCTATTAGCAAGAGGATAGAGTGAACAGAAGTGGGCAGAGGATTTAAACTGCAGGAGGTTGTGGATATAGAAAGGGGAAATGGTTTGGTAAAGGTAGAAGGCTAAGAAGTACGTTCAGCAGTTTAAATAGAATAATCACTTTTGCTAGGATTAGTGGTGCGAGATATTAGTAATAAAGCGATATACAGGATAAATACTAATAAACTATTCATTAGCCTATTATGAATATCCTCAAGCTCCCCAGTGAGGCAACCGTATGCAAAGAAGCTATACTCAAAATGGGAGTAATATTACTATGGAGGGTACTAGCATAGGAGGCAATAGAAACATTTGGTTAAAGAGTTTAACTGTCGATTTGAAGGAGATGGTTTGTCAAAAACAAGTCAGAGGTCCTTGGCAAAGGTGTTTGTACATTATGGATTATAGAAAGATTACTTTTAAGCACATTGGTTAAGCTTTAACTTCTGAAATCAATAACAAACTTTAAAGAAATTAATATTTAAGTATTTGATATTTTATTTTATTCATTAAAAATGAAAAACAATTTTTAAAGTGGTTTTTTTTTAATTATTTGCAGAGACTGCGACACTCTGACTCATTTGCTAAAAGCATCTCTTGGAACTGGAATCCTCGCCATGCCCGTTGCTTTCAAAAGTGCTGGAATGAGTTTAGGAATTATTTTCACCATACTTGTAGCTCTCGTCTGCACGCACTGTGCTTATGTTTTGGTATGTACTTCATAATTTCTAATTTATATATAAGAAAATTGAAAAAATAAACTAGATTTATTTGACATACTAATTCTAATTAGAATATAATATTGTCAGCTAAACGACGCCTTAACTATGCCTTATTGTTTGAGAAAAAAAAAAAAAAAACTATCCCAAAGGAGTCATACTTTCACATTCAACTAAATATTAATGACATGCAATCTCAAACTTGGTCCTCATTTGATTTAATCTTAATTGAGCTCATGTGTAAATTATTTAAAACATATTTTTAAGTTCAGTAAATTTTGAAAAAAGGTCATTTTACTGATTTCTAATGTATGCTCAGCACAATAGAAAAATTCTTTTGTTTTTATAAATATTTATTTGCTGTTATATTTTATTTTTGCTTGAAATCAGATCATTTTTTCTAACGTATATATTTGTATGTGTTTATTTTTAAAAAGTAAAATAGACTAAATTTTTGTCAAGTGTTGAATCTCCTTAAATAATAATGTTTAGGCTTTTATTGATGTCTGTGTATTTTTTAAACCACTATTCAATGGAACTCTGCTGAAACTTCCACCTATTATTGTCTGGTCCCATTTAACTAAGAATAACTCTACAGGTCACAAATATTCAGTATACATTTTACTAAGAAAACTTACAAGTTTTAAAAAGTAATTTCCATCCTGGAAGTTTTTTCTTCAATTATAGAATATTTTATACATACAGAGAAATAACAAAAGTTTATTGACTAATATCCAAAGTTGATTCTCAAAATTAGACTCAAAATTACTTCGTACTTTTTATCTTTTTTTAAATTTTATGAAAATACTGTATAGCACAGGATAGTATACACTGCCTAAGAATTATTATTATTATACAGTAATTGAATAAATTTAAATGTGGTGTTATGTTATGTTGTCTCTCTGTAGCTTTAGCTCCATGAGATGAATTAACTTACCTTGCAGTAACTTGAAGCCTGATAGTATAAATTGGTAACACAACAGAGCAAATAACAGGACTTTCTCAGTTCAAATTCTATCATGGTGAGTTAATTTTTCTAAAATAATAACTGTTTGCAGCCATTGTTGTACCTGAAAATAGAAAATTTCTGCTCAGTTCATGCAGTGATGCAAAATATAATGTTCATTTAAAGAAAAAGGGGTATAAAACCTATTCAAATAAATAATTTAAAATATATTTTATAAAATGACTAACTATTGATTATTTTTTTGCAGGTAAAATGTGCACATGTTCTCTACAAAAGAACCAGGGTTACTGCAATGAGTTTTGCTGATGTTGGTGAAGTGGCCTTCGAGAATGGACCTCCATGGGGAAAAAAGTTTTCAAAATTAGCGAGGTAATGCATATGAAAAATTTTGCTCAAAAAATAATTTTTATAAAATTTCTGAACTGGGGGGAACTGGGAAGTTTTTTCAAGTCGTTCGTTTAATGTACATTTAAGAAACTTGGATTTTTTTAATATCGCTGTCTAAATAAGAATTTTAAATACAGCCTTACTTACAATTGAAACAAGTTTGAATTTACTCATATAAGAGGAATCCATAAGAAAACGGCTTGAAGAAGCAATGTATGGCCAATGTTGCATAATAATAACATTTTTTGGGGTTGCATCGGCATAACACAAAGCAAGAATTGCAGTTCCTAATTTCTTACCTTTAATTCTTGACACATCAGACGCTTAATACACCTCATAAAGCAAATGTATATGACATTAAATGACAAAACTCCACCTAATCTATATATGTCTGGGAAGAACCGGCTATAACCTTAAAAGAAACTTTATTTGAAGCAGTTAAGACCCTGAGACTTTCCGTTGGAAATTCCAGAAACTGTGGAAAAAAAAGGGGGCGGAAATCAAATACTGAACACACTGTGTGTGTGTAAGAGTGTATATATAAATATATATATATATATATATATATATATATATGTGTGTATATAGATGTATATATATATATATATATATATATATATATATGTATATATATAAATATATATATATATATATATATATATATATATATATATATATATATATATATATATATATATCAGCACTTAAGCCAAGCAAGAGAATGAGAGTTTTTTTTTCAATAAAGTTTTTTTTTTTTTTTTTCTAGAGGAACTAGTATTAAACAAATAATGTTTTGAAGTCTTCTGAAGCAGATAGATTCTTGATCACATACGTGCTTACAATTAGACAAAAATTATTGACATAATTTTTTATTTAAATAAATACAACATTTTTTTCTTAATGTAAATACAAAATACTACAATAAAGGTTTTTTTTTTTTTTTTTCTAGAGGAACTAGTATTAAACAAATAATGTTTTGAAGTCTTCTGAAGCAGATAGATTCTTGATCACATACGTGCTTACAATTAGACAAAAATTATTGACATAATTTTTTATTTAAATAAATACAACATTTTTTTCTTAATTAAATACAAAATACTACATTATTTGCAAGTACAAGAATATATAGTACTGGTTAGGCTTACCTTGGGAAGAACTATAGGAAGTTTACTTTTTCATGGTGTAATTTTGTCAGTGCTCCTCCATATATTAATACTAATTGCGGCAGCAATTACTGAAAATAAATTAAATTTAAGAAAATTCTTGAATAAATTAGTTACAGTAAAAATATATAAAAACTTTTCTATTATTTGCTTCTATTTCAGGCTGTCAATATTAGGTGGCCTGTTTGCTGCATATTTTGGCACCTGCAGTGTGTACACAGTTATTATAGCACAGAACTTTCAGCAGGTAATTCATATCACTATTTTCAACTGAGTTATTTCACTCTTTTGAAATTCATCCTCTGTCAGTTAAAAGTATTAGGCTGCAGGAAATAATACCTGTACCTGTCAGTCCTACAGAGGATCTTTTAGAAATAAAAAATGTTTGAAATAAAAAAATTAAAAACACCTGATTATTACTTCTCGAATTGTCCAATAAAATAATTAAAAATAGTGTGAATGCTTTCATCATATCCGTACTCTGAAGGTAAAGGATGCCATGTCCATTTTTTTATTAAATTCACTTAACAACATTTTCTAAATGTGGATTTTTTTATCCATATTATGGTATAGTGCAATATGTCCTGTTTCCATGAATAACGAAGATAAGACAGTTTAAAATAAAATCATGTCCGTTTACATTGTAGGTAAAAGACACCATGTGTAGGACTAGGTTTTGTTTGACTGTGATCAGTACTTCCAATGACCTATCAATGCCAATAACAATGTGAACAAAATTTTTTAAACTGTTTCTATAAGTAACAAAGAAACAAATTTTAATAGTTCAAAGTTATGGAAAATTGGCTCTCCTGAACAATTAAAAATATGTGACATGGTGTCCTCCGGGGTAAAGATATAAAATTTGGAAAGCATAGAATAGAAACTATGAATATTACATCTTCAATGGAGTGAAATCAACATTTCTGAATTATTTTCTGAAAGTATCGTTTTCTCCGATTATCAAAACACTCCTAAACCTATTAGGTAGGAAAATTAGGCTTCTACTAAGCACAATTTTGCAACCGTTTTTGAGATATTTGCGAAAGTATGCAGAAAACTAAAACTGGCTCTTGTTTCTTTGTATCACCTTCTCTACTCCAAAAATAATCAACATTTTTATATAGTAGTTTGGATGAATGACATAATATGCGTGAAAAAGATCCATTGTTTTGGAGTATATGAAACCAAAATTCTGTTTTTTTCTTCTTTTCTTGAAAATAGTTCTAGATATCACATTGGAAGTTAAATTTATACCCCATGCCAAAATACCTGTGTCAAAGTCAATGTGGATAACTATTAATGCAAGACAGTAATTGCTATGACTTACTTTACACATTTTGCCTAAAAAGACAGTGTTCAAGTGGGTGGAATCTGCTTGTTAACAAACTTGACCTTTAATTTTAGACAATGCATAGGCAGTAGAGCATGAACAGAAATAAATAAATATATACACAAAACATATATGTAAAAATTTGAACGACCAGTTTTGTAACCTACGGGTTATGAAATTTCAACATTTCTTGGCAGCACTTCCAGCAGATTTCATTATCTGGTCAACTTCATAAGCAGGTTTTCCTTCTGACAAGAAGAGAGGGAACACGCTACAATGATTTTTTTTTTTTTTTTTTTTTTTTCAAAACCACATAATGACAGTTTTATCTGGTTCTTTATTTATTTTTTTTTCATTAATGATTTCAATTCAATGTTTAATGATCTTATATTTGCTATTTCAGGTTATTGAGCACCATACCCAATATCCCCTAAATATAAGGATATACATTGCCGCTTTTCTTCTGCCATTGATCCTCCTTTCGTGGGTGCCAAATCTCAAGTCTCTCGCTCCGATCTCGATGGTAGCAAACGTGTTCATGGGTGTCGGCCTCGGCATTACATTCTACTATCTTGTATGGGACTTGAAGTCGCCCTGGGAGATGCCTCAAGTTGCTCCTATCATGCAGTGGCCTCAGTTCTTTTCTATAACTATATTTGCTATGGAGGCAATTGGCGTTGTGAGTATATCTATATATTGTTATAATATTAAAAAAATAAAGAAAAAATTATTTATATTTAAACTATTTGAATTAGATAATTGCGCCGCGTTGGGTCGCCAAAATGTTATAATATTTAAAAAATAAAGAAGAAATTGTTTTTTTTATAATATTTTATAATACGTATACCTCTACGTTGGGAACCAATATAATAAAAATTTTATAATAATTGATGTTAGAAACTCTTTATCTCAGGGTTAGGGTTCGATTTCAGTAAAGTAACACAAAAAACATTTTACATAAGAAAAAACTCATAGATAAGTCAAATTTCGAATTAGACAAACAACCATTACCTGATATAAAAGCCAAATCTGGAACCAACCTCAGAGAACAGGATCCTCGTTACAAAAACAACTTCCTTTTAACTCAACAGCCTGCACTGCTTTCAAAAAGACTGAACCACTGTACAACAAACTGTAACTGTCTCTTGTAACCGACTCTCATGTGAACCTGGAGCCACCTTTTCACAGACTTGAACTGTAACAGACTGAACTCAACTCTCATCACAGACTCTCGTAACAGACTCTCATCACAGACTGACGCTTTCATGGCGGGAGCGTCATACCGGTATCCACTGCTACCTGTATCGACTGCTAGACCAATATAACAAATAATAATTGTTTATCACAATGAACCTAACATATCAATGAGCTTTATTGGATTTTCCGGATTTTCTGTGTTAGTTTTTAATTTAGAACTTTTAATTTTTGATGAACGTTAATGTAAGAAAAAATTTATTTGTTTTTTATTTTCCACAAACCTTGTATTCGTCTTTTCCCGCCTTTTTTCACCTTTAACGGTTATTCGAATTTAAAAATTTTAAATATGTAATGTAAAATATCATTACAATATATATATATATATATATATATATATATATATATATATATATATATATATATTGTTATAATATTAAAAAATAAAGAAGAAATTGTTTTTTTTTTTTTTTTATAATATTTTATTCTACGTATACCTCTACGTTGGGAACCAATATAATAAAAATTTTATAATAATTTATGTTAGAAACTCTTTATCTCAGGGTTAGGGTTCGATTTTCACTAAAGTAACACAAAAACCATTTTACATAAGAAAAAACTCATAGATAAGTTAAATTCCGAATTAGACAAACAAGCATTACCTGATATAAAGCCAAATCTGGAACCAACCTCAGAGAACAGTTAAAAATGCACTATAAGTGACTGCTTGTAACTGTCTCTTGTAACCGACTCTCATGTGAACCTGGAGCCACCTTTTCACAGACTCTTGTAACAGACTTTCTTGTAACAGACTGCCTTGTAACAGACTCTCATGTGAACCTGGAGCCACCTTTTCACAGACTCTTGTAACAGACTGAACTCAACTTTCATGGCGGGAGCGTCATACCGGTATCCACTGCTACCTGTATCGACTGCTAGACCAATATAACAAATAATAATTGTTTATCACAATGAACTTAACATATCAATGAGCTTTATTGGATTTTCCGAATTTTCTGTGTTAGTTTTTAATTTAGAACTTTTAATTTTTGATGAAAGTTAAATATAAGAAAAAATTTATTTGTTTTTTATTTTCCGCAAACCTTGTATTCGTCTTTTCCCGCCTTTTTTACCTTTAACTGTTATTCGAATTTAAAAATTTTAAATATGTAATGTAAAATATCATTACAATATATATATATATAAGTACAAAAAATTGATGGGTATGAACCATGGTAATGAGGTTCTATGAACAATATTAAAGTTCTCACCAAGTACTATAATTACTACAATTTTTTTTTTTTTTAGTTACTATAATTTCATTATCCAGTTGTAAAACTGACTTAATTTTTTTAACATATGGCACTAGTATTTCTTAAGTGACACAACTCAAAAATTGGTGTTATACACCGTCATAGTTATGACTATGAAGTACACGGTAAATATCTCTTTATCAACCATCAAAACTGTATGTAACTAGCTTCAGAGCTTGTACACCAGTGCACATTTGTGTCACCCTTCAATTTTAATCCTAAGCCCCCTACATAGGCAAGAAGTTAGCCCCCTGCATGTTCAGTTGAGTTATATTTTGAGTTGTGTCGCTTTAGAAATACTAGTGCGATATACAGTTAAGTTTCATTCTACTTTACTGAGAGCAGTTCAAGTTCCAAAACAAACTATAAATTCAAATTTGTCTAGATTGAAACAAAGAATTATTTGAATTAAGAAAAGTTTATTTATTAGGTTAAGAAAGTATTTAAAATAGGATGTTTTGCCACATTGCAGGTAATGCCTCTGGAGAATAATATGAAGACCCCTCAGCACTTTATCGGAATTTGCGGAGTGTTAAACAAGGGTATGGGAGGAGTAACACTGATTTACATTTTCTTGGGCTTCCTCGGCTACCTCAAGTATGGAGATGCGACATTAGGGAGTGTCACCTTAAATCTTCCAACACAGGATATGTAAGTACTATGTTATCTAATCTTTGATCTCTAATTATATTATTACAAAGAGTACTAATCATTTAAAAAAAAAAAAAAACTTCTGAAAAGAATAATCAAAATAATGTAATAATATGAAGACTTCTTAGCCAAAGATCTATCTGTTTTGGGGAGGTCGTCATCATTGACACTATTGAAATATTAGGGGAGAGCACTTTCGACATAAGCAGACCATTCTCAAACCATTGTTGAGGTAGTACTGAGTTTAGTTTGTGCAGCCAGAATGTTAATTTGTAAGGTTAGCTGTGTTGCTTACGTAGGTGATCATCGAGGTAATTTTTTTGTCTATATAGTTGATTGTTCATTGGTTTTAATAGTTGAAGCATCCTAAATATAATGCCTGTGCTAGTGTTGTTATTGTTTGATGTGTTTCTGTTGAAATTTTTACAAAATACAATGACTTACAAAGAGACTAACACTGAACTTGTACTAAAATCAATATGAATGACCACATTACCTGTGTGAACTTTATTAGTATATAAAACTCATCGACCATTAGCAATAAATACTCTGAATCCACTAACTATTACTACTACCTCAACAGTGGCTTGAAGTTGATGTGCTTATGTTGAAAGAGTTCACCTATAGTTGTTTGTTTGTTTACTTGTGCTTAAAAGTAAAAAAACAGTTCACCTATAGTACTTCAATCAATGCCAGAGAAAACTCTCTAATAACACAGGTCTGCAACCAAAAATTTGATTTGATGATTTTGGCTAATCTCTGTGTTTCTCGGTGTGCTGAGGCCGAGAATGAAGTCCGTTTTTCTCTATCACGTACAGATTTTTTTCAAATCCATAGAACATAATATACCTGCTATACACATAAATTTGGTAAGAAGTAGTTTTTTTTTTTTTTTTTTTTTCCAAACGATTTCTCTTTTTATAAACAAACATCTTTCACTAGGTGGTGTAGGCAATGACTCCCTCAGTAGATGTTGTAGGCCTGAGGGTGTCTAGGCACGACCTGTTCAGACAGGAACGTACTTGTTTGGTCTCAGATGTCACCGTCTGAAGCTAAACGAGATTGAACCTGTTGTATCAGGAACTTGGAGCTAAATTTCTGTTCATTCTCTCAGTTCAGTAGTATCAACTGAAGTGAACACATTCACTGAGGTCTCTTAGTTGTGTCAAAGTGATTAAGAACGTATTTTAAGGTTTGAAAGTGCATTTAGACAAAATGTCTCATCGTCGTTGTGTTACCAGTCCAGACTACTTCTGTTTTATCTGTGGTGAGTACACAGTTAAGAAATACCAACGAAATATAACAGGTTTTGTCAAAAATGTATATTATGCATATTTTGGCTTGAGAATAGGAGATCAAGATAAAGTGTGGGCTCCTCACAAAGTATGCCATAGCTGCGTAGAAAAACTTCGCTTATGGTACAAAGGAGAGTTAAAATCTTTCGGATTTGCTATCCCAATGATGTGTAGGGAGCAAAAAACCACGTTAATGACAGTTACTTTTGTAATTGTCATGTTCAAGGCTATAATTCCAAAAATCATAAGCTCATTAACTACCCTAATGTGGAATCTGCTAGTCGTCCGGTACCACACGGTCCTGGATTGACAGTTCCTCAGCCCCCTCGTGACTTGGGCAGTATAGATAGGGAAGCTATTAGAGAAGACTGTATGTCGGAGAGCGATGAAGTACACAGTGAGTTCAAAGCAAGCAGTTCAGAAGATGAACCTCAGCTTATTTCTCAACAGGAGTTGAACGACTTAGTGAGAGATCTTGGACTTCCAAAAGATGCAGCTCAGTTACTTGGCTCCCGTCTTAAAAACAAAAATTTATTACAGCCAGGCACTTCTTTTTCATGGTATCGACACCGTGAAGCAGTTTTTGTTCCTTACTTTGCTCTGGATGAGAATCTTATTTATTGCAAAGACATTCTTGGTCTGATGGGTCAATTTGGTGTACAATATGACCCGATTCATTGGCATCTATTCATAGACTCATCAAAGCGAAGTCTAAAGGCTGTTTTGTTGCACAATGGCAATTATTATGCTTCAGTTCCAGTTGGCCATTCGGTACATTTAAAAGAAACATACGAAAATTTGTCATTAGTTCTCGAACGAATTCATTATAATGAGCATAACTGGTTGATATGTGGAGACTTGAAAGTACTTACTATGCTCTTAGGTCAGCAATCAGGGTACACCAAGTTCCCTTGTTTTTTATGTTTATGGGATAGCCGAGACAGAAATTCCCATTGGAACAACAAAGACTGGCCATCACGAGGAGCTCTGTCGCCAGGCCAAAAAAATGTAATTAGGAGAAGTTTGGTTCCTTCTGACAAAATCCTGCTACCTCCTCTACACATAAAGCTAGGGCTGATAAAACAATTCGTAAAGTCTCTCAATAAAGAAGGTGAATGTTTTAAGTACTTATGCTCCAAGTTCCCACGATTAAGTGATGCAAAGCTAAAAGAGGGGATCTTTGTAGGCCCAGATATTCGGAAACTTTTCACAGATCCACATTTCACTCAGACCATGAATGAGAAGGAGAAGGAAGCTTGGAATTCTTTTAAAGATGTTGTTGAGAAGTTCCTTGGTAACGTGAAGGATCCCAACTACAGAAGTATCGTGGAACGCATGTTGAAGGCATTTCAATTACAAGGTTGCAACATGAGTTTGAAGGTTCACTTCTTACATTCGCATGTGGACTATTTTCCGGAAAACTTAGGGGAAGTAAGTGAAGAACAAGGGGAAAGGTTCCATCAGGACATCCAGGAAATGGAACGTAGGTATCAGGGCAAATGGATCGTAAACATGATGGCTGACTATTGTTGGATGCTGCAGCGTGAATCATCTGAAGAGTCCTACAGCCGGAAACGAACACGGAGAAATTTTCAAGAGAAAAAAAATACGTTTTCATAAAAATAATAACTAAATATGCCACTGTTAATTCTGAAGCTGTTATTTCTACACATTTATGTATTTTGTACAGTAAACAATATTGAAATACTAAAAGATCATGGAAATAAATGAAAACTCTTATTCGCCAATTCTGTTTTCTTTTAATGGTAGTACCTCTGCCCTTACTTGAGATTGAACAATTTCCTTACGTGATAGAGAGGGACTGACCTCATGTTCGGCTTCAGCACGCCAAGGAGCATAGAGATTGACCAAAATCATCAAATCAAATTTCAGAAAGATTATTTTTGTAGACCTGTGTAATAAAAAGCGTTCTCATATAATTCTCTATTCCTGAAAGAACATTTTTACCACACAACTAGATTCATTTAGAAACTAAATTCCTGTAAATAAGTAATTAATATTAAATTAATTGAAGAATAATACTCTTAAAGTTGGATATTGTCGGGGTTTGGTCTTGAGAGTTAATGAAAGTACATTTTTATATAATAATTAGTTATTGGTGCTAATGAATGACCACCCACAGTAGTCTATGCTCCCAAAGAAATAAATAAATAAAATAATTAGTTATATTTGTATTCGTATATTCAACATTTTGGTTTGAGTTTCAATGGGCTATTCTCTATATCCAGAAGTTTACATAATTTTAATTTTAACAATATCTCCACCAAATCTATATAAATCCTCCTGCAAAACAATATTGTTAATGGCAAAATTTACAAAAAGGTAATCTACTCTAACAAATTCCATATCCTAAAAACATCCCATTAGACAAATCCACACCCCGTCACTCAAATTCAGCCCTACACCTGTCAACCGCAATCTTCGGACCTCCTTTTTTAGCCTTTTCATCCTTGCAGTCATTCCACTAGGCTTCTTCTCCCCTTTTTGCCTACGCTTTTCCCTATTGCTTCCTTCTCCCCCCCCCCCAAGTTCTCTCCTTTCTCATCCAGAAATTCAGCGTCTTTTCATATGGCTCAGTTCTTTCTCTCCCCTTATACACCCTCTCAGTTTGTTATTATTCACTCAGCAAGCAATATACATGTAACCTCATACTCAATGTTAAAATTTGCATACACATACTTTTAATTTAGTCACTATTTGTAGCACATATTCATCATATGTTATTATTACTAATTCTTGATCTATAATTTTTTTCTTCTATATAAATAATTATTATTAGTATTTAATCTGTCCATCTTTGTTAACATTTCTGATAAAAGCTTGAAACTCAAGCCAAAACGTTGGCAAATATAACTAATTTTTATATAATAATGTACTTTATTAACTCTCTTGACAGAACACTCTACAATCTGCATGTTCGGAATGGCCAACGATCTCTTAACATTTATTTTTGTACTATGTTAATCTTATTATTTTTTATTTTTTTTTAGCGCTGCACAGGCTGTGAAAATATTAGTAGCGCTAGCTGTCTTTTGTACTTATGGACTTCAGTATTATGTATGCTTGGAAATTGTTTGGGATGGAGTGAAGGATCGCTATACAAAGAATGCTAAATTCTATGAATATCTCTATAGAACACTTCTCACAGCCACTGCTGGTAAGTAGATTGATAAAAAAGCTAAAGCATATTCAAATTCATTTTAATATTACAGCACAGAAAGGATCTTCAGAATTTAGTGTTTAGTTTTATAGTTTTTATATCATAATGGATATATCTAGTTTGTTGCTGTTTTCATTGGACAATGAAGGGCGATGTTCAGGAGGAATGGATATTGTCTTTTCCTTCCAAAAAGTTTTTAATATTAGCACTGAGCATTTTCAGCAGTTCAAACTCCACTATCCTCAGAGCTCTGCTTTAATAAAACTGCTACAAATAGATTTTTTTTCTTTTTCTTTTTTGTACACAAATAAACTTATTTTTAAAAAAAAGAGACAAGCCTAATTTAAATTAACATCTACCGTTCAATGGTTCTTTTCTTCTAATTAAAATAGATATAATTTCCACCTATAATGAATTCAGCATCGCGGCTGAGGACCGAATGTGAAAGAGACGGCTAAGAGCTTCAACTAATACATGATAGAGCATATCAATATGATACACATCAGTCCTTTTATTTAAATTACAGGGGTTAAGGGGCATATCGATTTTATTTTGTGGTAAGATCTTGTTCAAGGTAGAATTTGTATTCCAACGCACATTTTTTTAAATTTATTTTTATGTTTTTCCATTATTCATTGAATTGCCATTGTATAGATATACAAATATAATTTGGAAAAACCAAAAACAAAAGAAAAAAAAAACAAATGAGCAGCTATAAATTAAAAAAAATGGAATAAATAATTTTAAATAAAACAAAAATGGAGTTCATTTTTTACTCTATTTGGTACAAATAAAATTGGCTAACAGAAATGCTTAAAAATGATAAAATACTGTATTTTTTCTATATATCATGTGGGATGCAAGCAAAATAAAAGATCTATAACACTTAGATGTATAATTAAAACAACTTTATATAAGTATAACTTTGAAAAAAAAAGTCCGATTCGCAGGAACTGCATCATCTTAGCGCGGTTCCGTTCCTATCCCTAGTCTAATTTGGAAAGATTAAAATAGAAGCAGTTATTATTTTGGTTCCACCAGTCTTGAAAGGTCTTGATTTACGATCTTACCTGAAAGGGTCGGCTAACACTAGAAACGGTCCCGCTTGTTACAAGGTATTGGAATCTTGGAACTCTATATTCCTAACAATAAATTGTTTTTGTTATTTTACTTAACCAGTTTTATTGTCAAATACATTATCCAACTATAAGCAATTAAAAAATAACTAGGAATAAAACAGACAAAAAGAACCGTTCAAATAAACGAAATTAGTTACTTTAAAGTTTTAAGCACTTATTTCTCCGATTGACATCGCCTAGTCAAAACTTTCATCAGAACCATTTTTGTAGAGCATTTAGTAAGCTTTCTAATGGTAATCTTACGTTTACCAAGATTCTCAACCTTTTTCGAGATATTAAGGAAACTATACAAAGTTACCAAAACTTTTTATGTCTGTTAATAAAATATTTTATTCTATCCCTTGCTTAACTCCAAAAGTAACAAAAATTTCAACATATTAGTTTTAATGAAAGTAGAACATGCAGAAAATGTTTCAACTGAATCCCATGATTCTAAGTACCCAAACCAAAAACGGTATTCAAAAACTATTTTTCCAATTTTCTCGAAAACGTTTAAAGCTATCGCCTTGAAAATGGTTTCATTCGTTTTCCTAGCCCAAGAAGCATATAAAACGAGTACTTACAAGCTTATGAACCCAAAAACGTAAGCGTTACGATTTTTTTTGCGCGAATTTCGCCCCAAACGCCATCTTCCAGTGGACGGATTTTGCTGGGTAACGAACTTGACCTTTCAAATTGGACGACGGATTTTTGTACCAAATTTCATCAAAATCGGACCATTAGGGACGCCAGAAATCCGTGACCAGACAAATAAATACAAATAAATATATATATATATATATATATATATATATATATATATATATATATATATATATACGAATTTGAACCACCGTTATTTTCGGTCTCTAGGGGTTCTGAAACGCAAAATTTTCCTGGTCGGCACTTCCGGATTGTTTCATTGTATCAACCTTATAAGCGGGGTTCCTCCCTATGGGGGAGGGAGGAACCAAGCTAATAACCAGCAAAAAAACGAATAACAAACATAAAAGTGCAATTATACAACTAAAAACAAAAGTGAGATGAATTACTCACCCAGTAGCTGTGAGCGCTCTGTGCCAAAGGTCGTGGGTTTAATTCCCACTATGAGGTGGTGGCTTTTCTATAGAAAAAAGAAAAGGCATTAGCCCTGTCCTGGCTAGGAAAGGCTGGTGACCTATAAATAACCCGTCCCAAAATTCTTAGTTAATAATAATGGACATTAAAATTTAAATTTAAATGGAAAATATGATTCTTTTTCGCTCTGTTTTGTACAAATATACACTAAAAACAGAAATGGTTAATAAATAGTTGAATATTTTATTTAGAAAACAAAAGTAATCCTTGTATTTTTGAAACCTTCTCTTTTCTACTTTAATTAATGTCTGCTCTTTTCTTTTTTAGTTCTCCTGGCTGTCGCTGTCCCTACTATCGGACCATTTCTTGGACTGATTGGAGCACTTTGCTTTTCTTTTCTTGGGCTCATCATCCCTGTCTTCATCGAATTTGTCACCTACTGGGACGATGGTTTCGGACCAGGAAATTGGGTCGTATGGAAGAATATTGTCATATTGATATTTGGAGTTCTCGCTCTGATTTTTGGCTCTTACACGAGTATATTAGACATTATCAAGGAATACATTGGAGACACTAATCTAGAACCATTACCACCTTTTGTATTTGAAGACATAGGAGCCGGGCTTGATAATGCAACTAGCATCGTAAAATCTGTAGCAAATTTAACAGGACCAGTATGAAATTAATTATTATTGACTTTTTTGTGGATTAATTGTAAAAGACGCAGGAGAAGCTGTTGGCTTGCCAAGTAGAGTGCCTTTTCTTTTATAAACAAGACCAAATGGCAATATTTTGATGAAAGACAACTTTTTATGCAATGCTATAGAATGATGCCTTTATTAGGAGAATACTTCTTGACTCATTCCATTGACTTTTTAAATTGGAACAAAAAAAAAAAAAATATTTTGCAAGTGTAAATATATTGTAAATTTATTCTGTTATCAGGGTTGTAAAATAACATTTTAAATAGCATAAATTTGTTTGTTTGTTGCCTTTTTTTTTCTTTAGTTTTTATTGTAATAGAAAGTTCCAAAGTTTCAATTTTTTAAATGTATTTATATTTGACTAATTACTTTTTCATTTGAACTATATTATTAAGAGATTACTGATACTCAGCTTTATTGACAATGTGCAGCACTGGAAATATTTCCGACAGTTTTTAATTAAGACCAGGAGGAATTGAGCTAAACAGCACAATTTATTAATTTAAAGTTTATTTATGTGTAGAATATGATAAAACAGATCAACTAAGTCGAAATAGTTAAATTAATGTGTATAGTGAATTTTACGAAGATAAAGTAAAATCTCTTCCTCCTTGGAAAATAGTCTTCTGAAGAATTAGTGAATTTATTAATTTTTTTTTTTTTTTTAAAGAAAACTTATTTTCCATTTTATTTTTTAAGACAGCTTATTTTTAGTGCTGCAAATTGGTAGACATACATTTATAATTATAAGCATTTATAAGTTCTTTACTTAGCATAATATCCCTTGCATATAATGTGGAAATCAACTTATTTTTAACTTTAGACTAATGTGCTGTTTACAACTCTGCATCAGGGTTAATGACCAGAAGGAATGTCCGCTTTTGAACGGAACAATATTGGGAATTACATATATATTTTCCTACTAAAATTAATTTACAAAGGTTCCTAATTTTAATTTTTTTTATTATTCTTTGTTGAGCATTTTTTTATTTTTATTATTAATCGTTCAAAAACCATGAAATTTATTTTTGAATTTTAGTTTAAAATGTTATTTCAGTTGTATTAATTACATATCGCACTCTGGAAAGAATACTGGTATAACTAAAAAAAATATGGTTCAGAAATATTTTTAATATTTGGTAAAGCTCAAAGGGTATTAGCTGGGAGTAGAAATGGTTTAAGAGTATTTCAAGAAATGTTAATATTTTCTTTATACTTTTAAATCGCTGAGCTACAATACACAGGGAAAATTCCATTTAAGAATAGTTGTGTTAATAGAGATATACTAAGTATTATTCCCAGTGTACGATATATTTAAATGTATATATTAAAAAATGGAAACATAGAAGGGAATGATCATGTAAATTATAGAATTTCACAAATATTTACTTTAAAAGAAATATTAAATTAGTTAATCTCAAAGAAATATTTGTACTATGGTTTATCTTTAAGTGATATCTTTTTTTTTTTTTTTTTTTTTTCATTTTTTTTTTTTTTTTTTAATTTAAAATCAATTGTTTTGCTTTTGTTATTGATGCAAAGTTTCTGTCCATTTATTTGTGAGGGCATAGGCCCTTTTTGGTGAGAAATACAGGGCTATTTAGTTCTAACAGCATTCAGAAATAGTATTATATTCTGAAAAATTTCTCTAATCTGTGCTTTTCTAACTAATAGCTAACAATAAATCTATATTACATAAAGTATTTGAGCATGGGCACTCATGCTCTATCTTTCCCAGAACCCCCTTAAGCCTGCCTTGACCTACACAAGGTCAGGCAGGCCTGTCAGTTAGGCCTGAACAGATGCCGAAAAGCCGGTCGCCTGATCGAGTATATGTTCTGGTCGGTCTGTTAGTTAAGACTGTTCAGGCAGCCGGAATATATACGCTTTCAGGCGGACTGTTCAGGTCTAACTGACAGGCCTGCCTGACAGTGCGTAGGCTGCTTTATTGCTCTTATTATGTATAACAACTACATTCTTATAATAGTATTTGTTTAGCTGTAAAACATTTGTCTGGTAAATATTTCAAGTGATTCAAGGGGAAAAAGATATATATATATATATATATATATATATAAAGATATGAATTTTGTTATTAATTTTAAATCAGTTAGTAAATTAAGTATAATTTAATAATAAGAAATGTGTGTTTTCCTCCAAATAAAATGTTTCTATGAGATTTTCATATTTATATTTGGTCTGTAATATTACTTTATTTCAATCAACTTGAATAATTTTTTTTAAAAAAAATGTTATTTATTTTTTATTTTGATAAGATATTGTTTTAATGTAAAATAAAAGATGAAATTCTTCTATTCTATTCATTTTATTCCTAAAACCTCTACTTCAAAAGTTTTCAGAAAAGGTATAACCTTAAAGATGTACCTGAATTGGTAGGAGCTACTATTTGAAAGGAGCGGAAAATTTAATCAAGGAATCAAACATGCTGAAAATAAGCACTAAAAGTTTCATTTCTTCAGAACAAGAACTCTGAAAATATCCAAATTTCAAAGAGGCTGCTTGAGTGAACTCCTCCATCCAAAGGTCCTTCTGGAATTAATTATGAGTTTGTCAAAGTGCTGATATACTGTACCTATGTAATAATAATCATGGTTATTACAATTTATTATTGTGTGAGTATTATAATACTTTTTGGTGTCTACATTAATAAAACTTGGCAAAGAGATAATATTATTCTTTATAATTGTTTAATACATTCAATCAATAGCCCTGATATTGAAGAATAATTGAGGCGGTTAAAACCCCACATTGTGAAAATTGTGCCTTTGAATATAGAAGACAAATTGAACCATTTGTTAAGTGGCTCTATCTCTTAATTGGTTTTGAAATTAATATTGTTCTCAATACAGCATTCAGTCATAAGCGGGAGATGGTGGGTTCGATTCCCAACCTCCGGCAGGAATTTTATCATCCCACGGCTCGCTGGTGAAATTCCTCGCTACACCCTGGATGTCGGCGCTAATGACCTAGATGTAGATGTGCCGTAAAAAAAAGAAAAAAAAAAAAAAAAAAAATACAGCATTCAGATTGCATGGCATACCATGATTTTACTTTTCAAACTCAATTTACAATAATGTGGGATAGTTCACTCTGGTTCTGAGCGCCTCAATTCAACGAATAAAGCCAGTGGTTGTTCAATTGGATTTTAAATAAAATTGTTATCAATAATGTCAACTTAGTAGTAGAATAGGAATTGATTAATTTATTCTTCATTAAATACAAGATTAATTAACAAGTTCTTCTTTATCTTAGAAAATATTGATTTATTGATCTGTTGCGCATAGAATCTTGTTTTAAAGACTTTGTTTTGTTTTTCTGAGTATTAGAAATTTGATTTCCAGTGCAGGAATGAAAAAAAAAATAATAAAAATACATTCTATCAGCCATTTAGTGAAAATAAATAATTCTTGGAATGACTTACAGATTCATTAATAAGCTACAAACAAATAATGTATCTCAGGGATTAGCTGAAATATTAAAGTGTCTTTTTCGAATTGTTATTTATCATTTTGATATAGCTCATCTGTTATATGAACGTTACTATGGTTTAACTTATGATACTGAAGTAATATACATTTTACAGTTGATTGAAGCGGTAAAATTTATCATCAATGGCTCCAAACACGCCTTCAAAGCCTCTGTTAGTAGTCAGTGTTGACTGATCCCAATTATCAAAAAAAAAAAAAATTAAATGTAAATAGGTGTAAAATTTCTTTCTCTCCTCTGCTCCAAAGTTAATTTTTATGAAGTTTTTTTTGGCCCTACTTCAATAAATTCCAAAATTAAAACCCTTTTTTTTTTTTTTTTTATCTTTATTACAGGAAAGTATGAAAAAATATATGAACATTTCAGAGTAATAAACATTAAAGTCGTTTTCCTAAGACTATGTTTTTCAAATCGGGCGATACTCTAGTGTTTTCAATTTTTGCCCGATCAACTTCAAATTTAAACTGCAGCTTTCTAATGATATATGTTAGTAAATTGCGTAGGATCTTTTCGATTCTTTGAATTATAACGATTTTCGACGGATTTTTTAATAGAAAATGAATCGTTGTTCATCGTTTTCGAAAAAATTAATATTTGTTAAAGATCCTACGCTCTTTAATAGATTTAACCTTCTCCTTTCGAAATAATTTTAGTTTTTCATTCTAGATTAAAAATTGCCGCCTGCAGACTATCGCCCGTGAAAGAAAAGGTTTCTGTTTGTCAGACACAACGCAGCCACTTTTTTTTCGAAGACACTTTAACATCCCATATAATACTTTGATATATAGAATTGAAAAATATTGATTTACTTGTTATTTATAAATTCAAGAAAATGACTTTGATTTTGATCGCATGTTTCGGGGGCGTATATAGGAAATAATTCGGGGGACCGGGAAAATTTCGGGGGGGGGGGGGGGGGGGTTACCATTTGCGGGGTATGGAATCTAGAATCTAGAATGTGGTGGAATAGTTTTAGTCAAGTAGAACACTATTACACCCAAAATAATGTTTTTTTTTAAGAACTAAGTGATCTTATTTAATTTATTCTTAAAGGGTTTATGACACATTTTTACTGATCAAATCAAAGTGGGGGGGGGGGGGGGAAGGGGTGCTGCAGCCCCCTTATATACGCCCATGTTATCATTATATAATTATTGTGCCATTATTTGATGATGCCAACACTGTGATGAGATAACAACAGCTGTAGGTTGGCAGACTTGTTTACCTTGTTCTAGTTAGTGTAATTCATATGATGTGATGTCCGTTTTTTGGTGTTATCTTTTATTCAATATGTAGATGCCTGATGATGAACCTGAATAGGTTCGAAACGTCGCTAATATAAGGTAATGTTTTGAACAATTTTTGGGAGCAACTCTTGCCACTTTCTTTTAGAATCTATTCAACCTTCCCCACACTCACCTTCAACTTATAATAAACTACGGGTCTTTTTGCGAAGACCACATTCAGTTACTTTTGAAGTAGCAGTAGTGATTTATAACAGTTACTCGTACTCGCTGATAAGCTTACAGGTTCTTTGCTGGTTATCTATTACTACTTGACTCGTTATCTACGGTTATAATTCATATTAGATAATGGCAAGACATATTTATTAATAAAAAGGTTAAATATGATCAAAATCAATTCTCTCAACTATGAAATAAGTTATTAAGCATTAAAGTTGACTGTTTTGCAGGCTATGAAAGATAACAAACAACGTTATTTGGAAAGAAACATATTTTATTCCTTTTCTCTCTCTCTCTTTTTTGGATGTTTTACATTTATTAGGCATTACATGCTATGCGTTTCCGCTCGCTCAAGAAAATATCAAAACCCTAGTCAATCGAACTCGCAATTAATAGAATTATATTAATTTTAGCGACTCTAGTCTATCCAACTCGCTAAAATCAATAGGATTCCATTAATGTTTCCGAGTAAGAAACCAATCCCTTTTTCTTTGTCAGGAACATGTTGTAAAATGGAATTCTTTGTCATGGAACTAATTGTAAAAGACTCATTTTTCTCACTAACATAAGCAGAGCTTTTTCATAAACAAAAGCTAATTCACTGTTGAAGGTTACTTTACTCCCAGGAAGAACCAATGCTATTGGTCATCGGAATCCTCCAATAGGAAGGCAAAAGAGTTATGCGCAGGCGCTGAATCACTGATACAATCACTACTGCTACTTCAAAAGTAACTGGATGTGGTCTTCGCAAAAAGACCCTAAACTACAATATGCTTTAATTGTTAATGTTTATGTCGACGGTCACAACTTGGTAAGTTCAAAATCTACTATTGGGGGGCGGCTCTTTTTAACTTTTGACAGGTTCTCTAAAATCCATATTTATTTTCAAATAAATTTTCTTGTCAACTCCAATGTACCAAAATGATGTTCAAAATTTAGTAGTTTGAATAGCAATTAACATGTGGGAACCCATAAATGCTTTACCTTTACTTACCTGATCATTCACCATGACTTACCAAATCATTCACCATACTTACCAAATTTTTCACTGAAGAATGCTCTGATACGATGCGTCAATGAATTATAGTAAGTCGAATTAACAGATAAAACAAGCTATTTTACGAGATGCCAAAAAACCCGCATATTTATAATTCGGAAACAATCAAGGCTGTGAGTTAGTGACTTCTACACGTTATCCATGAGTCTTAGGAGATTATGATAGTGCACTTAACTCATTTTGCACATTTTCCGACTTAACTTATTCCCAGTGTCCATCGATATTTGGTAGTTCAAAGACTTAATATTTAATAGTTTACTATGTCCTTTATGTTTAATTAAGGGTTATGTTCTAAGTCATTATAAAACCCAGTTTCTATATGGTACATAAAGGTGGAGATGCCGGTCACATTTAATATAAAGATATTGGAGTTTATATAGAATAATTTCCAATAAATAAATCTTAAGTCTGGCCAGCTAGTGTTATTCTCTATTGGACAGCTGTCATCATCATTGACTAAGAACTTTCTACTATATGTTGATCATAATGCTTACACATATCAAATGTTGATAAGTTGGTTCTGCTGGAATAGATACATAGCAACATGAATCACTTTCAAATTGGTTTTTTAAATGTCTATTATGTAGATATATACAATCTTTATGGCCTCTTTACTTTCCTACTTCAATCAGCTGTTAGAAAAAAAAAAATGGTTGAACTTCTGTGAGTTAAGATATCACAAAAAAGGAGAACACGTATACTTCTCATAGCACTAATATAATATTTCAAGATGAGCATTTCTGTAATGGAGTTTTTAAAGACTAATATGTAATAATCGTATAAAGTAATTGATTCCATAAATAGAGAATCAATAAATTAAAATTGTGTCTCTGTAAGCTTCCACGGTGCATATAGAATACTGTCCACATTTAGTTAATCCCTGTAGTTACACGGCAAATGAGTTTTTTCTAAAATAATAATAAGTACTCAGGCCAATGGACATAGGCACTTTGATTACAGCGGTTCCTGTAGATCACTGAAGTTAAGCAACGTCGGGTGTGGCCACTACCTGAATGGGTGAGTGATCACGTGCAGTTGGCATTATAAAAGGGTGGCAACCTTCAGATAGCCTGGTGCTAATAATAATAGCCTAGTCGATAATCCGTAAAAAATAAGTACTCAGGGGAACACAATCCGGAGGTAACCGTGCTTGGTTCTGTTGGGGAATAAAAAAAAAAAAAAAAAATACAACAATCACTTAAAACGTTAGGTAAACAAAGACAAATACACATTGAAAAGAATAAAACTAACAGCTTTGAAGCACTTATCTCTTCAATTGACATCGCCTCACCGAACATTACAAAAGAATCTTTTTTGTAGAGAATTTATAATTGAATTGTCCGTAAAAAATTTCAAATTTTTGGTGGTTTGGGATATTATTATCTCGGATAGACCATCACCAGGGCGTAAACTCTATGAGGGACAAAATCACAGTTTATTTCTAGTTAAAGTCTGCCATCATAGTTGAAATTAATCTCTATTAAAAATAATACTATGAAATAGATACAGCACGGAACAGCAGTTCTGTTATCATCCTAGCAACACATGCTGCCTAGGCATGCATGCTTCAAAACCCCTCTAAAAATACTTAAAAATTTGAATTTCAAAAAATCCTTTCTTAGTGAGTGTCTACGATCTTTAGGGAGTATCCATGCAAAATTTCAAATTTTTCTGTCGAGTGGTTTGGGCTGGTCGATGACAGGTCAGCGAGTGAGTGAGTGAGTGGTATTTGACAAATATATAGTAGAAGATTATCAACAATTCAATTTTAATTGCATGATTACCCCACACAAGTCTCACAACGCCCGTGTATTGAATATATCAATCAAAAGATTCGTCTTCTAACTCCAATTCTTCCAATAAATCGTGAGATACTTCCAGCGATTGATCAGAGACGAAATTGACCCTTGAAGAGCTTCCAACAGCTTGTCGTCTTCGCATAATTTCATTCGCTTACAATTGGCCATTTTGTCGTTGAAAGTAAAGTTCACACTAATTTTTGGTCAAGTATTATATAATTTAAACAATGAGACATCCCACGATGAAAAAATATACTCTAGTGGTTTGAATATACTCTAGTGGAGTTCGACCTTATGGAAAAGACATTCGAACGCATTTAACTGAAAATTAAATTCTTTTATGTTCACCTTATGCATCCGCAACGTCTCATATTTTTTTTTTTTTTTTTTTTTTTTTTTTTTTTTTTTTTTTACGGCGCATCTACTTCTAGGTCATTAGCGCCGATATCCAGGGTGCAGCGAGGAATTTTCCCAGCGAGCCTTGAGATGAGAAAATTCCTGCCGGAGGTGGGAATCGAACCCACCATCTCCCGCTTATGAATCCAGCGCGCTAGCCACTAGACTACGGGAGACCCCCAACGTCTCATATTAAATATATATTTTTGTTATAAGTTTATATTTTAATTATAATATTTTTATTGTTATTTTTAAATGTTAACATCCACTTATACAGGGTAGAGCTGATGGCTTTATTTTGAAAAAAAGTAAAGCCATCAGCCCTAGTGGGAATCGAATCCGTGACCTTAGACACAGATTGCACACCCCTTAATAATCACCATCGGCTGTCAGTGACTATAACCCTAGTAAATTTTCATAGTATTTAAACATTTATTTGTAGAAAGCTTTATTATTAAAAGATTCAAGGATTCTAAAATAATAATAAAACATTTTTTTAATTTTTTTTTTTAAATCTATTGTACATTTAAAACAAGTATTTGAAGAAAATAAAACAATAATAAAAATGAAGAATGTAATTTATTCAAGAAAATAGAAACAAAAACGATTATTGATACAGTATTTACAATTAAATGTTAGTAATCTAAATGGCTACTTTTCAAGAGGAGCATAGTTGAGTAGTTTCTCAATGAGGTCTACGTGTCCAAGGAGCATCCTTCGGCAGCAGTAACGTTTCAAGCCGAGTGCGTCTAGGGCATCACTGCAATCATATAAAACAATTCATATACAAATACAAATTAATATACAACTAAAAGCATCATGAATGTTAAATATAAATAACTCAGCTTGACATGGAATATATATCCTAGAGATATTTTGGCGTGTTTCCTCCCATCTGACAGGAAGGAAACTTCCTTTAGACACCCACATGATGATGCACCCAAAAGTGTAGATGAGTAAAGTTGATGTTTCTTAACCAATAGATAATGAAAAACAGGGTCATTGAAATGTATATGTATATATATTTTTTCCTTTTTGCACTTTATTATTGACATAAATTATTTAAGTTTGATGAAATTTGGCAAAAAAAAAAAAGTTTTTTTTTTAAATGTAAAAAAACGTGGGCGAGGTTAGCTCAGGACCTGAGTTCAAAGATCGAGCACACTAAAGATATTATCTTCTAGTGACTTCGTTCAAAGTTTGGATTCAGGGTCCTAGACCGTCCCTAGGGCTACCCAGTCTTTACTTAATTTATTAATCTTTTCGATGCGAGGCGGGCTAGGGAGGGTAATGTCCTTGAGGGCGGGGGTCCTCTCCCTTTACAGGCGGACCAAACTCCCTCTCCTAGCGCAACCTCTAACTCTGAAGATCATAGGCCTCTCGCTGATCCCAGCACTAGTTGATAGAAGAGCTTCCAACAGTGCCCAGAGACAGATGCCCTTGAAGAGCTTCCAACAGTCTTCACATAATCTCATACACTTTAATTGGCCATTTTGTCTAAGAAGCAAAACAAATGGACACACAGAAAACTAAAGTAAACAAGAACACCAGACAGTCTCGAAGCCAAGCAACGACTGAGGGCTGAAAGAGAAGGTAAGGGACGATCGCTGGTAAAATAATTGTACCCATAATGACATCTAAAGGTGAAATATTCCCATTAGAGGACTCGGTACACGCTCAAGGCTAAAGAGGGCTCACAATCAAGAGATATAGCTGTTGCAAGAATACTCAGGAATCGCCTTTCGGCACAACATTCTTCTTTGAGAGTACTCAGGCACCCCATCGAAAGGGTTAATGGGTACCTGCAAAGGAGAAAATCAGCCCAGAGTACTGACCAAACTATCTCCCTAGTCGGCAGTATGGTAAGAAACCACATCCGTCTACAGTATCTGCCCTTCTGGCCCCATGTGGCCTGTTAAGGGACAGAAAATGAAAGTGGAACTCACATCATGGACAGCATTATATGCAAAAATGTTATGGTGGGGTAGTTCGTGCGAGTCGGACTTTTCATTAATTATACCTTTACTATCAATTATCCATGGAAATTGTGTATTTGTTTAATATAATAACTAAAAGCATGATTAATGAATGCTTCATACCCTTCAGTGTATTCAGCCTGGAGGAGACCCAAGTACGATTCCCATTTGTTTCCAATAACCTTGCCACAGGTAAAGCAGCGCACTGGGATGATCATTTCTAAAAATTATGAAAGGAATATTCATGAATTTTATTATAAATGGATTTTATTCATTTTAAATTAATAAGTATTTTCTTTCTAAATAGTCTTCAGAATCTTTTGATTAATTATAACACTCAATTGAGTTAGCAAATACCTCTTCTTCTGTACTATTATTTAACATAAGTTTACAAGAATACAGACAGTAAAGTGCACAAAAAACGAGCTCAAACAATAGCATAAATGGGTTAAAGAAACTCACAAATTCTAAAATACCATTAAGCTACACATAGAAATAATTTGATCATTATAAGCATATAACAATGATATAGTAGTTAAAGCTTAAGGATAAAAAATAATAGCATTTAATAAGCCAGATGGAAAGAAGAAAAAAAAATACTAAATAAGCCATTCAGCCTAAGTATCTCCACTGACAAAAACTTTACAGAAGGAAAAATTACATGGTCCAGTTAATGAAATAATAGAATGTGATGGGCAGGGAATGGCCAGATGTTGCCAGAATGGAAGAAATCCTTAGGAAACTTATCACTGGATCTGTCTATCGGATCAGAAAAAGAGAAAGACAAAGAATGAGATGGTACGATGGAATGACAGAAGATGCTAGGTCTAATCTTATACTAATACGATTAGAACCGATTGGTATACATTATAGCTAACAGCGAGCCACTCTAATTCTGCCGAGTAAAGACAATGTGAGCATTCATTGTCAAATGAACCAACATTTATTTATTTCATTTAGTTGTTCTCAACTAGGATGAGCCAAAAGCTTGGTGGTGCAATATAATAACTACAAAACTTTATTCAAAAAATAAAATAATAGAGGAACAGCGTGTATTCAGATTCTTATGTCTAGAGTTTGGCTTCTTTTGCACACTCAATTGCATTTATATTTCCAAGTAAGAATACAAAAAAAAAAAAAAAAAAAAAAAGAGAGAGAGAGAAAAGAAGAGTTGAGATTACATGAACCAAAATTGTCTTCAGAAAGTGAGAAATTAAATTAAAAGAAAAATGTCACAATATGCAAGCAAAATAACTTATAAATTAAGATTTATAGTGACATTATATGGGTTGACTTTAGTGCCAATGTGTAAACAGAAGTTTACCAAGCAGGTTAAATTGAACTACTCACATGCTTGTATGTAGTATTTGGTTAGTACAATTATCTACAACTATCACATGGGTTGAAATCTCAAATTAATTGAATATCATTCCCTTTAGGAATGAGGTAAATAGGTGGAAAAGTATTAAATCTTACCTTTCCAAGGTTTGCGAGATAAATTAAAATTAACTGGAATAATCCGAGAAACAACAAGGTAACAGCAGGCTGACTGTAGAACCTTCTAGACCACAACAAAGCAATGATGCCAACAGCTGACTGCGTATTGATTGAGTAAGGTGGCGGTACCTGTCGGCAGTGTTGTCAGTCTAATCAGAGCCCAGGGGGAAGGGGGAGGCTAGCTCAGTCAGTGGAGGCCTGGGGCTCGGACATGGTTCCAACCAGCTGAGGCCCTCTCGGTGTCATTTTGCAGTTAAGTGTGTCCGTCGTCTGTTATCACTCGAAGCCTCAGTCGGTTTCCTATCATTAGCGGTCTCCTCGATATGTCAGACAAGCCATCGAGGTCTCAGAGCAAGAGGAACAAACAATGCCAAGGGGAACAGAGTGACGGGGAAGCAGAATTATCACCGGTAAATATCTGCATATATATATATATATATATATATATATATATATATATATATATATATATATATATATATATATTAAATATTTATTCAAGGGAAAAAAATAATTATATGCCACCGAAAATTTAAAATTTGCTTTCTTTTCTTAAGTTTCCCTCGAATGAGGAAATATAGTTATTTACCTATAAAGAATGTTATATTTAAAAAGAATTACTAAGCAACGACATACTGAAATTCCCTGAAAACCCTTTAAAAAATTAGATAAATTATAGTCTACCCTCCATAAACTTATATCCTGGATGTTCCTTATTCTGAATATTTTATTCACATTTTTATTACTCTTATGTCCTTTTATTACTTATATTTTATAGTTATATAAATAAACCTTGTATATTTATATTTGCAAAGGCTTGTAGATATTTGCAGAAATGTTGAAACTAAGTTGAGTCATAAATGTTAATTTATGGCTACCAGTGTATAGATATGGATTAATCTGGTAGAAATCATAATCCGATTAATTTTTATAAATCGTCTCGTTAATTAATAAATAAATAAACCTGCTAATCCTGAGCAACACAAAAGCATAATTAAACTCAACCTCCTTTCAACTTTTCCTAAATAAATAATCTAATTATCCATTTTAAAATGTTAAGGAAAAAAATAATGGAAAAAATGGTTCTCAGGAACAAAAAATATAAAATGAAACGGAATAATCGTAAAGATTCCTACACATATTAATAAAGGTGAAATAATTTTTCTGCTGATTGTACATAGTATTCCCAATTTTAAATATTAAAAACAATATAATTATACCTACTATTATTTTGTTTACGGGAAATGTTTTTTTGCGCTCCTTTAGCTGTAAAGTATTTATAAGAGTGTTAAATACATATTTTTCATTTTTTTATTGACATTTAAGCTGCTATAAACTAAATAAATATTGATGATGATTTTAAGTTGCACAATTTTGGCCAAATGTATTTCCTAAATATTTTGTACTTCTATACGGGGAAAACATTCGACAAATGCAGTCAGTTTTGCAAAGTATTTTAATTTTGCTTGTTATTTTATTAACATTTTTCATTTATTTTTTACGAAGCTTTTTTATTGAAGGTCGTCTATTAATTCTGCCTGCGACGTACCTACTGTTAATCCTTTCATCGCCAATAGCACACTTTCCTCTTTATTATTATACACAATGTATTTACTTCGACCAAAATTAAAATGATCGATGACAAATTTATCATGAACTAACGGAAGATATAATGTACAAAGAAGTTATTTGTCTTTATTTACGTCATGTTTTATTCAAATATTACGTTAATATTTCATGACTATATTAACTTAGAAATCACATTATTTCTAAATGAAAAAAAAAAAATTAAGTAAAACGCAATGAATGTAAAATACTATTTAGTATTACTGTATGAAGGAAAACTACAGGCAGAAGTATCTTGGAGAACTGACGTCCTCTTGGATCAATGATGTGCAGTTCTCGTGCAGGGGTCCAATACTAGGCATAACATACCAGAACATTCACATAGATATCGTTCTAAAGATATTTTATGTATGTGTGTATATATATATATATATATATATATATATATATATACATACATATATACATATATATATATATATATATATATATATATATATATATATATATATATAAACATACATATATACATACATTCTTTTTGTAAGGCCTTATAGGTAGACAAATTTTACTTTCTTTTTATGACAATCTTTACTTTCTTGAAAATGTGTTTCTAGCTCTTTGGCCTTTTTTCAAAAGAATATTTCTTGCTTTGATCTTAACAAATCATGACTTATCTAAAAAAAAAAGAAGAAAAGTCAACGAACTAACAAAAAATATATACTTTTAAATAACATTTATCAGCCATGATGGGCCTTTTTTGTTAACATCATAGGTGCTGTTCCCATAAATAACGAAGATAAGACAGAGAAAAAAAATCATGACCGTTTTCATTAGATGTACAAGACTAAAAATGTGGACTTTTGTTTGACTATGATGAATACTTCCAATTATTTATCAATGCGAATAACAACGTTAAACTTTTTTTTATAACTGCTCGCTGCCTCTGCACCTACTTTGCGTGTATCCATGAAAATGGGTTACGTTGCGAAGAAGACACGATGAAATGTCGATGATTTCAATCAAACATCTACCATTTAGGTTCTTATTACCTCTTATTTTGGTAATCATTTGTTATTGAATATCTTATAAAAGTTATATTCAACCTCAGGTGTTTATTTGTTAAAGTTATGACCTCCGGAGGCGGATTTAGCGTAGGACAGAAATTGAAACACTTGGAATCAGTATAACTGCGCTGCATTCTGTAATTCATAAATTAAAATAAATATAGGAAACTGAATGGCAGACAAGGCTACTAGACAACCTGATAGCAAATTTATCTCTAAAAAATGAAGGCAAGATGATTTATTATAGAGCTTAGTCCATGCATGGACTGAATTCATGCTGCTCATAATCCAGCAGAGATTGGCTTACTAAATCCAGTTCAGAGCTAATTCTAAGTACTTTAGGCTAATCTCAGCACTAGTTAGATTCGGGTCTGAGTCACTAAACATGGGTGATCACATTCAGATGATTAATCACTTGGTCTTCACGGTGGGCACTGAAGCCATTTTTCTAAGGAATAAGTAAAATTAAATTCTCTTTTGCAATGCTTAATGAATTCCGAAACCTTTACTATCGTAACTATTAAAACTATAGCCAAAAAGGAGTTTTGTGATACGCCCGTTGCAATTCCTATGGCTGGATATTATAATGCTAATTAAAGTTTTCGTCTGGGAAGAAGTGAGGGATATCAAACTTCGAGTGATAAAAGGATGTGTTAAATCATGGAAGACTTCAAAAAATAAAAATAAGTGGTGTTATCCCGTATGAGAATCACACTCCTTCTTCATGAGAAAGAACCCTCCACCAATGTGCAGCTGCCTGTAAAACATATCTTAACAAATTGCAGAGTTTATGAGTTCTACAAAAAAAGTCCGATTAGCGCGTTCCCGTGTCGTTTGGAAAGGTTAAACAAAAACAGTTACTGTTTGGTTTCATCTTTCATGAAAAATGTAAAGTATAAACTCAAAAGGAACCAAGATTTTAGACGCTACAACAGGAAACTGACAGTACTCCTTCCACCTTCTCAACATTCACTGTTTGAAAACAAAATTACAAATGCATTTCTCATATTCTTATCTTGATTTCCTGAAATACTCATTTTACTTTTAAATGCAATTAAAAACATTTGGACAGCTTGGAATAAGTGTACTTAGTATTTTGTAAAAACGTTTAACACATACTCTCATGAAATCTTGAAAAAAAGTGATATTTGGGTGCCATTATGTACTGAAAACTTACACTAGCGAAAATTAGCCACTCCACATAGGCAAGCGGCGCGAGTGAAAGCTACATGACAAATAAATAAACGAAAAACATTCAGAAAGAAAGTAAAAATACAGTAGTGAAGTTCAGCATAGATTTCTTGCAGCAAATGCAGCTGAGCCGTTCCTTGAGTTTTTCCATGAATGGAAAGCCACTATACCCTGAAGAACATGAAGAATGTTCTGAAACTCCCAGGATCATGAGAGCCAGGCTCCATTCACCGGGACCACAAGAATCTAATGGCAAAAACCTATAATCTCTCTTACAAGTCAGCTGTATTGCAGTATCCAGCCATTTACTTCATGTATACCGAGCTCATCGAAGAAAAAAACCGTCCTACTCGCAGGAATTTCATCTTATTAGCGTGTTTCCGTACTAATCCCTAGTGCCATTTGGAAATCTTGGAAAATATTTAGCTACTATTTTCTGAATAATTTCAATGAAACCTTGAAGATAAGTTAGAATATATGTATAGGTGCCATTACGCACAGAAGACTTTCAATTACTCAGACGACCTCTTCGACATCCACTTGGAAATCGAATTACAAACAATCAAAAAATGTTTATTCAGGGAAAACCAAAACAAAGAACCGTGAAAGCAACGAAATCAACTCTCCCGAAGTTTATGCACGTATTTCTCTGACTGATATCCTTTCGAAAATGACTTCAGAAACGTTTTGTAGATAATTTAATAAACGTTCGAATACTATTTAAGAAGAAATATTTAAGAAAATATATTAAAATCCCAAAACCGCTCTTGCCTGCTAAAAAAATTTTTTTTTTTCCAATACTTCATCAACTCCAAACGTAATCAAAATTTAAATATTTTAGTTTCGATGAATATCGAACGTCTGGAACAATTTTCAACTGAATCAATCGTTTCTGAATAGCCAATCCGAAAATTAGTTATGATAACTCGTTGTATTCACCTTTCTCAAAACGGTTACAGATATTGACCTAAAAATGGGTTAATTCGTTTCCGTACAATAGAATACATATAAAAAGTGTACTTGAAAGTCTATGAACGCTAAAATGTATTTGTTCGCGCGAATTTCGCCCAAGAAGCTGATTTTGTTGGTTAACGAACTTGACATTATATATATATATATATATATATATATATATATATACACATACATACATACATGTATATGTATGTATTTATTTATGATCTATGGGTTCTGAAACGTAGTCTCTACTTCCGGAACGCCTTAGAATGAAAAACTTAATTTCAGACATACATACTAAACTGGTGTTGGATACAATATTTGAGTTATATATGGTAAACGCAAGTGATATGTGGGAATACTGACGACCTGGGCTTGTTTTTAATTTATTATTTCGAGATGTTTCTCAAAACAATAAATTAAAAATATTGTGGATATTTGGACTTCAAACTTTGATCGTTCACCTCCATCTTTCAGCATTCCTGACATGTATGTATTCATATTTTCTTTATTTGCATTGCTAGGAATGACTCAAATAATAAATTAATTTATTCATCTGACCGGTGTGTGATGCTCCACGAAGACAGGAAAAGATTTTATTTTATAAACAAATTGTGAAAAAATGAAATAAATAAAAATAATTGATCAATAAATGAAAAATTGGAGTAACTCCTTGAAGCTGTCGCAGTCCTTGAATGATTGCCCAGTGTCCGACTGAATCCCGTCCCGCTTCGTCGGAACTGCAGCCTTGATTCAACCACAACAATACACCTCATAACAAGGCAATTTCCACGTTGCACAATCCTCTCTTGTAAACGAGACTATATTCAAAGCAATTCAGCTGAAATCTTACAAGAAATAAGTTATTTTTACAACATTCCTGATGAATGTTACTACTGAGGTTGCACTGATGAGAAATGTTGAAACATGCACCTATATATACATAAATAGTATTAAAGGAATGGAATATACCGACGGTCACAGGGAATAAGTTGGTAGTCGACAAATTTGCAAAATGAGTTAAGTACGCTATCCTAAGACCCATGGACGAAGTCCCTAAATCACAACCTTCATATTTTCCGACTTATAAAGATGTGGGATTCTTGGCATAAACTTACCGAAATTCAGTTAAGCATCGTTCATCTGAACAGCAATATAAGTCGAATTAACATAGTTCGTTTCAATGAATCTCTGTGGACAACTGCATTTAACTATTTATTCGCTGGACAAAGTGCTCTACACATAGTGATCGTTTTATGTTAAATCAATTATTTCACTTTTAGAGTGTAGTCATTAACGAGAAAAACAAGCTATATCGAAGTAATAAATGATTTAAATAATGGTAAAAATAATTCCTACAAAATCAACAAAGAAATATATATATATATATATATATATATATATATATATATATATATATATATATATATATACACACAAATATATAGTGAGAGAGAGAATAAATATCTACTATGTATTTGTCAAATACCACTCACTGACTCACTGACCTATCATCGCCCAGCTCAAACCACTCGACAGAAAATTTGGAAATTTTGCATGGACACTCCCTATATAACGTAGACGCTCGCTAAGAAAGGATTTTTTGATATTCGAATTTTTAAGTATTTTTAGAGAGGTTTAAAGTTTTAGTTGTTAGAGTAGGTTAGAGTAGGCAAGCCTAGGCAGCAAGCGTTGCTAGGACGATAACAGAACAGCTGTTACCGTACATTATCTATTTCATAGTATTATTAGCACTTTCCTCCGAAGGAAAGTAGCTATTGAGGTTGGACTCATGACGGAATTTTTGAAAAATGTCTTCAAATCTTTATCGATCCTACCTAGTAGACACCGAAAATGACCCCCGTTGAAATTTATATATATATATATATACATACATATATATATATATATATATATATATATATATATATATATATATATATATACATATATATATATATATATATATATATATATATATATATTTTGTTTTAAATTGCATCGCTGGGTACCACATGTATGTATGGAACGGCTTCTTTCTCCAGCGGTGTCGCTCCTCTCTCCATCGCAATATTTCGTCGGGTTCATCTCCGACTTCTTCAGGCTGCTATGTGTCGGTGGTTATCAAGGGAATGTGAGAGGTACTCTTCCCTTGATAACCACCGAGGACGACACATAGCTGCCTGAAGAAGTCGGAGATGAACCCGACGAAATATTGCGATGGAGAGAGGAGCGACACCGCTGGAGAAAGAAGCCGTTCCATACATACATATATATATATATATATATGTATATATATATATATATATATATATATATATATATATATATATATATATATCTGTTAACACGATAGCGGCCAGAGTTTTTGTTTTTTCGTCACGAAACTTGGTATATAGCATTCAATTAGCAAACGATTGAACGAGTTCGTTAACCACCAAAGTCGGTCCACCGGAAGGGGGGGGGGTTTACCCCGAACCCAAAACACTAATTTGACCATGTCAGCCGTCATATTTGTTATATTTCAACGAAACTTGGTATTCGTAGTGGTAATATAGAGAGAAAAGTGAGATATAAAAATCAACTATATCGGTTCATTAGGATGGGGGGTTTACTCCGGACCCACAATACCAATTCGCCACTACCAGCCGTGATTTTTGGTATATTTCGACCAAACTCGGTATTCTTAGTCTTAATCCACAGGTAAATATGTGTTGTAAAAATAAACTAAATCGGTTCATTAGGAGGGGGGGGGGGTTTACTCCGGACCCACAATACCAATTTGCCACTACCAGCCGTGATTTTTGGTATATTTCGACCAAACTCGGTATTCGTAGTGGTAATCCACAGGTAAATATGTGTTGTAAAAATAAACTAAATCGGTTCATTAGGAGGGGGGGGGGGGTTTACTCCGGACCCACAATACCAATTCGCCACTACCAGCCGTAATTTTTGGTATATTTCGACGAGACTCGGTATTCGTAGTGGTAATCTACAGGTAAATATGTGTTGTAAAAATAAACTAAATCGGTTCATTAGGATGGGGGGTTTACTCCGGACCCACAATACCAATTCGCCACTACCAGCCGTGATTTTTGGTATATTTCGACCAAACTCGGTATTCTTAGTCTTAATCCACAGGTAAATATGTGTTGTAAAAATAAACTAAATCGGTTCATTAGGAGGGGGGGGGGGTTACTCCGGACCCACAATACCAATTTGCCACTACCAGCCGTGATTTTTGGTATATTTCGACCAAACTCGGTATTCGTAGTGGTAATCCACAGGTAAATATGTGTTGTAAAAATAAACTAAATCGGTTCATTAGGAGGGGGGGGGGGGTTTACTCCGGACCCACAATACCAATTCGCCACTACCAGCCGTAATTTTTGGTATATTTCGACGAGACTCGGTATTCGTAGTGGTAATCTACAGGTAAATATGTGTTGTAAAAATAAACTAAATCGGTTCATTAGGAGGGGGGGTTTACTCTGGACCCAAATTACTAATATACTCATACCGGTCGTAATTTCTGCTGTATTGTAACGAAACGCGGTATACATCGTGGGTAACTCTTGAGAAAGAAGTGTTGTAAAAATGAGCTGAATCGGTCAATCGGAAAGGGGGGGTTTACTTTGTAATATATTTCAATAGAAAAGCCCGCCAGACGTAGGTTCACAAAGCCGCCGCAAGGAGCGCTTTCTACCACTATCCTGTTCCTGTATCCTGTTCCCGCGTTAGATCAAAATACGATAATACGAGGTTTTTTAGTATTTATTACGTAGTGTAGTAGGTACCATGTGTAAACATAACTCTGGAAGCAAATTAATAATTGATCAGTTAGTCATTACAAAATTAAAAGAGAACTATTCATGTTTTTATTTTATTTATGTAGGATATTTTAAGCAAATTGTTCTGGAAAGCAGTCTACACTACCCAAATTCTGAGGAAAGTGCTTAGTTATGCAGCTCCTGCGTGACGGACTTTTTATAATTGGGGTTAATTTCCACTATGATGGCAGTCCTTGAATTACTAGAAATAAACTGGGATTTTGTCCCTCATAGAGTTTACGCCCTGGTGATGGCCCATTCGAGGTAGTAATATCCCGAACCACTTGACACCAAAATTTGAAATTTTGCACGGACAATACGTTTAGAGGGTAAACACCCGCTAAAAAAGTTTTTTTTTATATTCAAATGTTTAAGTACTTTCAGGGGGGTTTGAATTATTAAGAAGTTCCTCATCGGCTCAAAAATGGTTCGATTTTGATAACATTTGGTACAAAAATCTTTCTTCTCATTTAAAAAGTCAAGTTCATTAAGCAGTTGAATCCGTTTACTGGAACATGGTTTTTGGAGCGAAATTTGTGCGAAAGATTCCTTAACGGAAAACGAATGAAACCATTTTTTAAGCGAGTTCTGTAGCCATTTACCAGAAAAATTGATAGAAATACTTTTCAAAACTAATTTTCTGTTTGGGTATTCAGAAACGAAGTATATGGAAAAAAATTGTATGAATGGTGATACGAAGTTTTCGGATCTCAGTATATTTTCTAAAATATCTCGAAAACGGTTGGGAGCTCGTAGTAAGTGGAAGGCGGCTATTCGAAAGGTTACTAAATTCTCTACAATAAGATTCTGTGTGGTCTCCACATCCATAGATTTACCGATATCTAGGCCATTAGCACCGGTTCCCACCCTTCCTGAAAATCCATGGCACGGCAGGGAATGAAAAAATAAACAACTTTTCGACAGAAGGGACTCAAAATCTCATCAATAGCGATACCCTAATACTCTAAGCCTAGCAGATATTATCTAGTCAAACGAGAACAAAGAGTTTGTGATTTCTTGGAGATATTGTAAAAGATACAGTGGGTTAGCGAGGTTGACGAGGACGTGTATTTGGCAAACTACCTGCTCTGACAGTGTTAGTACAGGTGGAAAATACAGCTGTTGACAGCTTCTGTCATCCCACTGATAACCTTATCTCTTCTCGTGTCGTTCCTGAATGTTTTACAATTACACGATTTCAGTCATGTAGAAGTGAAATTATTATAAATGTATTCTAATATTATATTAGTTTTTTTTCTTTTTGTGATAATGTAATATGCCATGTAAGTGTAATGTATATTGACGCAATACTATTCATTGGCATAGTTCAGCTATTCCAGAACAATTTCAGCTTAAAAATAAAAATTCTGATTCGTGAGGCTGCGCCATTTTAAGGCGTTTCCATTCTTCCAGAAACCTTGGAATAGAAACCGTTACTTATTTTAATCTTTATTAATAATGACTTATTCCACTTTCTCAACTTATGTATATACCCTTTATTATTACTAAGCAAAACCGAATGAACTACCCTAATGCTTAAAATGCTAATAACATGTAAGATTCCAACATTTTCTTCTTCATAGATCTTGCTTACAATATTTTCCCTTCCCTCCTCTTATAAATTATTATTTATACACTACAATCCCGTAATTCGTCTCACGAATATTCTACGATTGCTATAATGTTTTATTTATTTGTTTTCTCAATTTTACTTATTTATTTATTTTTAATTTATATTTGTATTTTCCTTTATAAATGTTTCTATAAACTGGATTATTTAAGATAAAATATTATTTTTCTGTCGTTACCCAAAGCAATGCCGATATTTTCAGAAATTTTCAATTTGTCTTATTCCTTCCTGTAGTGATTACACTAGACTAATGTATAAAATGTGTTTTATAGAAACACATTTTAAAGTGCCATCACATCTTGGATGTTTTGGTTTTGGTGGGTCTTCATGTCCGAAAGGACACCCACGCCGAATGTGTTAATTTATTGTCCACCAAGTCGCCAAATTTTCGGCCAATTTTCTCTTATTTAATTTTTTATAGGATTGAAGAGTTCGTTTGCAGTTAATGGATTGGGCGTAGTATCGGTTAGCTGGTGTGCTTCGATTACTGCTCTCCTGTGGAGTAAACAGCCAGTAAATTTAATCATTATTTATTTATTCTTTGTGCTAATATTAATTTAATAGTTTATTGTTATTATTTTTTAATTATTTCTCAAATTTTATGGTTTTTTTTTAATAAGTTGTACCCAGTTCCTTTATATTCACTTCCTCTCCCCCTCTTCTGCGTCCTTAGCTATCATCGGTGTACTGAAGAAAGACAACCAATTGTCTACCAAGTGAATACGAAATCTTCGTTTATGTATGTAAAGATAAACGGGATGCCTACACATATACAGATATAGGGTTTGACAGTTACTTGCCTGGAAGGGGTTTCCTTATTTGCCAGTGATGTAATCTGTCAGAAATGTTTTAAGTGTGAGTGTGCGTTAAAAATATACGTAGCTAAATGTACACACAGATATGGTATGAGGATGATTTCTTATGCGCTGGGCGCTTTATCTAATTCACATTCTGGTAGCAAATAAAAAAAGAGAAAATGGCAACATGAGAAGCACAATTTGCTTTTTGCCCTTGCCGGAGGCCGTGGGATTGGACTACTTGGCTAGACTCCAATCTGGGATCTATTCCAATTCTGTTTCTTCGATTTCTATCCGTTCTCCTTAGAATGCTACGTGTACATCACCATAAAGCGGAACACCGGCGAATAAATAAATATCCGTTCTAGTTGTCCATTGGCGTCTGTCTCCAAGCCAACTACTGCAGCCATGTCTTTGTGTCTGCTTCCATTAAAGCAAGACCACGGTATAAGAGAGAGCAGTTGACTACTTTTCTGGAGAACCGAAGTACAAAAACTCGGGCGCATTCTACAAATTTTATCTTCTAGTGAGGTCTTTCGAGAGAGCTATTAAGATAAGGCGTGGGTTTATTTGTTTGGGATTTAACAGAAAGTGACGTCATTGAAGGGTGAGAATGACGTCAGCGATGAATCAGCATCGACTGAAGGGTGAATGTAATATCGACTTTGGGCGAGGGCTGCTCGTCAGCACAATTCTTCCTCTTCTTATCTTCTACAAGTTCGAGACTGAGCCTGTTGACAATTATGGGCTATCGTTTCGTTGTTCCTAAGACTCGTGTATATATTTTCATATTATTATTACACTGCGCACACCCGTAGGAATTGTTTTCGATATTTTTTTCGTTTACATTAAATGTGTTTTTGTTTTAAGTCCCTTTTAGCGCGGTAGGGAGGAACCCCGCTTATAAGGTTGATACAATGAAACAATCCGGAAGTGCCGACAAGGAAATTTCGCGTTTCAGAACCCCTAGAGACCGAAAATAACTGTGGTTCAAATTTGTATATATATATATATATATGTATATATTTATATATATATATATATATATATATATATATATATATATATATTTGTCTGTTCGCTCTCTAGCTCGAAGACGAATGGTCCGATTTTGATGAAATTTGGTACAAAAATCAGTCGTCCAATATGAAAGATCAAGTTCGTTAACCAGCAAAATCCGCCCACTGGAAGATGGAGTTTGGGGCGAAATTCGCGCAGAAAAAATCGTAACGCTTACGTTTTTGAGTTCATAAGCTTGTACGTACTCTTTTTATAGGCTCCTTGGGCTAGGAAAACGAATGAAACCATTTTCAAGGCGATAGCTTTAACCGTTTTCGAGAAAATTGGAAAAATAGTTTTTGAATACCGTTTTTAATTTGGGTACTTAGAATCATGGGATTCAGTTGAAACATTTTCTGCATGTTCTACTTTCATTAAAACTAATATGTTGAAATTTTGGTTACGTTTGGAGTTAAGGAAGGGTTAGAATAAAATATTTTATTAACAGACATAAAAAGTTTTGGTAACTTTGTATATTTTCCTTAATATCTCGAAAAAGGTTAAGAATTTGGTAAACGAAAGAATACCATTAGAAAGCTTACTAAATGCTCTACAAAAAAGGTTCTGATGAAAGTTTTGATTAGGCGATGTCAATCGGAGAAATAAGTGCTTAAAACATTAAAGTAATTGATTTTGCTTATTCGAACTGTTCTTTTTGTCTGTTTTTATTCCTTGTTATTTTTTAATTGCTTATAGTTGGATAATGTATTTTACAATAAAACAGATTAGGCAAAATAAGAAAAACAATTCATTGTTAGAAATATAGCTTGCCAAGAGAAAAAGATTCGTTGACGTCTTTTGAATATTTTCAATTGCCTTTATGCTGTTGGTTTTTTTATTTTATTTTTTAATTGATTTTATCTGTAGAATTATTACTATAGTAAAAGAACACAGGAATGTGTGAAAATATTTGATATTTTCCAATTCATTGAAACGTATGAAATGAAGTATCGGTAGAAGAGGATTCTAGGGTCTTGCGGACCTGACCCCAGGTATAGCCAGCCATAAAACCCTTTGAACAAAGGCCGAGGAAAATATTATCTGTTTCTATTCTATGCTTTTCAAATGAGAATAGGGATATGAACAGGAACCGGGGTCTCCCGTGGTCTAATGGCTAGCGCCTTGGATTCATAAGCGGGAGATGGTGGGTTCGATTCCCAACCTCCGGCAGGAATTTTATCATCCCACGGCTCGCTGGTGAAATTCCTCGCTACACCCTGGATGTCGGCGCTAATGACCTAGATGTAGATGTGCCGTAAAAAAAAAAAAAAAAAAAAAAAACAAAAAAAAAAAAAAAAAAAAAAACTGGAACCGCGCTAAGATGACGCAGTTCCTGCGAGTCGGACTTTTTAATTATCCTAACGTTCATAAAGTTATTCTTATGTAATTTCCAAAAGTATTTTTGAGATAATCAAATTCCAAGGAGAAAATCGCATATAATAAATAAGATTGACAACCTGGCAGCAACAAACGAATTTGCGGATTAACCCCGAATAAAAAATTCCGACTCCGTCACCTAAGCGCGGTTCCGTTCTTCTCCCTAGTGTCATTTGGAAAGATTGAAATAGAAACATTTTGTTCGAATTTTCGTGAAATACTTTTATGGCCCCCCAGATACGTGACAAAGGGCCAGCGTACCCCCACCATCCACGATAGTACAACCTAGAAATACTTATTTCACAGTTCAATGCATTCAAAAATATCAAAACGTTTCTCATTTACTTGTCTTCTTCTACTCTAATACTAATTCTACAAATAAATACAATTTAAAACAAAAAACAACCAATGAAATAATTATGTTTGCTCTATTTCTTGCGAATAAAGATTATAAAATATTTCTAAGCTGGGAAACTCTCTTTGAAGAAAATCTAGAAATGAAGAATGAAAATCTACACTAGCTTGAGAAGTAGGACGATGAAGATATCTACTGCAAGCTCGTTTATATATACAACTTTCCCCGTTTTCTTCTTGCTATCTAGGGGGTGGGGTGGGGAAAGTAGCTATGCTAATGAATTCATGGTTTGAAGCGATAATATAAAGAAAATCATATCCTAAAGTCATATATAATGTATACTGATTCAAGATTATTACCTCATGTAAAATAGAGACAGACCAAGGCTGCAACGAGGACCTACAGTAAAACCGTGGTAGACTGTAAACTGGGAACCTCAACAAACAACAACCACAAACACCACAACTTGCGAATACCACATAACTTACAAGAGTCTTCCAAAATATAAGGGATGGCCACATATAAATCACAAAAAAAACTCGATGAAACAGTTGAGTTCACTTGTTATTAGGACTAAATATCCAATACATGTCCAGTCATAAGAAGTTTTTTTAATTATTATTTATTTATTGTTTTTTTCTTTTTCGGACTGTCAAAGTTATTACACTAGTAATGGAGACCATCGTCAAAGTAACGGGCGCCTAGCAAGCAAATATATAAGTAAATATCGTCGTTCAAATTTCAAAACTGCGTAAGTCGATTTTTAGCGAAATTCAGTTATTGGTAACTTCAGAATCATTATTATTTCCAGGACATGATGGTAATAGATTTTTTTAAAAAAATCAATAGTGCCCGCTAAAATTCACTATTACTTCCGGATAAAAGAAACTGATTTCAAACGCTCGAGCACAACCGCTTATTTCCCTCATCTATTTTAGGCCATTCAGGCAAGTGTTTTCGTTTAAATGTTTCCAAAAATTCGTTTTAAGTCGGAAATGCTTATAAAGTTACGTTCCAATACTTGGAAGTTAGAGATCATAATAGTTTTATTTTAAATCAGTTTTAATGCTCTCCTGAAAAGCGGGGAAAATTGACTTACGTGCTTGTGAATTTTGAGCGACGATATGTAATGAAAAACTGGAACATGCAACAGGTGTCGTAAATTTACAAGATACAACCTTGTCTAAGCACTTCGCCAGAAGAACTGGAATGCTCGGTTTACTTCATAAGCGAGATTATCTCCCAAGAGGATGTTAAAACATGAAAACGAAATTGTCTGAGCTCCAAAAGCGTTTACAAAAAATATCTTCCTAAAAGAAACAAGAAATTGATTTTTTATATATCAGACGGAAGGACAAAAAATGATACAAGTTCAAATAACAGCCGGTACGGGCCAACGGCTATAGGCACGTTGATTGCACCGGTTCCCGTAGATCACCGAAGTTAAGCAACGTCGGGCGTGGTCAGAACCTGAATGGGTGACCGACCACGTGCTGTTGGCATTAAAGAAAAGGGCGACAACCTGTAGATAGCCCGGCGTTAATAGCCCTAATGTTGATACGCCGTTAAACACGCAAAAAAAAAAACAATAACAAAAAAAAACAGCCGGTACGGGTAAATTAACCATTTTGTTCGGGAGTAAACGTTTCTTCCTAATGGACTGATTTAGCTTAGTTTTACATTACATCTATCTCCTTAGACTTATGACGTAAAAAGATTTTTCAAAAATTCTTTTATAAGTACAATCTGAATAGCTATATTCCTTCAGAAAGTGCTAAAACATAAATAAAACTTTCAAATAAATTATAATTTAATTTAATTGACTATCATTATTAATAGGCATATTCATATATTTGGTGATAGCTCTTTGTCTATTAGAATCAGCTTCATTATTAATTAATGAATTAATATTAGCTTCATAAAAGACGCGCCCTGTTAGGGAAAGGTTTACTTGCCCGCTGCGGCTGTAACTAGTTATAAGTAAATCTCCTGATATGACATTGTTTAAGACTTGAGCAGTCTGTACCTAAATTTATGTTCAATCTTAATAAAATCTTTATTCAAAATGTCTCAATATAAAACAAGCTTGCCTGTCTTCAGGAAACAATGATATTTGATCAGTAGGAATTAAGATATTGACTGCGTCTGCTTGACTGGAAGCCTCGAGACCGGGGAAATAGTGCTCGTCTAAGCTGGATTATCTGCAGAACTTGTAGAATCGGCAGTTACACTTCGTATTAGCCGCGATAGCTGTCTCAAAATTGATTTGTTGGCCTCAAATACTGGCATAAAAATGTACACAAATAACTAACTTGTGCCATTTGCAAGAACTCACTATTAAACACACACTAACGGAATGCAAGCAACTAGACGGTACAAACCTACCAACTCATATACATGACCTTATGACAGGTAACAGTCCTCACATTGACCAAATTCTCATATATCTTAGACATACAAATACTTACACAAACATCTAGAACAAACTTACACGAATAAGGAAAAACATGTATGTGCTACCATAAAGTTAAATCATACGTACGCTTGGCAAATTAAATGTGTATTTTACATTTCACTATTTTTAACTTGATAATTTGTTGCATAACTGTAAACCTGATAATCGATTCTACCCACTAATCAATTTTCGAAAGAGAAAATCGCGAGCTCTATAAAATAAATAAACTAACTTTTGGATAAGATCTACAAAAAGTATGATCGGGTTCCTGTCCGGATATCCCCGCCGGTGATTTTATTAAGATATTTAATAACAGTTACTATATAATTTGATACTATTAAAACAGAATGTGCTACACATCGCTCTATGGTAGACTCATATTTATGTGATTTCATGTGGAGGCAGAGACACTCAAATGAAGACCTTTTTGATATAATCCTTAAGTAAATTGTAGAATTTTGGTCTCCAAATGTACCTGGAGTAAATCATTAATAAAGGTATATACACTTGTTTACTTATGTGAAAAAAATTATATTAATAAATTTTAACGTCCATTATTATTAACTAAGAATTTTAGGACGGGTTATCTATAGGTTACCATCTTTTTCTAGACAGGATAGGGCTGATGCCTTCTCTTTTTTCGAAAGAAAAGCCACCACCCACAGTGGGAATGAAACCGACGACCTTACGCACTGAGTGCACACACCTTAGCACTCATGGCCACTGGGCCTCCAAAAAAATATATAAAATTCCTATTATATGTTTATTTAATCCATATTTTTTAATTTATCAATAGGTATCTGTTACTAGGTAAAATCACTGGCGGGGCTAATCTTAATAACACCCCATGATCGCTCTAGTGTGTGTAGGAATTTACCTGACACTCGGTTAAAGACCAAGTATTTATTTATTTACGGAGCTCCACAACAGCAAGGCGATTTGCACACGTAAATCTACTATATATTTGTCAAATACCACTCACTCACTCACTCACTCATCTATCAACGCCCAGCCCAAACCGCTCGACAGAAAATTTTGAAATTTTGCATGGACACTCCCTATATAACGTAGGCGCTCGCTAAGAAAGGATTTTTTGATATTCGTATTTTTAAGCATTTTTAGGGGGGTTTAAAGTTTGAGTTGGTTAGAGAAGGCAAGCCTAGGCAGCCTGCGTTGATAGGACGATAAAGAACAGCTGTTACCTTACATTATCTATCTCATAGTTTTATTTCTAATTGAGGTTAATTTCAACTATGATGGCAGACCTTGAATTACTAGAAATTAACTTTCCATCATAGAGTTTTAATTGCGTTTCTTTTCTGCCTGTCCCCGTCAGATAGGCTTGCTATATTTTTGGAGAGTTAAACCGAGACACATTAATATGGGATGGGCATACCAGGGGGGGGGGGATAAAAAGAGTACAAATTATAAGCAAAATGGTCGGTGAGTTTTAAGCCTAGCAACTAACGGGAAGGGGGAATCCTAAACTGTTAGTCTACTCAAACCTTAAAAATAAGAACGGAACTTTTTTTCCTACTTGATTTTCGTAAAACAATCTCTCAGCCAAATAGTAGTGTCTGGCAGCTGGCAGCGCTGTGCAGGTAGTTCCAGCGTTTTACAGTTAGATTACTTCTCATTTCTTTGACACTGTGAGCAGTAGTAAAAATGTTAATTGCAGAAAAGTAACCGATTTAAAAAAGATTCTTATAAACATGAATTCATTACTTTTTACATCTTACAGCCTTTTCCGGGACATTGATAAAACCGGGCGGGACACCGAAACAATTGCAAAATACCGGGACAGTCCCGGTCAAACCGTGATGTATGGCATATCCTTAGGTTTTCCAGGCGAGGTAATAATATATATAACCTTTGTAATACTCGTAAATGTATTGGGTGTTACCATATGACTTCTTGGAAACATAAACTTTTAAATTTTAACGCCCATTGAATAAAATATAGTATGACGGGAACCGTGCTGTAATAAACTGCACAGAATTGTATAGTAACGTAATTTTAATGAAACATTATTTAACGCAATAAAATAACTACTTATCTGCCGTGACGAAGCACGGGTATTCAGCTAGTGGTTAATAAAACAAAATAAATGTAAAACAATATAAAATAAAAGAGTAAAAATTAGATAATAATAAAGTACTTAAATGATATAAGCAAAATAGGTTCATAAGGTTTAGGGTTTTCTCAATAGCCAAACTATTAATATGCCCGTACCGGCAGAAATGTTTACTTTCTTAAATGAAAAATTCTTTATCTAGTGAGAAACATGCGCTGTGAGAATAAGCATATTCAGAAAAAATAGTTTTTATTTGGTGTAGTAGCATTTTAATCGTTCAACTATTGAAAGTTCTAGATTGTTGGTATTCCATACACCCCAAATGTTCTCAGCTCCCCCCCCCCCCCCGACATCCTTCCAGGCCCTGCCGAAGTGATTTTTTATATAAGCCTATGAATCTGGTGGATCGCGATATGTTTGAAGAAATTGTGTTTTCTTTTTTTTTAGAGTTGTGAGTCAGCAGGTTAAAAGAGGTAAACTTTGAATAATTATTTTACGTCGAGTTTACGACACATTACTCAGCTGTAAAGTCATTTGTTTTTGTTTTGTCGTGGTGGGCAATAAAACATTTTTGAAAAACTGGACACTTTCAATAGCTGGTCGAACGTCATGTTCTTTCGTCTTAATTCATCGCACTGCGTAGGAGTTGGAATTGAAGGCTTCTTTGCTGCAATCCAAGATTACTATGCTGTAATAAGGTTTCTTCTTTTATCGATTATAGCTTCATAATTGTACACGAGATGATGATAAAAGGTTGCTCTTCGGCAAGCGGAAGTTGTAGCCAGGTTTAGATTGGTCGGAACAAGATTAGCAGATTAAATCGGTCATTTCCTCCGGCTATTAATTCTAAAGATGTTGTCATATTTTAGGGCAAGGTGGAATCACAATGTTACTCAAGAGGTCAGGAATGCCTTGGCATCATTACACCTTTCTTGGCGCTTACAATCTCCCAACAGCTTGAAAACACTTGTAAGATCTCTCCTATTTCTTAGTTATCAACTTTATATAGCAAATTAAGTTACATGATAAAGATTTAATTGCAATATTAAAAAGGCCGACTCCGATCTTAGCGCGTTTCCATTCTTGTCCCTGGTGTCACTTAATGTTATCTTTTAAGCTTTCTTGAATAATATAAACAAATTTAAAATTGTAAAATTAAATCTCAAAATTGAGTGGGTTTGACGTTGTTGAGGCGGTCTTGTTGACCAAGGTGTTTTCTTTACGATAGATTTGTGAGTATGTAAATGAGTATTAACACTACCTTGTGCGATAAAATCGAAGTTATTTTCTTGAATTTATAATTAAGAAATAGATCAATATTTTTCAATTCTTGATATCTAACGTTTTAAATGGGATGTTAAATTATAAAAAAAAAAACAAGTTTTAATCCTTCGAAAAAGAAAAAAAATGGCGGCGCTGTCACTGACGAACGGAAACCCTTTTTGTCACGGGTGATAGTCTGAAGGCGGCAATTTTAAATCTAGAACGAAAAACTAATAATTATTATTTAGAAAGAAAAAGTTTAAATGTAAATAAGTACGTAGGATTGTTAAGAAATATTATTTTCTTCGAAAATTGTGAACAATTATTCATTTTCTATTAAAAAGTCCGTCGTAAACCGGTCATAAAATCGTTATCATTCAATGAATCAAAACAATCCTACGTACCTTTCTAGAAAATATCATTAGGAAGCTGCAGTTGAAATTGGGAGTTGATCGGGCAAAAATTGAAGACGCCAGAGTATCAACCAATTTGAAAAACATAGTATTAATAAAACGAATTTAATGTTTCTTCTGAAAAGCGTGTATTTTTTCTTTTAACAAAGACAAAAAAAGTGGGTTTTAATTTTGAAATGTATTGAAACGCCCAAAAAAAATTAACAATTAAAAAGGGACCAATCGAAGCTCCCTCAAAAAATTATCTTCAAATCATCATCGTTTGTCACTCGGCATCGGACTTCGCTCAGAAAATCGCATTTTTTGCCCATTTAACAATTTGTTTCTACACATAAACACTCTTGGATATAATTTTTGATTAGTTAAGGAAAAATTTTAGCCAATAAAAAAAATCTAAAAAAAAAGAAGTTAAAAGGTAGTATTACCCCTTAAATGTATGTAGAAGATTAGACGTTGTTGGTGAACAAGTAATAATGTGTTATCTGAAAAAAAATACTTTATTAAATTTTTTTCATGAAAAGTTCTCATCTTCATTTGTCCGATTTATTTAACAAAATACATGCATTTTTCTAATCTTGATTGCTAAATTTGAGGTATTTGTGCCATGAACTGCCAGCAAAAATTATTTTTTTTTATTACGAACACCTTTGAGTTTAAAATAATAATAAAAAAAAAAAAACTCGGTTAGTTTTGTAAACATAGGAAATATGAAACATGAAGCTTGTTTATTTTATTTTCCTCAAAACTACTTTTTAGTGACATTCATGGTTTCCCACTGGCCCTTCATATGAGTATCTTTAAACATGAGTTACGCAAACAGCTTGTACCAGCTGATCGCTTTATGCTAATCCTAACCTTAGCCAATAGAAAGTGGTCTTCGTTACTCATAGGTTGGACTTAGAGCAACATCCGTTTTCAGCTAAAACATTATTATTTTCAAGGATCTACTTTTAATCATTGCAATTGGGATTGTAATAATATAATAATTCTTGAATCATGTTTTCATGGTCACAATTACTACCTACATGTTAGAAATGATCATGAAATATACATATGTATTATTTGTAATGGAGGACGACACAAAATATTTCTAAACTGTTTTCAATTCTTTAAAGGCTTGGCATGGGGGTATATAGGAAATAATTTCGGGGTAGGGCTGGTACCATTTCCGGGGTATGGAATACTAATAATCTAGAACTTGGAATAGTTTTAGCGAACTAAACGCTATTAAAACCAAAATAAAATGTTTTTCATGAACTAAGTGATCTTATTTAATTTATTTTTAATTGGTTTATGCCACAAAATCATAATTTCGGGAGGGGGGCTGGAGCCCCCCCTTATATACTCCCATGAGGCGTGGGGATGGCAAAGCAGTGGCCTTTTGTTTTCAACTAACTGCCTTGATGGTTCGTACTTTTTTTCGTATCTCATCGGTGGAACTTCTGTCATGAAGATTTACGCGATACAACGTAGTTGTATAAATTTTTCTCGTCAACCGTTACAGATATCTCTTTAAAAATGGTTTCATTCGTTTTCCTACGTTAAGAAACATATAAACCGATTACCTGCAAGCATATGAACTTGAAAACGAAAGCGTTACGAGTTTTTTTCGTGCGATTCCCGCTCCAAAAACCATTTTCCAGTGGATGGATTCTGCTGGTTAACGAACACGACCTTTCAAATCATTTTTGTACCAAGAAAGATTTTTGTACCAAATTTCATAAAATCAGACCATTTTTGAGCCGGTGAAAGAGCGAACATAATGTATATATATATATATATATATATATATATATATATATATATATATATATATATATATATATTTCTATACATACATACATACATACATACATATACATATAAACATATGTATACAAATTTGAATCACCGTTATGTTCGTGATCCTATGGAGGGACCTAACAAAAAAATTAATCATTGATTGTTCATTCAGCCCTTGGTGGTAAACGGAAATTTAATATATTTTTTGGTTTAATTAAGTGTAATTTAGTTGTAATTATACCTACTGACGTAAGCATTACCCTTAGTTGTGAATATCACATTGATTCTTGCAGCTTCCCCCACTACTGAATAAGCTGTTGTCCCGGCAACCTCCCTCCATCGATCTGACGTCCTGGCTGCCGAAGCAGTCTACCAACGCTTATAAAGGCGCCGCGGCCTTGTTTTTAATGGTCTATGAACTAATTCTTACCTTTGTCATAATGTATAACAACGCTTGATATTAAAAAAATCGATAAAAACTTACAACCCCAATTTTGTATAATTTAAATATAATTTTCTAAGTATTGTGCGTTTGAAAAAACCGAAAGTTGGCCATATCCTGTTAGACGGATAGCCAGATAGATGGAAAAGTTCAAACTTTGAGGGAAATATTCCCGACGACTCCACCATTTGCAAACTCCCATTTCGAGGAACAACCCGATCCAACATGAAACATTATAAAAATCTATTGTGTCTCGTTTAAGACTAGGAAAGGCTTTGAGAGGTCAGACATACGAAGTAGTGTCTAATATTTATCAATACTTAGCCAAAGCTAAGACAAAAACGTGTACGTACTAGTGATAAGGTTATAGCAGAGAGAATTTTTACCGCCAATTTCTTGCATGGGGAATACGGGCCACGCCCTTTTCCTCCCAACTAAACCATCTATTTGAACGTGCAATAGCTTGAATTGTTTTAGCCTTAGCTTTGGCTAAGTATTGATATATATTAAACACTAACTCTCTTGCCTGACCCCTCAAAGCCTTCCCTGGTCCTAAACGAGACATAATCAGTTTTTATTGAGTTTAAAGTAGCCTGTTGCTCATTGTAATGGAAATGCAAATGGCGTAAGCGTCGGGAATATTTCCCTCAGAATTTCGCGCATGCGGGATTAGAACTATTTCATCTATCTGAACGGGCTATACTACCCATACGATGTCTTTCAAATTATTTCTCCATGGTGATTGTCCATCAACCCATACAACGGCTCGGTTTGTGGTTTTTTCGCTAATACCATGACGTCATCCTGATGATTTATCAGCGTGTTGTAAGTGCAATAACCGCTCAGAAGAAGCAAATCATGACGTTTACAAACACTGACTACTGATTTCTCTCTCTCTTTCTATATTGCGTAAGCGTAATTCACGAAAATTGAATAATTATCTGCCATTTTATGAGCTACAACAGGACATTTCGGCCATTTTTGCTCCTGTCGTGTCTTTCTCAAGGACATTACCTGAATAATGTCCTCTTATTACGCAAGCTTTACGAAGACTTGTCTCCTTGAAAAAAAAAAATACACGTTCAACACATCGGACGCTATTGCATAGAATTACCAAACCAAAAGTCAAAACATCATTAACATTAATAAAAAACGCAATTAATATTTATCGTACTTCAAATAAAAACCAATATGACACTCTTAACAAACAAGTTTTTATTCTAGTCCATTCGAATAAAAAGAAATGACATTCGTGCTATAATTTTAATTTAAATGTAAATTAGCCCAAACTGGCATCAAACATAAAAAAGTCCGACTCGCAGGAACTGCGTCATATTAGCGCGGTTCCAGTCTTTTTTTTTTTTTTTTTTTTTTTTTTTTTTTTTTTTTTTTTTTTTTTTTTTTTTTTTTTTTTTTTTTTTTTTTTACGGCTCATCTACATCTACGTCATTAGCGCCGACATCCAGGGTTTAGTGAGAAATTTTACCAGCGAGCCGTGGGATGATAAAATTCCTGCCGGAGGTTGGGAATCGAACCCACCATCTCCCGCTTATGAATCCAAGGCGCTAGCCATTAGACCACGGGAGACCCCGGTTCTTGTTCATATCCCTATTATCATTTGAAAAGCATAGAATAGAAACAGATAATATTTTCCTCGGCCTTTGTTCAAAGGGTTTTATGGCTATACCTGGGATCGGGCCCGCAAGACCCTAGAAACTTCTAGCGATACTTCATTTCATACGTTTCAATGAATTGGAAAATATCAAAAATTTTCACATATTCCTGTGTTCTTTTACTATAGTACGGCGAATGATCATTCCCTTGGCTACCACCGAGGAAGAAACAAGTACCTGGCTGAAGAAGATCCATCGAAATATTCCGGGAAGAAGTGAGGAGGAGTACCACCGCTGGAGAAAAATGCCGTTCCATCTAAAAATACTATCCCAGGTACGAAAAATAACATCAAACATATGTATATATATATATATATATATATATATAAATATATATATATATATATATATGTATATATATATATATATATATATATATATTTGTATATATATATATATATATGTATGTATGTATATATATATATATACAAATTTTAACCACCGTTATTTTCGGTCTCTAGGGGTTCTGAAACGCGAAATTTTCTAGTCGGCACTTCCGGGTTGTTTCATTGTGTCAACCTTATAAGCGGGGTTCCTCCCTATCGGGGAGGGAGGAACCGTGCTAAAAATAAGATTTTTTCCCCAATTTCTGAGTTGCGCTTACATTCATGGTTTTCTAAAAATCCTCCGAAAGAAACCATCTACTCGAAACTCTTACTCTGGCCAAATGTTTAGCAATAATAAACGTTCCGATTAAATGCTTTGTTTTGAAACAAAGTTTTAAAAAAAAAGTAAATAGCTCGAAAATGTTGGGGGTTTTCACATAACATAGCTCTAACCCATCTCAGGAACTGATGCAAACATCAGAAATCATCAGAATAAGTAACAAAAAAAAAAAAAATGTTACCTCTTCCTATGATGACTGGTACAGCGCCGAGTTGGCTTCCTAGACGATAATCAGTTAACGCACTGAATGTGTTAAGTCTGTTGCTTTTAAGGGGGGGGGGGGGGGGGTTTCTGGGTCCACCCAGAAAAAAAATCCGCTTATGTGCCTAATTCATGGACGATTCATGGCTACCACTCCTAAATCCTAAATGAAAATCGTGAAATGAGCTAACGTAAAGCAGGTCCTCGAAAACGTACTCCGAATCTTTCTGCCGACTTGTTTCTATAAATGATGACTTATTGGGCTGCAATGAACTATATAATAGTTTTCTGTCCTTAAATCCCGACTCTCCACTCCAATCTACACGGCCTAGAACTATCCCCCGCGGAGAAGGATTCCCTAGAGGTGTTGTGGCGATGGAAAGCGGCTGTAATCCAAGAGTGGTTACTAGAGCGCGCTGCAAGGAAAGCTATATTCACCTAATTACAGACCGAGTACAAACCTCATTTAGCACTGGATTCGTCGTGTTCGGTTAAGCTTTACACGATTCTCTCTGGAACAGGTTTATGGTGGAATTACACATAAAAAATAAACAATAAGCACGGTTTTTTTAAATACTTTATTTTACGGTATATTATGATACGTTGGAGTAATATTGACGATTTCCCCTATAACTATCGAGTAATGTTTTCCAAGTGGATGATGACTACGTCCCATCAAGGCTTTGAGTCAAGAAACGTCAATAAGCTGTAATTAGTAAGCTGTATACAATTTATAGGGTAAAACAAATAAAAATCTATTAACAATAAAAACAATAAAGTAGTTATATTCTATTCCACGTCTTTCTGACTAATGAAGTTGTTTGTTTGATGTGATTTGGGACCCTCAACTGCTTGGCCCATTAGCACCATTGAAAATTGTTTCGTTTTTAACATATGATGAAATATTTTAATAATATTTTACTGGTATTCTCAAATTTTGTTAGATTGCTTAACTATTATTTAATCTGATAATAAATTAAACACTAAAATAATGATGATATGTACAAAATGTGTTAGATCATTTTAACATTTACCGGATCTAACCTTAGACATAAATCTAAACCTACAATGAGTATTTACATTATGATCAACTCACGATCACTCACTCGCAAACACACTTAATAAATATTGACAAACTAAACTGACCAATCAAGTATTTTTTTTGGTTATATGTGGTGTAGGTCATAAAAAATAGTAATTTATTTTTTTTAGTACCACTTTATTTTCTCCCAAGTCCCGACGGCCATCGGGATTTAATAGCCCCTGAGGAGGTGGCTTGTAGGCCACATATATTCAAAAGTTATTGAAAAGTGGATTGACACGGATGATTGACAGCATGCGTAGTACTATTAGTTTTGACATGGCCATTGTAGGGTGTGAAGTACCTAGTAAGACACATATATTGGCGTCAAACATGTAGAGGTGATTTCAATAAAATATTTGACGTGTTTAATTTTGTTTTAATAGACATACTCACACACACACAGTTATAGATATCGCGTTTAAAATAAGTTCATTCGTTTTCCTACGTCAAGGAACCTCTAAGTGAGTACTTGCAAGCATATTAACTCGAAAACGTAAGTGTTACGATTTTATTTTGCTTGGATTTCGCTCCAAAAACCATGGTGCGGTGGACAGATTCTGCTGGTTAACGACCTTGGCCTTTCAAATTAGACGAAAGATTTTTGTACCGAATATCATCGAATTCGGACTATTTTTGAACCTGTGAGGGAGCGAACAGACAAATATATATATTTGGACCGCCGTTATTTTATTGCTCTATGGGTTCTGAAACGTGACATTTTCTAGTCGGTAGTTCCGTTTTGTGTCATGAGTTCAGCATCATAAGCGGGTTTCTTCCTACGGAGGGAGGGAGGAATCAAACTAAAATATTAGTTTATCCCCTAAAATCATAGGACTGGAAAAAATATAATGTTGTTGACTTAACTAAAGGAAATTAGAGACAATTATGTCATTTAGTGTGTCGGATGTCTGTAAATTCTGGAACTCGAAGCATGTAATTATGTGGAAAGTAGGATTCGCATATAATCATCTTCTGTCGGTGTATTATACCTGTATGGTTCGTGTGTCATGGAACATGCAAAGCAGCGTGATCTCATTTCTCTCCATGTTTTCAGGTCCGAATATAAGCAAGCTGAACGCTTGAGCTCATTATTGTGTTTCCTCACACTGTGGACAGAAAACCCAGGGATGGAACCGATGGACATGGATCTCCGTTGATGCACTCCGAAAATGCTGAGTAGAATTGACGGATCTATAGGTTATGCAAAAATGTTATATATATATATATATATATATATATATATATATATATATCGATGTGTCTGATTATACTCAACTGTCTAAAGAGATCTGATTTTGAAGACAAATGGCACAAAAATACATTGTCTAAAACAACAGTACAAGTTCGTTAACCTGCCACCACTGCATTATTTTTTGTGTGGAATTCGCGCGAAAAAAAAGTACTTTCAGGCTTCCAGATACACTTTCAGTAATATTTAGGTACGGGGAATGAAGTAAATCAATGTTGATATTAAAAACCGTATTTCAAAAAAATGAGAAAAACCTAATTTTACTTTTAAAATAAAGAAAGGGTCTCTATAATGAAAGATTGAGATTAAATTTATTTCTAACTAGCTGAATGCACGTGCTTCGTCACGGCAGATAAGTTGTTATTTTATTGCGTTAAATAATGTAACATCAAAATTAACACTACTACTTAATTTTGAGCAGTTTATTTTAGCACGGTTCTTGTCATTCTATAAGTTATGTAACAATTGATAAGTAATCAAAGAATAATGTATCTTGACATTGGGGTGCTCCGGACCAGTGTCAAGAAATAGATAACGTAGAGATAACCCGTTATCTATGGGTTAGCAGTAACAGCAGTTTAACTAGTATAGGTTAAAATTCGATATCAATAATAAATGTACGTTAAAATTTAAAAATTTATGTTTCCAAGATGTCATTTGGAAACACCCGTTATATTTGCGAGCATTACAAAGAAGTGTTCTGACTGGGGATGCTGATGGATGAGGAGGCTGTGTAAGGGTTCGGGAAATTATTACCTCGGATAGACCATCACCAGGTATAGCGTAAACTCTATGAGGGACAATATCAAAGTTTATTTCTTGTAATTCAAGGTCTGCCATCATAGTTGAAATTGACCTTAATTAAAAATAATACTATGAAATAGATACAGTAAGGTAACAGCGTACCTGTTATTGTCCTAGCAACGCATGCTGCCTAGGCTTGCCTGCTCTAACCAACTAAAAATTCAAACCCCTCTAAAAATACTTAAAAAATTGAATCTCAAAAAATCTTTTCTTAGCGAGTGTTTACATCCCAAAGGGAGTGTCCATGCAAAATTTCAAAATATATAGTAGATGTTTCATCCTTACTTAAATGTTGGTTACGTTTGGAAATAATATTCTTTCAACAGACTTGTGTAGTTTTGGACTTTCCTTGGATTTTTTTTGTATATCTCGACCGAAAATCGTGGTAACAGGATACGATCATTCGTTAGCCTAGTAAATATTTTGCAGAATAGGACTACGCGTAACTTTCTTAAGGAACATCTTAGACGCCAAAACGGCTTGAAGGATCGAATGTGTTTTCGTCGAAGACGAAAATTAACAGTTTCTCTTATAACTTTACAAAATTACGCCTGACATAAGCATGGGGAAAATAGCATCAGTTCTCATACAGGTCTCGTTGGCCAAGAGGAGAAGATACTAAAGAGGTATCTGATTCTAGTCTATACGGGCTGACTACTATGCCCCGATCGCATGATTTCTCCTTTGCAGGTACCTATTAAGGGTTGTGTGAGCCCAGGGATGGTCTGGGATCCCGTCTTCAACCCTCGAATGAGGTCGCTATGAGATAAAATCGTAGCCAAACTCCCCTCCTCCCTGCCAGTGAACCTAGTTTTACCAAAACATTATGACATATTTACGGAATGTGCTGAATGTTTTAAGTTTAAAGCTCTATTAATCCATTCATTTACCAACTAAGAGCTGTTCTATTCAAGGTTTTAGAAAAAAAATTCAAGGTTTTTCCTGTCTGATAACATTTCAATGTCACCTGTCTCATTAAGCATTCATATTTTTCAAACCTCTCTCTCGTCGCCTATTAGAGAGTAATAAAGATAGTTTCTCAAGTAATTTGAAAGTACATTCTCAATTAAACGTTTACATGCCTGCTTTCTATCCCATGAAATGTAAGGAGAAGAATATATAGCGAAATTGACTTATATTGAATTTTCTATGGATATATTTCGAGTGTATTTCGTATTGTTTTATGTACACTGGAGTGCTTAAGACTATTTATTATATTCTATATAGAGGCCCGGTGGCCGTGAGTGTTAAAGCGTAAGCATTTAACATTCCGTGTGTTCGATTCCCACTAGGGGCGGTGGCTCTTCTTTCGAAAAAAGAAAAGGCACCTGGCTAGAAAAAGGTGGGGACCTGCAGATAACCCGTCCTAAATTTCTGAGTTAATTATAACGAACGTTAAAATTTAAATAAATATATTCTATATTATGTGTTTATTTTCTAAGCTTTAGAGGTGAACATCCTGGTCAATTCGTGCCTCGGTTCGTGGGTTAGATTTCCAATAGAATTATTTCCATTGGTATTATTCCAACAAAAAAGTCGATCACGCAGGAGCTGCATTACTTAGCAAATTTCTTATAGAGATGGTAGTGTGTGCTACATTCCTGAATAATCTGCTTAAAATAATCTATATAAATTCAAAAGGAAAATGTATATTTGTTATAAGCAGCTGACTCAATTATAAATTTAAATTAATTATTTTTCGGAGTAAACCCCAAGTTTTAATGGACCGATTTTTATTTTTGTTTTCAACACATGTCGCTCATTGGTGGGCATCTTGTCTAACGAGTTTTGTTATGATGTACAAAAAACTAGCAAATTGTATAGCAAAATTAATAATTTCCGTTATTGTTTTCCGTTCCGGAGTAAACACCTCCTCACTGATTTATTTTATTTTTACTGCACATCATTCACATTAGATTCTTGTGACATATACTGAGTATCGTTGCAATATTATAAGCCAGATTGGGCAAATTAATTAGTAAGTAATTCGGGTCCGCAGTAAACCTCTCTTCAGGATGGACCGATTTTCCTGGTTAACGAACGTTTCTAAGATTGCATTTGATACAATGTTATTTTGGAAAAAATTGTGATTGCATACATATAAGAACCAGATATAGACGTCCTTAAAAAGAATGAAAAACACACATAAAAATGAATATATTTATTTTATTATTTATTAATTTATTTTATTATTATTATTTATTTTTTTGGATATTTTTTTTATTGTCATTGCTTTTTGACATGTTTAATCATTCTTCTTCTTTTTTGGGGATTTTTTTAATTTATTTATTTTTTATTAGCATATTTTTTATTTATTTAATTTTGTTGTTGTTGTGGATGTAGACCAGCGATTATTTGATTAGGACCATCAACTTTACTACATAGTAACACTAATAATGCTTTCTAATACTATACTAATATTAATATATTACTACTAAACTATTAATACATACATATGTATATATATATATATATATATATATATATATATATGAAGGAATGTAGCTATTGAGGTTGCACTCATGAAAGAATTTGTTTTAAATTTATACAAATTTTCATCGACCCTACTTACTGGAAGCTGAAAATGACCATCGTTAAAATTATATATATATATATCCGGGTGTGTACACTCAACACTGAAAAAAAAACTAGTTTACCTTGTGGTGACATGTTATTACCGGCCGTGCTGGTGGAAAGCAAACAGGTCCCGGGGTATTGGGAAGGCTGACGAAACCCCGAAGTGTTTGGAAAGGAAGGACTGGTGAAAGTGAAGGATCTTTCGTCAGATCCTTCATTTGCCCGTCATCAGCTTCGAAGGCTCTCAGTACATTTAATGAAGGCTTTACAAGATTAGGCAAATGTTATCTTGAATTTGGAGGGAATCTCTAGAATTGAGAAATCAAGTGTTCAGAAGAAATGAAATAACAAACTAACTAACATATTCGGACGTGGGCCTCCGCCACCACAAATAGTAAAAACCCCGCTAATCAAGAAAACCATTTTTTTTTGTAAATAAAAAACTGTTTAGCTTCATGCCATAAGGAAGTAAAATGTTTAATTTTTTCGAATAAACTCTATGGGCATCAGGAACGTTATCTGTACTAATTTACAGATAGGGTAAATCGCCTTCGATGTGGGGTGCTCACAAAAAAAAAAAAAAAAAAAAAAAAAAAATTACAGGTAGTTTTATATATCCTTCCTCTTTCTTCGAAGAAAGAAAATGTGACTTGTGGGGTTCTTGCAGGGTTCAACAAAAACCTAAAAGTCTTATATCCTATAGATAGGATATTTTAGGAAACATGTAAAAGAAATAGCATTCGGCGCATTGAAACTCTTGTTTATTTGATTTGTAACAAGAAAAATGAACAAATTAAGAAAAATTAAGCGTTTCTGACTCGTGGGGTACTTAAGAAATCGCCGTATTTTTAGCTTCAGATTCAGTTCAAAGTATTGAATTTGACGAACTAGATACATGAGTAATAATATACACTGTAGTGTAGACATGGTGGTTTTATGAAAACTAGTCGGGTCATTTTTTTTCCTTTGATGATAATCTTAAAACGCATGTTACATGCGGAAACTTTCCCTCCTGGAGGTGTTACTGGAAGGGAAGACATTTTTTTATAATGGCGTGTCAACCCTTAAGGTCATTAGCTCCAGGAATACATTTACTCATTGAAAGTGTATTGAAGTTGAATAAATTTGTTCACCTTTTTCCTTTTAATGCCTTGATAGAATATTTATGAAAAAGGCTAAAGGTGGAAATAGTTAACTCCACTTGGTTCATCCCCCGCCCCATTTAAAAAATCATTACAAGCCGATAAAGGTCTATTGTAGGCTTGATAAATTATTGGTCTGGAGGCCGATTATCGGTTATCGGCTATTTCAGACTATTTATAGGTCCTGAATAAAACATTTTATAGGCCTCAACTAACACGACTTTTGTTAAACTCGTTTTGTTTTTTTTTAAACTACTAATGAAGTTAATGCGTTAACTTCTGATATAATTTATTTACATAGTGCTACTAAATAAAGCAAATGAAAAATACTTGGCAAAAATGGCGTCATTAATTTTGAATTGATCTAATAATGATAAACTCTCTCTCTCTCTCTCTCTCTCTCTCTCTCTCTCTCTCTCTCTATATATATATATATATATATATATATATATATATATATATATAAACATAGAAATGTATAGAGAGAAATTGTAAATGTCTCCTTCTGTGTATCCAACAAAACCCTCCACAATCATCATAACGTGCCATTTTTCTTGTCTTTGCTAAAATCCGTTTCCAAAAGTTCCACTCCAAATGTTTTTACGATCCTAATCCTGAAGGTCTATCCTTATCTTCCCAATCCCACCCAGTCAATCCTCTCAGGTGGCTTAAGAGACAGTGGCCCCGAGATAATTTACTCACCTGATCCTATCATGATCATTAAAACTTTTACTTAGACAGCTCTGGAAGTACCAACCATGCAAACCATAGTTTGTAAGAAGCCAACCATTTTTATTTTATTTTGAACGTTTTGTTTAACTTGTACATAGTAAATATCTGTATCAGCAAATTTGATAATTGGACAGTTAATACTTTGTACAGATTTCGAATAACAAAATAAAAAAAAGTATAAATATAAAATAAACATATATAAAATAATCATAATTTTGGCTACTAATTTGATATATAATGTGTTGTGTATGTAATATATATATATTAAAATATACGTTTTTTGAAGATTCTAATTCTGTTTTATTTTTATTTTACAGGTATGTGAATTCTCAGGTAGAATTAAGGTAATTAATCCTTTAATTAATATGATGTCATTGAATTCAAATTCTCCTTTTTGACTTTCATCAATTTATATATCCTGGTTCTGGAACTCTCTCTCTGTCTATATATATATATATATATATATATATATATATATAGGGGAAGGTATAGTACCTTTGACCACTTTGCAAACTTTAATTATTTTTAGCTTGAATATTAAGGCTGAATTCATTTTTTTTATTTCATTGTAATTAGTATTCTATTGCTTATCATATTTAAATTTTTCAAGGTTCTAGCTTTACATTTAATATTTTTTATTAATTTTTAAAAAAACAATAGTACAGTGGTCAAAGGTATAACATGTAGTTGTACCTTTGACCATGGGGTGTTGTACCTCTGACCACCTATAAACAACACACCAGTGCAGAAAAAAAATTGTATTCAGTAATATTGTAATTAATTGTAAGTTTAATAAATTCAGGACAAGGATGTAAGCATAATAAAAAAAACTGTTATTGATATTACGTTATGCTTAATAAGCTGAAAAATCCAGTCCAATCGATAAACGTTTTAACTGTCAAGCAGATCCACTAGCAATATTAGGGTTTGGAAGTTTAGCCACAATGTCTTCAATATCAATATCATACAAATTTTCATCTTCTCACGTAAACTAGTCACTTAAAGTTTGTTTTTTTCCAATATTGGATCTTAAACATTGGACGTTTAATACCACAGATCTCTGCGACTAAATATGTAATAGTCTTTTTACTTTTATTTTTAATGAGTATAAAATTTCCTTTTTCCAAATCATATTTTTCAAATTGTTGCTGGTCATCGACATAACTCACGACATTTATCAGACAGATCAACGTCACTTTCTCCTGAAGAAATTTCGGTGTCAATATCAGAATCTGAACTGTCATTAGAATAATTTTCTTTTTATTTACCACTTTTTTAGGAAGGGGTTTATTTGTATGTGGTGTCTTACGTTTAGGGTGGTGCTTCCATTTTTTTTTTCAGCTTCAATACTTAGCTTTTCAGGAATATCTGGCAGGATACGAGGTTTCCCTTTAGGCCGGCCCCTGTTTGACATTTTCCTTGCCTGCGCTTTGGGATGAGGCCTTAAACTTCAGGTGCAACGATAAAGGGCGACAGGTTCGAACTGCTACACTGAGGATTGATAAAGTCAGTTTGAACTTATTTCATTTATTATTTTTTAAATTATTTGAACAATTGAAGCAACCAATATTAATTATTTTTCAAAAAGTTGTAGCAGAAGAACATAAAAGTTGAATTATGAAAAAAATACTTCGGTGTGTTGTACCTTTGACCTGGTCAAAGGAACAACAACTAGTCGTGGTCAGAGGTACAACACCCTGGTAGTGCAAATTAAAAAACATGCTAAAAATTTTAGGGTTCAGATAAATCAATTTCAGAAGCTACAACATATTTCTTATTGTAATAGCTACTCTGTCAAATGATTTCCATCTAAAAAGACATTATACAAAAAATATTATGAGGCAAAACGTCATCAATAAATACCGTACAATTTTATGATAGAAATGGATAAATATTTTTTGCAAGAATCCTCTTTGACTTGAATAATCCAAAGTAGGTTACACAAGCCCTCTATTCAAGGAGCTAAACACTAGTTACACCGAAATTTATAAAATGTTGCTACATGCCGCACAGCCTCGGTGGTCAAATGTACAATATGGTCAGAGGTACAACACCTTCCCCTATATATATTTAGACAGAAACATATTTATATTCTAATTTTAATCCATTGAGTCCTTTATTAAAAGTACTGTGGTTTTGAGCAAAATGTTATTTATTGACAACAATTATATTGGTTTAATCGACTAAATTAACGAGAACAGTTAAGATAATTTTCTCAAAAGATTTTGTGATGGATAACTTTTTAGCAAATGATATGTTGTTTCGAAAATGAAGATGCATGTATTGGTCATTTTGTACTTTGATTTCTCCATACTTTTAATCGGTTTTATTTTGTATAAACTAGAGATTATGTGTGAATACAAATATGTTAGTCCAAACGTTAATGACAGGACCTTATGTGCATCAAATTGAATATGTGCTAATGCGCTTTGAAGAAATAAAACAGGGGGAATTGAATTCATGAAAGTTCATGAAAGTCAAGACAGATAAGGAGTAGTTCTGTGCCAGCTTCGAATAGGCCATTTGAATTTGGCAGATTGAGGTATCCTATCTGAAGAAAGAGAACAGATCAATCAATCTCCAATTTACGTAATGGACCTCACAGAATGGACACTTACTATAAGACTGCTACGGATGAAATAACGAAATGTTTCCAACTAATATTGGTAATCTCTAATACGTGTCAGCCTGATATTGAGTATATCAAAAACAATTTATTCTTATTTAGATATAATACCTATAAGGCGTGGTCCTGTGCTAACACCTTGGATTCGCATGCGCGAGATACGGGTTCGAGTCCCGACTACAGTAGGTTGAGTTATTTCTTTTCAGGCCCCGTTGAAGAGATCCCCTTTAAACAAAGAAACGACATTTAATGTTATTATTTATACTTTTTTGTTAAATTTACTATGAGGTTCCTGAAGGGAGCGATAACCCCTATTTATATTATTAACTTTAAAATCACTTTTACAAATGAACTTCAGTACATCAAAACAAATCACTTATCTTGCATCATGGGCGTATATAAGGAGGGCTGAGGAGGCTGCAGCTTCCCCCCCCCCGACATTTTGATATAATAGGTAAGAATTTGGTCATAAAATAATAAATTAAATAAGATCACGTAGTTCAGAAATTTTTTTTGGGTGTAATAGCGTTTTAGTTGGCTAACTATTCTAAGTTAGTAGATTGTTAGTATTCCATACCCGTAAATGCTACTACCCCCCCCACCCACCGCCCGAAATTATTTTCTATATGCACCCGTGTCTTGCATGGCACCTATTAGCACTGTCCTCCGATGGAAAGTAGCTATTGAGGTTGGACTCATGACGGAATTTTTGAAAAAATTCTTCAAATCTTTATCGATCCTACCTACTAGACACCGAAAATGACCCCCGTTAAAATTTATATATATATATATATATATATATATATATATATATATATATATGCATATATATATATATATATGCATATATATATACATATATATATATATATATATATATATATATATATATATATATATGTGTCTGTTAACACGATAGCGGCCAGAGTTTTTGTTTTTTCGTCACGAAACTTGGTATATAGCATTCAATTAGCAAACGATTGAACGAGTTCGTTAACCACCAAAGTTGGTCCACCGGAAGGGGGGGTTAACCCCGAACCCAAAACACTAATTTGACTATGTCCATAATAGCCATAATATTTGTTATATTTCAACGAAACTTGGTATTCGTAGTGGTAATTTAGAGAGAAATGTGAGATATGAAAATGAACTAAATCGGTTCATTAGGAGGGGGGGTTTACTCCGGACCGACAATACCAATTCGCCACTACCAGCCGTGATTTTTGGTATATTTCGACGAAACTCGGTATTCGTAGTGGTAATCTACATTTAAATATGTGTTGTAAAAATAAACTAAATCGGTTCATTAGAAGGGGGGGGGGGTTTACTCCGGACCCAAATTCCTAACATACTCATACCGGTCGTAATTTCTGCTGTATTGTAACGAAACACGGTATACGTTGTAGGTAACTCATGAGAAAGAAGTGTTGTAAAAATGAGCTGAATCGGTCAATCGTAAAGCGGGGGTTTAATTTGTAATATATTTCAATAGAAAAGCCCGCCAAACGTAGGTTAACAAAGCCGCCGCAAGGAGCGCTTTCTACCACTAGAGTGACTGTATCCTGTTTCTGCGTTAGATCAAAATACGATAATATGAAGATTTTTGTATTTATTACGTAGTGTAGTAGGTACCATGTGTAAACATAACTCTGGATGCAAATTAATAATTGATCAGTTACTCATTACAAAATGAGAACTATTCACGTTTTTATTTTATTTATGTAGGATATTTTAAGCAAATTGTTCTGGAAAGCAGTCTACACTACCCAAATTCTGAGGAAAGTGCTTAGTTATGCAGTTCCTGCGTGACGGACTTTTATCTCTTAGCTCCAGCAGTTCGGCAATCTGTCAGACGTGCTTAAATATATAATATGTATTAAAAGAGGGAGACAAAAGTAAATTAAAGAAATAAGACATCCATATTTACATTTCCCTTTAATGTAAGATCTCTCGGCCTTCTCCAGACACCTACATATCTGAGGTTTCTCTGTCTACGGAAGCTGGAGTATTCCATACCCGTAAATGCTACTACAGTTCCTTAATAACAGGGGTAAACTATATTTAGCTGTAATAATATCACTTTCCTGCAACATGGTCCTTGCAATCAGCTGATTGTAGACGTAGTAAGAAAGAATTTCTCCTTGCAGTAAAACCCACTTTTCTTTATGTCGGAGGGTTAAGGTGTGGAATGTTAAAGAGTTTGTTGCGTGAGCTCAGCCATATGCTGCTCCATATGCTGGTGAATACTTAACCCGCACGACTTGCATGTATAACAGGCTAGCTGATTCTCGGAGAAAGCTCCTACCTTCTCCTAATAGCCTAATACTTGCTAGAGCTGTTCATTGATTATTTACAGGTCTGGTTTGCGCCTCCCCCTTCCCCTTCTCGCTCTGCCAGGATAAATAAACAACCCGCAATCGGTACTTCTTACTTCACAATTTCTAGACGAATCGTTGGATGATCGCTCTTTTATCGCTCGTTTGATGTCTTCTCATACAGACAGTTGTTACTGTCCTGTGTCCGGAGCATCTTTCTGAATCACTGAGAGACTGAATGGTTAAGAGAAAGAAGGAGCAATATGGACTGCAGGCTTGTTTGTTTTGCTGGGCGAAGACCGCCGGATTCGAGCTGGTAAGCCCCCCGAAGACCCAGTGAGGGTAACAAGCAGTTGTTACCGCGAAGAAAAGAAACAGGTAGTGCGCACGCGCTGCCTTCAGTCGATGAGAAGGAAGGCCTAGATCCTCTCCGGCCACGCCCCTTCTGGTTCTTTTGTTTGCGGTCGGACTATAGATGTGATCCTTAAAAGCGGCGTTTGATAGGACGGCCTCAAACCCGCTTGTGACTTTGTGCTAACCAGTTGTGCATACAACGAAGTACGTACTTTTTTTGTAACTTCGCGTTTTTCACACGTTTGAAGTCTACTGGCGATGCTGTCATTATTAGCACCTGTTATGACAACAACTATTATAAAAAAAAAAAAAGCTTCAGAAACTGCTTCATATTATTCCATTTCCGTAATACGCCCACTCTTGGTGTGATTTAAAAAGGGATCTATATTTAAAAAACTCAGTATATATAGTAAAAAACTCCTTACATTTTTGCTATATTATCTCATTCCACTGTTGAAAAATGTACGTAACATATAAAACATTTTGGACGATTTTAAATTTGATTAAGTAGACCCCAAGAACAGAACTTGCATTAGCCAAGCAATCAATATGTTCCGCCAGACTGAGGCTCTTTATTGACCAATATATCAAGCGGCGTCTTCAAAAACCTGGAGTGCATAGTTTCGATCGGTAAAATGTTTTTTCAATGCGCTGAATAGGAATTTTCTGATGTTATGATGTGTGCATTAGAAACTATAATAAGGTCAGGTGGGTATGTTTCTACCTGATATCACATTGCTGAATATCGACCTGAGATGCTGATAGTATTGTAATACAGTCGACAACAGTAACGAGGTCGATTTTATCTAGCTAGCTGTACTCGATCTCTATGGAGATTATCTCTTTGGATGAAACTTTCAACATATAGTACTTTTTTGATCGCAATTCTCAAACGTTTGAAACAATCGGATTTAATGTACATGAGTTCACCATGCAAATTTAATACAATTGACCTCTTACCCCTCAGACTTTTCAAGGGCAAATGAGCGACTCACCTCTAGTAGCTTTTGCTCCTGGAATCAAGATGGCACAGATAGGATTGATCTCACAAGGCGCAGTATTTGAATACGGAACACTACTTAATAAAATTGTTATATTTATTCGTATCAGCATTTTTCATTGCAATGAAACCCAATTGTCGTGCCCAACACATGGAAACGATTTAGTGCCAAAATAATAACGACAATCGGTTTATTAAAAATGGGGAATTCGTAGTTAATAATAATGGACGTTAAAATTTAAATAAATAAAAATGGCATGTACTGCGCAACATTATGGATGTCCTGTACCGTCCGTATTGTTTGATTCATTGGACATTTTCTGTTTACAAGGAATTAATTAAATATGTCTACATGAGAATCGAATTCAATTGTTACGTACCATAGAATATGGTTTTCACTGATATCGCTTCTTACCACACGTCATAAATCTAACTGAAATTATTTTGCCACGTGTGTGTCATACTGCCAAATCCATCCAATCTAAATCCCATAGATATCTACAATAAGTGAAACTTGGGAGGGAAAGCCGAACCTGTCATCCATTATGTTGGCTACAATGGCCCGCTCACAGCTGGCCGAGGACAGCAGTTGGGTGGAGCAAGCCAACAGCTGATAATGTCTAGAAACCACAACAATAGGTTGGATATTGCGGCGTCTTAGCCAGGCTTCGCTGGGGAAATGTGAATTTTCGTAAGATTTCTTTCGGATTAATGTCCTTTCCTAACCACATCATCTATTACTAGAGGTAGGTTATAGCCCTTCCACGCTGCATATACCACTAGAGGTACATGGTTAATGGCCTTTCGTCAGAAAATAATATCTCTCCGCGTCTTGCATAATCCTAACCTGACTGCAGTAGTCAGCCTCAACTTCCCTGATTTTTGCAATCAGTTGTATTTTAGCTCTCATTCATTGAAATTTTATGAAAGGATTATATAAATATTAATTTATTTATTTATACATTAGTGAGACCCCAATTTTTTTTTCTTCTTACAGTAGGTAACCCTGCAAGGAGGAAGTTTATTTTTGTCTGCAAGTCTCATGCAATAAATAGCATAATTTGAAACACCAATATTTTCATGACCTATGGGTTCGAAACATCGAATTTTCTAGTCGTCATTTCCGAAATATGTCATCGGGTCGACGTCATAAGCGGGTTTCCTCTCTTTGGAAGAAGGAATGACAGGTCATAAAACTGAAATAGAAGAATTCTATTAAAAGAAATTAGCCTAAAACCCTTCACTCGGAATGGAAGTAACCAGTGTTTTCTATTCCCGCAATTACAGAGAATGTCAGGTTAAACTGTTTCCGGATGATCCCTCGGATCATAGAGAAAGACCGTCCTGGGAGCCAGGGTGCAGTTAGGATGATGGCAAGGACAATACTAACAGATACTGTGGGAATCTCAACTCATGTTTGTTGTAGTAGTTAGACAATACAATGGGACGGGATTCTGTCCTTTGTTCCTGGAGGCTCTTCAGATCGGGGTCAACTCTCCACCAAGGAGGCTAGGAGGTGTAGGCCCTAGCTTCAAGGGGAAATCGATCAAAAAACCTACTTTAAAAGTGCTAGTCTCGCAACTTATGAACTCCTAACTCCCGACGTTGCTTAACTTTGGTGATCAACGGGAACCGGTGCACTCAACCGGTGACCGTGACTATTTGAAATCAAAAACCATGGAATTTCTTGTAAAATTAATCAATTAATTTCTCCCGCATTCGAATGGAAACATCTTTAGGAAAGAAAATCAATGTTATATCACAATAGGGGTAGGGGGAGGGTCTTCTTCGTCAAAAAATAATTACAAACCAGAATAACCACCAGATTAAGCAAAATTTTACATCACAAAACCTATTTTTAAGCGAATATTAGGTAATTTTTTTATGAACAAATTGTACAGTTGTTTTAAAAAAAACTAACACAGTAGTTTTGTTTAAAACTACTGTAAACTTTTTCTTACTATTGTCATTATTTTATTTTGTAATTATGTATATTTATTTTTTAGCTGAAGAAGACAGTCAAAGAGCATGCCGTAAGTTCGAAATGTTCTCCTTTAGGTTTCCTCGCGGGGGCTTCATTCTTCTGGTCTCTCGGCTTCTTTCTCCAGCGGTGTCGGTTTCATGGCCGTAATATTTCGCCCATCTCCTAATGGGTTTCATCAGACGTTGGTCGTATTATCTTGAGGTAGGCAGGAGCTAACTACCTCCTTAGCTCCTGCCTTCCTCAAGATAATACGACCAACGTCTGATGAAGCCCATTAGGAGATGGGCGAAATATTACGGCCATGAAACCGACACCGCTGGAGAAAGAAGCCGAGAGGCCAGAAGAACGTTCGAAATATATATTTTTCTGATAATCTGACGTTTTCTCTTGCCCGAATCCAAATATTTCCTTAAATTCTTATCGCATGAATGGCTATCTTCATCTCATATTTTTGGCTGTTAGAGTAACCCAGTAAATAATATTGTATTGACCTCCCCAATCTATTCTCTCTCTTAATACACTTTGTTTCACCCATTCACCTCTCACATCAATGCTTAGTATATATATATATATGAGCGGGGCAGGTAGTCGGTTCTGGTTTGAAACAACATTAATTTCCTTGAGTGCAATAAATCACATCCACTTAGACCGAGGTCTAAAAGAGTTAAAGCCTTCTGCGTAAAAGGTAAACTTCCTATCCTCCTAAGCTGACTATCGTATCCGAAGGTTGCCTTTTAGGGAAAGAGGCTTCAAATAATGTGAATATTCTTGCTCAAGGACCAAAAACAGCAGACTTTGTAGAAAATTCATAAGCTTCAATATGAATTTCTTCATGTCTTCCCACTAAATACTAGAAATGTCAATCATAAACATGTATATATATATATATATATATTTATATATATATATATATATATATATATATATATATATATATAAATAAATACACATAGGATGCTCAATAGCCGTGAGTGCTCAGCCGCGAGGTGCCTCAGGTTGTGAGTTCGATTCCGAATCCCCTCCTAAAGGTCGGTTACTTATAAAAATGCTTCAAATAAATTTTATCTATGTAAAGAGCAACCAAGTCTTATTTATAATATTTGATAAGGAAATGAAAGGTTCCACTTGTAGCCAAAAAGTAAATATATCCCTCGTGGTCGTAATACTTTGTCTCAAACGAAAGAACACATTCATAACACAGAAGTATCTGCCTAATGGAACACTGTTTTTTGGCGAAATTAACGCCATAAATAAAAGTAGCAGTGACAACTTTGGGTTATTAGGCTTCCAGGTATACGTTCTATAGTTAATTTTACTTCTGGAATCAACGTTTAGCATTTTTATTTTGGTTACTAGAAACGGATTGACGAATGACGTATTGAAATGTTCAAGACTTTTGAAAGTCATCGAAATTAAGATATACAAATTTTGATTAGGTGTGGAGTTGTGGAATTTTTTGGTGAAAAAAATATTAACATAGATGAGCAGTATTAGGATTTTCGAAATTTTCGTTAATTATCTCAAAAGCGGAAGGAAAATCGTGGCAAATTAAAGGAAACCATACGGATGCTTAACAAATTTCCTACTAAAGGGCTTGGGAGTTTGTTTTGAACCGTATCGCTTCAGTTTTTCCTAATATTTTATTGTTTGCTGGTTTTTTGATTACGTTTAGCAGTGTAATTAATTGGGCATTGATACAAGGTTAGTGAATGATAAACTTGGTTTTATTTATTGTTGTTTTAATAGATAGGATGTAGAGTTAATAAAGTCCACTAACTGGCGTTAATGACCCCAACGGTTGACACGCCTTAAATTCAACCAAAAAAAAAGTCCACTAATGTATGCTTTATTGGGCATTTTGTCGACTGAAACCTTGCATTTCTTCGAGATGTCATTGTAGACGGTGTTTAATTTTTTTTTTTAATTTAAAGTATTAACGGTTTTTATTTCAAGCTTTCCAAATTACACTTGGCATAACACGTTACGGAAACTCGGACGCGGATTATTTCTATCTAGATAAAATTTTATTAAATTTGTGAAACTTATTAATTATAAGGCAGCCTCTCAATCAGAGGTGAATACAATTAATGGCCATATTGGGGAGCAGTAATGGATTCTCTATCCTTTCAGTGGATTGCGGTAACAGTGACTAGCCAAGTATAAAGATTGAAACGACTGTGACTCAGTAGAACAGTGATTGAATGGTGAAGTGACTTAACCGCAGATTTAATTTCTGCTCCCATTTGCATGGTTTCATAACCTGTTTGCTGTATTTCCCGGCGCCATTCTCCCGTCGCTCCAAGGTTAGGAAACAAACAAACAAAAAATAGTTTTTTTTTTTCATTTATTTTAATGAGATGAAGCTTTTTTTTTTTTTTTTTTTTTTTTTTTTTTTTTTTTTTTTTACGGCGCATCGACATAATTCTTGGCCATTAGCGCCGGAGATGAAGCTATTAATATGATTTTTCTAAATATCAATACTCTTACTCTTGTGGACAATATTCAACGAAGAATAATGTAGGCAAGTTCTTCAAATTGCTCCAGGACGATGGTAACCTTTGACATTCTTCGTCCTTAAACCCTATTCATACATATAAATTGCTTCCAAACGATAAAACAATATTAATAACTACATACCATGACTTACAACCCACAGAAGTTAACCGAAATATATTTTCTCTTCTTATATTATTTTTTAGTATAAATATGCTTTAGCGACCACTAAACCGGGAAAAAACGTTACAAAAAGGTGTCCACTGGCGTTCGCGCATGCGCGGTGGCCATGTACAAAAAAAACCTATGTTATTCAGTACATTACATAGGTTTGTCGGGTCGACCTAAAGCATATTTATGTTCCTGAATTTGAGCAGAAGGCTCTAAACGATTTTTTAAAATTATTTTTCTCTCTTCTATTTTTTAAATTTATTTTTTGTTAATACTTTTGCTAAAATGTCGTTTGTTTTCTTGGCCTATAAGTATTCATACTTATTATTGTTAATTCATAACTATTCATTATTTTGTCTCAACATTCTAAATTCGAATATACTAGTTATATTCGTGTTGTGATGCACCATTACTAATGAATGAAAAAAAAAAAATTATATTCTATTTCAAATAATCCACTCCTAATATTGTAATTTTTTTCGATTTTGTTAGCAAGTATTGAATAACTAGTGAATATTTACATACATTTAGTCTTTTCCTTTATTCCAACATCAAATATCCATTCTTTAACAAATCAAGAAATAGCAAGAAAGGAAATCTAATATCATTAAACAAGCTCAATGCCCGAATTAACAATAGAGAAATTTTAAAAAAAAAGGTTGAATGCCTTACAAAGCAATATATGTATATATATAAAAACTTAAATATACATATATACTATTAACTGAATGTTATAATTGTTGTTTCTTAATTTTACTTTTGTTCCACATACACAACAAAAATTATATATTTGTTAATGATATTAATTAAGCTATATATATATATATATATATATATATATATATATATATATATATATAGAGAGAGAGAGAGAGAGAGCTTAATTAATATCATTTACCCATACATTTTATATTGCGCTAATTAAACATTTCAGGAATATTCAAGCCTGACCTTCTGACCTTTTACATGTTGACTTAACTGTCAGTCTGATGTTGTCAGCTCGGCGGTATAAATACTAATGAAAGCCAATTGCACTTTAAATAAATTAAAACATACATAGGGATCGTATATTTAATGGAGATACCACATTCACCAGTGAACTGTTTCCCCGTTCACCCTTCGCCCTCATGGTTTCTGTCGATGAGCTGTTGCCAGCTCCGTGTTCTGAATAAGTATGGCGGTCAAATAGTACTCAAGAGAAATTGTAATGACAAAAATTAGTTAGATTTGTAGGAAACCCGTTATCTTAGCGTGCTTCCATATTATTATTATATCCGGTGTGCTTTTGGAAGCTTAGAATAGGAACTGTTTGTGTTTGTTATGCGGCCGTAACGATATATATATATATATATATATATATATATATATATATATATATATATATATATATATATATATGTAGATACAGGCGTAATAACCTACGTGTTGATCGCCACTAAATCCTCATCCTATCCTTTCTTTAATAAATTCTGTACAGAAAAGGTTCTGATGTAATTTTCAATGGGGCGATGTCAATCGGAGAAATAAGTGCTTAAAACTTTTAAATTGTTAGTTTTGTTCTTTTCAACGGATTTTTCTCTTTGTTTACCTAACTTTTTAATGGGTTGGTGTTGTTTCTAATTGCATTTAACAGTGAAATGAGTATTTTATTAAAACAAAGTAAGAAAATAAGAAACATTGTTATATTGTTTCCAAGAGCGAACGTTGATACAGAGGATGGGATAATTTCCGTCTAAGATACTGTTAGTTTCCTGTTGTGGGTCGTTAAATGTTCTTTCCCTTTGAGGTTTCATTTTAGCACTTTCCTCCGAAGGAAAGTAGCTTTTGAGGTTGGACTCATGACGGAATTTTTGAAAAATTTCTTCAAATCTTTATCGATCCTACCTAGTAGACACCGAAAATGACCCCCGTTAAAATTTATATATATATATATATATATATATATATATATATATATATATATATATAAATGTGTCTGTTAACACGATATCGGCCAGAGTTTTTGTTTTTTCGTCACGAAACTTGGTATATAGCATTCAATTAGCAAACGATTGAACGAGTTCGTTAACCACCAAAATCGGTCCACCGGAAGGGGGGGTTTACCCCGAACCCAAAACACTAATTTGACCATTTCAGCCGTAATATTTGTTATATTTCAACAAAACTTGGTATTCGTAGTGGTAATATAGAGAGAAAAGTGAGATATAAAAATGAACTAAATCGGTTCATGAGGAGGGGGGGGGGTTTACTCCGGACCGACAATACCAATTCGCCACTACCAGCCGTGATTTTAGGTATATTTCGACGAAACTCGGTATTCATAGTGGTAATCTACAGGTAAATATGTGTTGTAAAAATAAACTAAATCGGTTCATTAGGAGGGGGGGGGTTTACTCCAGACCCACAATACCAATTCGCCACTACCAACCGTGATTTTTGGTATATTTCGACGAAACTCGATATTCGTAGTGGTAATCTACAGGTAAATATGTGTTGTAAAAATAAACTAAATCGGTTCATTAGGAGGGGGGGTTTACTCCGGACCCAAATTACTAATATACTCATACTGGTCGTAATTTCTGCTGTATTGTAACGAAACGCGGTATACGTCGTGGGTAACTCATGAGAAAGAAGTGTTGTAAAAATGAGCTGAATCGGTCAATCGGAAAGGGGGGTTTACTTTGTAATATATTTCAATAGAAAAGCCAGCCAGATATAGGTTCACAAAGGCGCCGCAAGGAGCGCTAGAGGGACTGTATCCGGTTCCTGCGTTAGATCAAAATACGATAATACGAGGTTTTTTGTATTTATTACGTAGTGTAGTAGGTACCATGTGTAAACATAACTCTGGAAGCAAATTAATAATTTATCAGTTACTCATTACGAAATTAAAAGAGAACTATTCATGTTTTTATTTTATTTATGTAGGATATTTTAAGCAAATTGTTCTGGAAAGCAGTCTACACTACCCAAATTCTGAGGAAAGTGCTTAGTTATGCAGCTCCTGCGTGACGGACTTTTTATATTGTTCATGAAAGATCAAAACCTACCAATAACTGCTTCTACCTCCTTTTCTAATGACACTAGGAATATGAACGGAACCACACTGAGATAACGCAGTTCCTGCGAGTTAAACTTTTGTTATTGATTTAGTTGAAGAGGTCCTCAACAAGGGTGATCTACTCAAAGAAAAAGAATAAGATAATATATAATGAAATTAATAAATAATATTAATTGTTTATGTTGAAAAAAATATATAAAACAACAAAATAAATACCTAATAATAAGTTATAAAGTAATGCTATGATTATAATTATAATATAAACCTGTCTAATAATAAGTCACGTCTAACAAAAAAATAAATATAAAAATTAATAAATCGGTCCACAATTACTTTGAGGTCAGAAAATTTAGGCTTCGATGAAATCATTTCATATTTAGTGCACAGACAACTTCGACCTTGTGAACTATTTTTCCTGTTTACACTTTACCCTAATGACCACTAATAAGCTATCGATCAGCTGTTTGCCAGTTCGGTGATCTAGATAACGAGATACTCAGGGCTACCAACAGCACTCTACCTTGAAACGAGTATCCCTCTCTTGTTCCTAAGCCCCCCAGCATGTTTTACCCCATTTTATGCTTTACTTGCTATACTCCTAAAGAATATTTTCATTCAGTTGAGTTTTTGCTGACTTATCATATTAGAGCAAAACTATTATAAGTTAATTTTCAAATTAGGCGTAAGAATAAGTTATAAGAGTGATTTTGTGTGTTTATTTATTGGATTTACAGCCCGCAATGAAGCGATTTGCTCGTTTTATTATGTCAGGGCATACTGACCTAAACAATTCTGGTTACTAATTCATATTTTCTATGTATATGTACAATATACAATGAATTTGAAAAATTTGTGTATATACGTAAAAACATACGTATAACATATATACATATGATCTGATAATATATATATATGTCCTGCAAAGGAGAAAATCAGGTGGCCGGATTACGGTATTGACCTCGTGTGGCTTATGGTTAAGAAACCAATACCTCTACAGTATCTGCACATCTGCCCCTCGTTCCGTGTTAAGGGGCTGATTTTGTTCCTAATATTAAAACAACTTAAATCTAAAAGCAAATGGGTTCCACTTATTTAATTAGGTACAGTTAAATATTTATCGGTGAAGCCTGTACTTGGGATTAATTAATATGAAACGTTGAAAAGGTTAATGAAGCCCAAATTTAATACGTAATAATTTGAAACGTTGATTTGATATAATTATTAGAATATAGTAATTCAAAAGAGCTATCAAGCCGTAATTACCCTGTATGATATCTGAACCCTCCTACGCCAAACTTAGTACAGCAAGAATGAGAAATATTGCTTAAACTAACATGGGCGTATATAAGGGGGGGGCTGCAGCCCCCCCCTCCTCGAAATGTTGATTTGATCGGTAAACATTTCATAAAACCCTTAAAAATAAATTAAATAAAATCATTTAGTTCATAAAACCTATTCTATTTTGGGTGTAATAACGTTGTCGATGCGCCGTAAAAAAAAAATAACGTTTAAGTAGGCTAAAAGTCTTCCAAGATCTAACTTGCTGGTATTCCATACAACGGAAATGGACTCCACCCCGAAATTTTCCTAGCCCCCTCCGAAATTATTTTCTATAGACGCCCATGTAAACTAACCCCCCTAAATATACTTTATTTTTAGCGGAAGGGGGGTGGTCATAATAAAGGACCGAAGAAAGACGGCAAGGCTATTTTTTTCTTCTTTTTTTACGGCGCATCGACAAATCGTGGCCATTAGCGCCGATGGCAAGGCTATTATTATTATTATTACTATTTATTCGAAATATTTATTATTATTATTATTACTATTTATTCGGTATTATTCGAAATACCGACATAAAATAATAATAATAATATTATTATTATTTTATGTCGGTATTTCGAAAGTTTTTCATTGAGGGTCTCGTAGATATTAAATTTCATCCTTTCATGACTGGATGAAATGAAAGAACGTCAAAAGCTTCCCTTATCAAAATGACGTGTCATTTTGATAAGGGAAGCTTTTGGCTAATAAATGCTTGACAGATGTATGCACTCCTCACGATCTGTAATTATCTTAATGTGCTAAGTAACGTAGCATTGTTAATTTAACTAATAGAGCCATTCCAATGTTAACAATGTCAATATTAAGTAATGCACAGAGTAGGTACCTCATCAGACTCATTGAACGATTTCAAACCCTGAGATGTTTTTGAAAGCTTTTAAAAAAAATATTTTAAGTAGCTAAGGTATTTAAGTTTTGATATTGCAAAATTTGAAAAATTGCATTGTTTTAGCTAATACCTTAATTGTAAAATTATAATGCAAAAAGTATCATACTGATTCGAGTGAACTTCGGTGGGTTGTTGTATTCTAAAATCAACATTTTTCCCCCTAGAATGTGAAGGTCCTAACTGCATTTTAGGGTCCTAACCCTGTGAGGCATTGAAGATCCAGCCTCGAGACCAAAGGCTTTCCGAAGCCTTATCTCCTCTGTCATATTAACGGCTAATACTACCTTGTGCGTCAAAATCCAAATCATTTTCTTCAATTTATGGATAACAAATAAATCAATATTTTTCAATTCTTTATGTCATAAGTTTTATATGGGATGTTAAAATAGCAAAAAAAAAAAAAAAGTTTTAATTCTTCGACAAAATGCGGCGCTGTTTTTGTAGAACGGAAACCCTCTTTTTCCCATGCGAAAGTCTGCAGGTGGCAAGCTGTAATCTAGAACAAAAAACTAAAATTATTTTGAAAGAAGAATGTTAAATCTAGTAAAGAATCTAAGATTTTTACGAAATATTAATTATTTACAAAAACGGCGAACAATTAATCATTTTCTATTAAACAAAACCGTCGAAAATCGGCCATAAAATCGTAATTATTCAATGAATGGAGTTGATAGAGTGAATATTAAAAGCATAGCGTATCGCTCGATTTATTTAAATTTAAACGTCCATCATTATTAACTAAGAATTTTAGGATGGGTCATCTATAGGTTACCACCCTTTTCAGCCAGGATAGGGCTGATGCCTTTTTTTTTTTTAAAGAAAAGCCACCAACTCATAGTGGAAATCGAACCCAAGACCCTTGGCAAGGAGTGTTAAGTGCTCACGCCTTAACACTCGCGTACACCGGGCCTCCTATAACAGGATTTGAAAAACATAGTTTTGAGTAAATCTACTTTAAATTTTGACCTACCGAAAAGTTCAGATTTTTCTTTTTTAATTTTTTTTTCATAATTTCAAGTCATAAAGATGTAATAATGGTTTTTAATTTTCAAAAGTATCAAGACTTTGGTTAAATCGAATTTTGTGCAGATTTAAAAACGGTTCTGGCACATAAACACTCTTGGATATAATTTTTGCTTATTTTACGAAGCATTTAAGCCCATAACAAAGAAAATTGTAGAAAAAAGGTACAATATAATACTACTCCTTGATACTGAAGGGATTATTTCAGTAAACTTAGTAGTCCTTACTCTGCACTAGCCATATTAGTGACAAAATGAAAATATCACTCACAATCCGCAAGCGAACTAAAAACTATTAAAAGTGCCCGTTATTTTTTTTTTTTTTTTTTTTTTTTTTTGAGTGTATAAAGGCTTAATGAATTTAAGATGAAAATGTTCAATGTTTCTTTTTTCAATCTACAAATTTCTAATCTGATGGCAGATCCTTCACAATTTACTTCAATGATTTATCACCTTCAGGAGTAAGTTATTTAAAATTACATTAATTAAGGGAAGTTCTGGGAATGACTAGCAATGTTTTGACGGAAGCTGTAGCGGAATGTACCTGCGGAAGTGGACTCCTCCTTGATAACTCCAAGTAGTTACATAAGGCTCTCGCTTGAAGACTTTAATGCCTGCCTGTAATGATCTACTAATGGCCGGCTAAATGATCCAGGAACTCCTTCCCTTTAATAATTTATTCCTCCAGATTAGCAAATTGATCATCATTATATGCAGCCGAAAAGAGAAACTTTCTACTAGATGATGAAGAAGATCTTTGCATACCTTGAGGACGATTATGACACACCAGTGTTGGGCAAAAATCATTCAGAATAATGAATAAATCTGTTATATTTCGTTCTGAATAATGAATAGGTTTTCATTCATTATTCAGTCAATTCTATGAATAACGTAACTTTTTTATTTTTATTCATTATTGAATAACAATGACTTATTGGATGAAAGTTATTTATTCGACTGAAACAATTTTTTGAATGAAATTGATTTATTTGACTGAGATTTTTCGTTAAATAGCAGGTGATTTATTTTAACAATCTTTTCTAATAAAAATAACTATTATTAGAAATGATTGTTAAAATAAATCACCTGTAATAAATAAAATAACCTGTATTAAATTAATCACCAGTAATAAAAATAACTGGAGGCCCGTGCCAAAGGTCGTGGGTTCGATTCCCACTATGGGACAGACTATGGGGTGATGGTTTTAATTTAAATTTAATTTAATAAAAATAACTAAGTTCATTATAATTGTTCTTACTTTTAATGAAAATTATTTATTTAAGTGATGTTGTTTACTGAACTTCAAGAATCTGAGCTTGTTGTTCCATGAACCACATTATTTTAACTGTATAAAAATATTCAATGAAGAATGAAAAATAATTATTCATTAAAAAAAAATGGATGAATAACTTAAACAACGAATAAATTCTTATTCAATAACAATTTATTTGAATGATTATTGAATAATGCCCAACTCTGTAACTAGTGTGAATTTCCCGAAGGCTCGAATATTAATTACATATATATATATATATATATATATATATATATATATATATATATATATATATATATATATATATATATGTGTGTGTGTGTGTGTGTTTCTCGCTTACATCAAAATTTTGTCGGGGGGGGGGGGGCTGCAGCCACCAACCCCCTCCCCTTATATACGCCCATGGAGCCAGGTAATTATTTTTCTGTTGATACTTGTTATCTGTCTAAACGACGAAGCTATCTTTTCATGACTAATGTTTTCCTTATATTGAGTTGATATTTGAGTTTGACATCCTATTTAACATAAACTTAAGTACTTTGGTACATCTACTTGCACTTGGGAATGACTGGGTAATTCATTTGCATTCCGTTTTTCTTTGTGCTAATGATGAGAATGTGCCCTTGCAATAAGCCATTATTTAATCATTTTTATTTTAAGTGAAAAAAAAAAGTGTTGAATTGTTTGTTGTATGAAAATATTAATAGCATATATATGTGTATATATAAAACGCTAAATGGTTTTTCTTTGCTTTCAGTTTTTCACAATTATACATGATATGTAGTATAATAAATCAACACTTATCAGGCTTATTACCGCAGAACAATAACCAGTTGTTCAAGATTTTCCCAAGATTGTTTGAACTATCACTGTGGAAAATCTCGGGAAGTAATTAAGGCCATTTGCTTAAAAATAGTCAGACGTTCTTTAAAAAAAAATAAAAAAATAGGAATGGCGTAACCATTTCCCAGATTCCTATGTAGGTGTTCAAGGTCCTTCTCATTCTAGAAACTACAATCCTACGCGAATTCTAAAATCAAAACAATCACAAAGAGGATTATATCTTCAGTTTTATTCCGTCACCTTGGGATCTGATTGAGTTCTGCCCACGGATATAGATAAGAGAAATTACATTATTTTGTTATCCACTTTTTTTGGATAGGCAGGGTGTAACGGATAAAAGTATCAACCTTCCAGGAGGTGATAGTAGACCTAAATTACTTGTTTTGGAGGAAAAATAATTTTTCTTCACATTTTGTTCAACTTCCTTATTAGGTAATAATAGGTTATTAAACGGAAAAGGTTTCCTGAAGGTGGAGGAGTTTGAAACCTTCAGGAGACAGAGTAACAAATTCTCGAAAAACAATGATTTTGATGAATAACTTGAATTCAGCTTATGAAACCACCCTGAAACCCCATTAAAATGAACAAAGTAACATTACAAACTTGGTTTTCTCAGAGGAACTTTCATCTACTTTATGATGGTTTGATTGGATTTTATTTGCCATAAACGATTTTTCAGTAATCACTACTTTTTAATAAAAAACCATGATCGACATTAAAAAAGACGAAATTTGAATTTATTCTTTATCTGTTGGAAATTCACCCATACTTTATATGAACTTTTTTGTTGTACCTGAGGTCTAGTATTACCTGCTGGAAGGTTGATACGTTTATTCACTACACCCTGTATGTAGCGTAGGTCTTTAACAAAGTAATACTAATTTTTCTATGTTTGTACTACTTTATTTTATAGTTGCCCTAAATGTTTCGTGGCCTTCATGCCATCTCCTCAGGTGACATTAAAACCTTTTTTTTTTCTTTTTTTTTAATTCTTCATTTATTTATTTGAAATCTGTACAAATTATTGACAGTACAATGATCAAGTTTGTTGATGCAGATATTATGTACAAGTTGACAAAAACGGTAAAAGTAAAATAAATTAAAAAACATACAAAATATGGAAGAAGACAACCACTGTTGGCACTTCCAGAGATGTCTCAGTAAATATTTTTATGGTCACGGTATGATCAGGTGAGTAAATTGTCTCGGGGCCACTACATTAAAACCTAAGAAATTTTTTAATACATCACTTTAGCTAATCCTAAAAAAATATTCCTATTTAACATATTATTAATAGTCTAGTTTTATAAATTAACATCTAAAACTTCTAATGATTGACAGTATATAAGAAAAAGGTTTAGTGTTGGGAGATCCAAGTCAAAGTTCTAAAAGTGCTTCAGGATAACAAGAGCAAATGTTTACTCAATGGAATGCTAATTCATAAACCTGATAGAAAAAGTATGCAACTGAAATTCAATGTTCCAAATACGAATGATGTATGGGTAACAAGCTAGGAGAGGTTTCAGACTCGGGGTTCGCCTTTGCTCCTCTTGGAAGATCGGCCATTGAATTTTTCATAGATGATGGTGCTATTCACTTTAACTTGAAACTGTGAGATTATTAAAGACGAAAAAGAAAAACAAGGCGATGCGTCCTGTTACTTCTTTCGTATGAAAAGCAAGGCGATGCTTCCTATTACCTACATCATTCTGATTCAGAAAAAAAAAAAAAAATCGATTTTTCAGCTTTGTCCTTTCTCTTCCAAGGTCCTGATGTGTTCTATAATATTAATGCTATTGTTTTAAATCTATATTTCCTATTTTCTGATATTATTATAAAATATTCATTTAAAAATTTCTGTTTTCTTATTCACTGATTTTTTATTGTTTTTAATAATGAGAATTGTTTTCTTCATATTCAGAAATGTCAAAGAATCCTGCAACCCGGAATTTAGTCGAGCAAAGAGCCTTGGCCAGTCTTTTAGAAAAAAGCATATTTGGCGCTCTGTCAAGTTCTTATTGGCCATCTAACATTGAATGTCTTTTGTGTGGGATGAAGACTATGGCAAATGTATTAGTTGGCTCAGAAACTTGGGAGGGCGCCAAACATAGTTTTATTAAAAAACCTAGAAATTTATACTGCTTTTTAAAAGATAGTCCGTTCAGAGAAACGGAAATGTTCAATTTGGCAAAAACGAACTTATGGGAGGAATTCCGGTTGGAAAGCTAAATGAACTGTAAACAATACTCTAACAATATCATTCAATCTGAAATATTTACATTTATCTACATGTTCTGACGAATGATAAATAATTGTACAAGGTTATTACAGAGGGAATTTTCCCCGCGCTTATAGGCCATGCCCTGTTCCCTCCAACTACTATTTGACCAGGTTATAGGTTATATTGTATTAAGCCTTAGGTATGGCTAAACCTTAAGAATTGGGTTTTCTTAGATACATTGGTTAATAAAGTTCAATATTTGTGTCGTCAGCAGATTGAACCATTTTTTGTTGATTTCATCGGGTTAATGATGCCCCCCCCCCCCCTCAAAAAAAAAATTCAGCAGAAAGTCTTATTTACATAAGAAGTTATTAGGAGTCATCTGTCACTGAGTGTTTATGGTTCGTGAAACCTGAGGCGAAGGATGCGCCTATGGTGTAGTTACGCAAAAAAAGAATTCACTGCATCGAATAAATTCCAATAATGAGCGCAGGTACCTCGATAGGATTCTAGTGAAGGCCAAACTTGACGAGTAGTGCACAGCCCTTCTATTTCCAACACTGTTAGCCGCAGAATCTTGCACAACAGGCTTGAGTAAGCGATTTCAGGACTCTCCGCCAACAGACTTACATTCTATAATAATTTACCATAAACTTCAGGAGCATTTCATGGTTGACGAGTCTTGTAAGAATATCCTTTTACGAGCATGTTTCTACAATATCACCTATGGCCATAGATTGGATTATACAATTACACGCGCACGCGAACACACAAACTTATTAAAGATTATGACATCTGAATATATCGGTTGTCATTGAACGTTCAAATCGTTAGCTGTACAACACATCGTCCTTACCATGTCAAACTATCGAATATGCAAAATCTCGGTTTTCAGATTGGAGACTTGGCTCTTAGATTGTGGACGATACGGCTTGTCAATATATATTACTTCTGTGATGTATGCAGCGTTATTTGTGGAGTTCTCGATTTCGTAGAAGGTAGAAAAATAATGTCTCTCCACTGTTTTTCAAAGGATTTATTAGCAAAAGCTTTTCGAGAACATGGTTCTCATCGTCAGTGCATCTACAATTTTCACAAAAACACGCATACATTAATTACAGAAATATTTATAAGTATTCTTATTACTAAAGCTATGACAAATATTAATTACAGAAATATTTATAAGTATTCTTATTACTAAAGCTATGACAAATAATGTTACCTATTATTTGATGTCAAATAATGTTACCGGGTTATTTGATGTCATGTGTCCCTTCACACACATGACATCAAATAACCCGACATAATCCATACTTCCCCATACACTGTCTCCAACAGAAAGTTCAGTGGTCTCTGGTTCAACAACCTTGATTCTTGTGATCTCCAATATCCAACGTCAATATATATACTCTGCTCACCCGGAATAGTCTCATTACCTCACACCTGTTCGGAGAGGCTGTTAGCAGTACTACCGGTGGAGTAATAGGTAACATTATTTGTCATAGCTTTAGTAATAAGAATACTTATAAATATTTCTGTAATTAATATTTGTCATAGCTTTAGTAATAAGAATACTTATAAATATTTCTGTAATTAATATTTGTCATAGCTTTAGTAATAAGAATACTTATAAATATTTCTGTAATTAATATATGCGTGTTTTTGTGAAAATTGTAGATGCACTGACGATGAGAACCATGTTCTCGAAAAGCTTTTGCTAATAAATCCTTTGAAAAACAGTGGAGAGACATTATTTTTCTACCTTCTACGATATATTACTTCGTCCATGGATAGAATATGTTCGTTCTCTAATTTGCTCCGATTTGCTTATTCGATAGTTTGACATGGTAGGGACGATTTGTAGCCTTCCCCCGTTCGCTGCCAGAAAATACTCTGTAAAATATAACTTACTTATTATGTTATGCCGGTCGAGCACTCGACCATTTTCCACTATTAAGAAAATTGCAACAAGTTTCATAAATCCCTGCTTAAAAAGGCTAAGACTCGTTACGAGCATCGAACAGGGAACATCCTGACAGAATGAAGCTATAACCCCAGGCCAATTGGCGCATACTCCTGTATTTAAGTCTTGGTTCCGGCGAGTTCGGCGATAACTCAAGAAAATACTACAGCCTGAAGACGTTCCTTCAAGACTTGAAACTCTTCGGAACACATTATGACAGTTCTTGTATTTATGACTTTTCGGAATATATTATAGCTGTTCATGTAATTAAGGTTGGATTTCTTAACCGTGTGTTCTTCAGCCCGCGGTTCAAGCTCCTTCATTTCTCTCTATAGAGCTCCATTCTTTGACCCTGTAACACCGTGCCTAGTTAAACCTTTACGTGTAACAAAAATATAAGTTAAACTTCAAAATGACGTATTCATCTGTAAACAGAGACCACTGGCATTTAAAGCCTCAAAATAAAAGACCCTTCTTGAATTAATCTATATATATTATTATTTCTCAAGGGCTTTTTTGTCGGTACGCCATAACTTCCTTAATACTTCATCAATTTTCATTAGACATCATTTTAAAGCTTTACTTAACCGCTACACCGTAAAAGTATACACATTACTCACATGTTAGTTGTTTTTCGAAAAAATTGCAATTGAAACGGTTTTTTGAAATCTCGCCCTCGACCTATCGATTCTCTATCGAGAATATCAAGGTATATCGAAATTAAACCGATTTCGATTTCATGCATTTATTATTTCATTTCGCATTTAATTTCTACTTAAAATATTGATTTAAGGCATTCGATTTCAAAGGTAGATGAATTAAATTAATCAAAACGTGAATTTATATTTACTTTCCCAAACCGCTCGCAGCCATTTGTTGTTACTTAGTCCATGACGACCAACTTATTTCGCTTTTGCTTTCTAGGATAAACAAACCCGGGGATCAAATCAGATTATTCACTCTTAAGAAATTAAACTATTTCATGACTGCTCTCAACTCCCCATTACTTTGATATGAAGTAATGTCCACTTTCTCACGGCCTCAAAGTAACTTTCTAATTCAACTTTAACAAATCACTTAACACATCTGACCTGGCCATAATTATTGCTTTACATTTTTCGGGTCTCAGTTTGACATGATAGCAAGTGCAAGATGACTTCTCAGAGGCAAGCCACCAAACAGACCCTTAGCCGTGTCTCGGCAAACACAACAGATACAAAAAGAGTGCTAATGCTTCACACGGGTCGACTAGTTTATTGAAACCCTATATTCCCTACGGGCTTTATATACCGTTTTTGAACTTATTTGTAAATCCTTTATTAAACCTCCTGTTGTTGAATAATTTATTATAAACATCACAGTACTCTATTTTTTTTATAGCCTTGTGCTGCTCTGATGCGCCACGATGTTAGATCTAAGGTAGATATGAGTATAAAAGGGAAAATTGGGCGAAGAAACTCATGGCAGTCAGGCAAATATTTGAACTAGCGATTTATAGAGTAAATTGTACTCTCTCATTTTGCTATTCTAACTGCCTTTCACATACGGCACAGCAAGAAAAAAATCGCACATTGAAACGTGTGGCTGTAAGAAAGCAACATGTGTGAGCCTAACCACATATGTGACATATGGCTAACTATATCTGCTCTCTTGCTAATAACATATCATTTCTTGTACCTCCTTCTACCAGATGCACGCCGCCTCCTGTTATGGTCATTCCGGATGTCCATAGCCATCAACTATATTTTTTTGTGTACTCAAAACAATGTTTAATGTGTACACCCGTTTTGCATGACAAAATTGTTTTTTAAATTAAATGTTTATGCATACTTAAGGATAAGTCACAAATTAATATCAATTGGCATACTTATATGATAGTACTGATACTTGGCTAATCGGCTCATAACGGTTAAAATGAACAAAAACACCGAAAGAGGCCCTAAATTTCCCTTTTCTTTAATAAAAGTACTGCAGATATACTTCAGAGTATATCTGAGGACTGAAAGGCTGAAGAATAATGACGATGAAACTCTTATCTCGAACGTTCCACAAATTGAGTAAGTAAATATATATATATATATATATATATATATATATATATATATATATATATATATATATATATATGAAAGAAAGAAATAAGAAAGAGAAACATAACTACATCGATTATTTGTTTATATATTTGTTCTATTCTATATGTTGCTTTATTTAAAATTTTAAGATATAATTGAATTTATTTTTATTTTCTTCTATTTTTACTGTCACAAATAGAAAGTTAAGCAGTATTGCTCTTAAATGCTTTATGTTCATAGAGTGTTGTGTGGCTTTGAGTTAATAACATGTTTTGTTTCCTTGTATAGTATTGGTGGAAATTTCCATGGTTCCGCTACATACAGCATTATAAGATACATTTTACAAATTTCAACAACAGATTCTTAATTAAAAATGTTATGTATTTGGATTTTTTTTTTTTTTTTTATTAAAAAGAAAGATTTTTTCAATATATCTATAGTGTCAATGTTCTACATAAGCTACTCTCCCGGTGTAAGAATAAGAGTACATTTTCCATTTAACACGTTCACTGCCAGAGGTTCCGTACTTTTCATGATTTCTTTCATAATGTCAGGTGATTGGAGCTTAAGAATTGGCGTCTTTGATAATAACACAACCAACTACGAGTTTTCTGATAGTTAAGGGTCAAGCGCAATTACTGAAAGTTGACCTTTTCGACAATAGGGCACACTATGGTCAGCGTGCTAAAACTTAGCAGATAGACAGCGTGTAAGTAGCTGTGGGACTGCTCTGCTATTCCTCCCGCCTTGACACATAAACCCAACCGGCAGCAAGGATATGACAGGACTCACCTGTTGCTATATCCTTCAGATAGCCTCCTGCGGTGTCCTTTAGACCAGATAGCCGTGTTTGGCTACTTGTGAAGGACCGTCACTGGACTTCAAATAACCCACCAGCCTTCAATGGGATGACGCATTAAAGGTTAACTCACAGTGATTTAAAAAAAAAAATCAGAATAACCTCATCTAAAAAATCCTGCATTCAGACCATGTTCCAAATTCCGTAGTTTTCATTGATAGAATTTAAAATATATAAAAAAAAAAAAGATCTAAATTTAAAAAAAAAAAAAAAAAAACTTTGAACAGACTAGTTTAAATTTGGAACATAATTTGATGTTCCCTCTAAAAAGTAGGACATTTTGTTTTATTCAAACCCAATTTTATTTTCAATCCTTAATTTATATGTTGAAAACTTCTGATACTTAAACGTGAGTAATGAATCTTTCCAAGTGAAAAAAGTTTTTAGATTAAATTTATGTTACATTTTTAACGCAATAACAAATAATAAGAAAAAAAAAATACTAGAAAGTAAGTGAATGAATATAACACTTACTCTTACTTATTATTTCCTATGTATCACTTAAAAATAATGCGATCAATTCTAGTGGAATAAGTGAAGCCAGACTCTGGTAGATTATCTTTTACGTAACTAATAATGTTTTTTCTTTTCAGGTAAGGGCAGTGTTTGGAGTAACTGGGATCTTACAAGGTAGTGCGTTAAACCTTTACTCTTTGTCGTGTACATAGACAATTGTTTGGTGTTCTTTATAATAGTAAATAGACTGCAAATGTCTGCTTCTGTTCAGCCATTCTTTTGCATGTTCAGCCCACAAAGGCACATACAAATAGAATGTCTCCTCCTCTGCACCTCTAGACACTATTCCAGCCAGATATACTCCTTCCTTAGGCTTAAAATTACATAAATAGAAGTAAGCTATAATCAATCTTCATTTTTTAATAGTAATACAAAGAAGAAAAAAAATGTGAAAAATAATAAGAAAGTCATGCTGGAATATTAGTCGGATTGTATGAGAGAATAATTTGTACTAATTAGATTTCGAATTAGACACTCTTATGTAACTCATTCCTATTTGATAATAAATCGGAACAAACCAAATTATATACTTTGCAAAGGTTCATTAGCACTAAAACACAAACATAATGACTACAGAGAAAGAGACTGATTGACTTATACGATTCACTCACATTGATTATATCAAAATATGTCTAATGATGAAATATAACGTCCAACTGTTTTTGCACGTTTCTCCCTCCCTCCATAGGGAGGAAACCCCCTTGTGAGGTTGGCCGCATGAAGCAATCTGGTCGTGGCGACTTGAAGATTTCACGTTTCAGAACCCATGGATCACAAATTAAATTTCCTACAAATACGATTCTGCTGAAATTTTTAGTAGTGCGGTCTTAGTCGAAGAAATCGTGGCTTAAATGGAGTATTTTCCTCTTAGGATGCTGTCAGTTTCCTGTTGTGGGGCCTAAGATCTTGCTTTGAGATTTCATTTTACATTTTTACATGTGTTTACATTTGTGCACGAAAGGACTAGTATTATTATTATTAAACTTTCTTCCTTACTATTTATTTCTTCCTTTCTACTTATCTTACTTAATCTTATAACTTTGTTATATCTTACCTTAGTTTCATGTAAACCATCTACAGGTGTCCTGGGAGTGCCAGCCACTGGTATGGAAGGCTTATTGTCCTTGGCATTTAATCCTATGCAAACGGCAGGACTAGTACAGGATTCCTTCGTTGTTCCCTCAGGCCATCTCTTCCACCTTACATTACACCGTGTTACATTGCAATTATCTTATAAATGGAAAACGATTTTTTTTGACACCACCACGCCGGTAATTACGCCACCTAAACGTTTTAATATGGCCTGTCGAAAATGTTGACCTTTCAAAATAAGGGAAGCATTTGAGCGAATAATTGTAAATAACCGTTTGTTATTAATGAAGCATTTCGAGCTGTATAGTTTTTCGCATATTTCGAAAGGTTCACTCATGAGTCTTAAGAATCTTCTTTAAATTTTTGTGGCATTGCAAAACGAAATTTTCTCTCGTCTCCATAAAGATTACATCTCTCCATTTTTTTACTTCTAGACGTAACGCGTTAGTTCATTTACAATAAAGAAGCGGACCAAGATTACAAAGTTTCTTGGAATTGGATTCCATTAGCAAGGTTCGACTGAATTTCAATGCTCTAATGTTGTTATTATACCATTAAAATGACTAAGTTGTTGAATTTGTTGAATATTTTAATGTGGGCTTCCAAGTACTCCCCATGAATCGGAATTCCCGGCTACCATGACTGACCTTCAGGGGTCACTGACTTATTCCTCGAAGGAGTCTTGAACATTTGTAGAAGAAGAATAACAATTAGAAAAATAAACAATATTCAGGTATGTGGAGTTTTTACCCCTTTATATATATGTATGTGGGGTTTTTATACCTCCCTTTATACTGTTTGGTTGGCTGGTTAATGTTCATCATACTGGGTAAGGATGAAGAAAACTCAACAAAAAACCTCTACTATCTTTGTACATTACAACTTTTGTCACGTTTGAGACCATCCCATTCTCAGTCTCCTGTAAACCGCTTAAGGACCATGCAGGAGATATCACGGAGTTTGAATGAATGAATAAAGTAAATATATTTCACTTCTAAAATGTACATTGTTCTAACAATAATTAATTCATATTTACAAAAAGTCCGTCACGCAGGAGCCTGCATAACTAAACACTTTCCTCAGAATTGGGTAGGGTCGAGTGCATTCCTGAATAATTTGCTTAAAATAACCTACATAGATAAATAAAAGAAAAACATAAATTGTTCTGCTCTTTTGCTTTTATGAGCAGCTGTTTCAATTATTAATTTCCTTCCAGAGTTTTGTGTATGCGGGGTACTACACTACGTACTAAATACACAAAGCTTCACATTTTGATCTATTTATCTTGATGACTTTCGCGAACCTACGTTTGGCGGAAGAATTCAATTCAAACATAGTACAAAGTAATCTCCCCCCCCCCCCCGCCTCCCAATTGACCGATTTAGTTCATTTTCTCAACACTTCTTTGTTATTAGATAGCCAGAACGTATACCGAGTTTCGTAACAATACAACAGAATTTACGACCACCATAAGAAAATTAGTAATTTCTGTCCGGACTAAACTCCCCCTTATAGTCAACCGATTTAGTTTATTTTTACAACAAATTTTTCTCTTCAGTTCACCCCAAGGAATACCGAGTTTCGTTGAAATATAACAAAAATTATGGCTGGTATTGACAAATAACTACTTTGGCACGGACCGATTTTGCTGGTTAACGAACTCGTTCAATCGTTTGATGGGAGAATACTACATACCAAGTTTCGTGGGCAAAAAAAACAAACACTCTGGCCTTTATCGTGTTAACGGACACATATATAATATGTACAATATATATATATATATATATATATAAATTTTAACTGGGGTCATTTTCGGTGTCTACTAGGTAGGATCGATAAAGATTCGAAGAAATGTTTCAAAAATTCCGTCATGAGTGCAACCTCAATAGCTACTTTCCTTCGGAGGAAAGTGCTAAAAAAACTTGGGCAAGGCCCATTAGCTGGAGCGGTAATCTGCGTACCCAGATTGAATGAAAAGCATACAGATAGAACAAAACTTTCAATCTTCTATAATCAATGACAAATAAATATTTAAAAAACAAAAGAATAAATATATCAAACTCTGACTTATAAAAAATATATACAACAATATCAATAAATAAATAAATCAAAACAAAAATACACTAATAATTAAATTGTTGGATCAAAAATTGTCTATACCTATAAATGGCGTCGAGGCACTTGCAAAGGACGTCCCAGTTTCTCCCATTTAGCTCCTTCACTAAGTCTTCCTTGGAAAAAGATGTTTTGCCATAATATTTAAGCCTAAACTCTTTGAGTACTGGATATACTGCAAGGAAATGGAAGGTGTCATCGTCTTTATTCAACTTGCACATAGAGCAGCGGGACCTCTCTTCTATTCGCCGAGGCTTTTTATTAAGGTGGAACATCTCTGCTGTTGGTCTTATTATCAGCCTTACTGTATGGAGATCTCTGCCATCTGCCATGTACGAAGTGCCGCTTTCTTTAAATTCCAGCTTTTTGTACAGAAGGTGGGATTGTGCAGCAAGCAGGTTTTCCTTCCATTTTTCTTCCTCCAGGGTGGCTACTTCAGTCAGGATATCACGGGGTTTTAAAAGATAATTAATGCCATCAACCGTAAATGTAACTGCTTAATTTTTACTTTCACTAATATTATCTAGAGGGGTATTATATATATATATATATATATATATATATATATATATATATATATATATATATATATATACGGTTGATGTCTGTAAGGCTAGCAAATCCTGTGAGTGCTTACATAACGGACACTCCTAAGCAGCCCTGGTCACTTTCTATTTTCTCTTTCTCTGATTCTATCTCGCTGACTCTCAAGGTTACAAATCAAACCTCTTTGGAGTAATGGTGGCGTATACCTTTTTAGAATATTTTGACTTATTAATTTATGTCTAAACATTTATTGACTAAACTTATAAGTAGTATGAGAATTTCTTCAAACAGTGAATATCTTCTTGGAATTCAGCTGTATTCAACATCAGACTGAAAAGTTTTAATGTGATACCTTTAGGTAATGCCAATTCTATAATTAAGAAATATCAATGTTTGAATATAATCGGATTCGAGCTTATGGCACAAAGTGGATTCTTTCCACTTAATCCAGTTAATCTGGCTCGTATTGATATTATAAGAAATCCTAAACATATGCATTATCTCTGTCAAGTCTAAACACACACTTTGTGGTATAACCCCAATTATATTACCTAAAATAGTGCATACGCTGTTATATCTGATAGTGGAATAGGTGTTGTTGGTTGTAGATGAGGCGGAAGTTACGGAGCACTGCCTCTCCTTGACCTTGCTTCGAGGATTCAACTTTCAGTCAGTGGGTCACTCGACCTGCGCCGATCTTCTTGGTTCAGTGTCACTCAAGTGCATACTTTTCAGGAAATGAGCAGCATTTTAGAAAATAACTGTTTATTGAGGTTAATGTCGAACCTGTTTAGTCTTCTTAGGATTCAGCCTAGAATTTATCACTCTTAAGAAAAAGTTAATATGTATATAAATATATATTTATATATAAATATTTATTTATATATAAATAGAAAGGAAACCTAATAAACTGAAGTTCTGAAGGCAGTGCAGGGATACAAACTGTTCCATCTAGAAGACTGGCCCTAAAACCTTTTGGTTCCTAGACCACTTGACATGTTGTCCTGTTTTGGCTAGACCTCCTAATTAGCTAATATTATATTTTTGCAAATTGTATCAACTTCTAATGTGTTTTTGACTAATTTCTAACTGTAGTGAGATGTGGAGTGTAAAAAAATAAATAAATAAACAAAAGAAGGAGACAACCGTTAAGGTTCATGCCATTATTAGCACTTTCCTCCGAAGGAAAATAGCTATTGAGGTTGCACTCATGACGGAATTTTTGGAAAATGTCTTCGAATCTTTATCGATCCTACCTAGTAGACACCGAAAATGACCCCCGTTCAAATTGATATATATATATATATATATATATATATATATATATATATATATATATATATATATATATATATATATATAGTTATATATGTGTCCGTTAACACGATACAGGCCAGAGTTTTTGTTTTTTCGCCATGAAACTTGGAATGTAGTATTCTTTCATCAAACGATTGTACGAGTTCATGTAGGTAAATAACTAGGCCGACCTTCACTAGTTATAAAAGTTTTATTTTACATAGCGCTTTCGAGATTCAATCTCATCATCAGTGCGTGTTATGGTGTGCCACGAAGTAATACCAGCCGGAGCCTGGCGGGCTTCTATATCACAGGTGTTGGGAGCTGGTTGGTGAAGGTTCATCATCATGTAGGTAAATAACTAGGCCGACCTTCACTAGTTATAAAAGTTTTATTTTACATAGCGCTTTCGAGATTCAATCTCATCATCAGTGCGTGTTATGGTGTGCCACGAAGTAATACCAGCCGGAGCCTGGCGGGCTTCTATATCACAGGTGTTGGGAGCTGGTTGGTGAAGGTTCATCATCATGTAGGTAAATAACTAGGCCGACCTTCACTAGTTATAAAAGTTTTATTTTACATAGCGCTTTCGAGATTCAATCTCATCATCAGTGCGTGTTATGGTGTGCCACGAAGTAATACCAGCCGGAGCCTGGCGGGCTTCTATATCACAGGTGTTGGGAGCTGGTTGGTGAAGGTTCATCATCATGTAGGTAAATAACTAGGCCGACCTTCACTAGTTATAAAAGTTTTATTTTACATAGCGCTTTCGAGATTCAATCTCATCATCAGTGCGTGTTATGGTGTGCCACGAAGTAATACCAGCCGGAGCCTGGCGGGCTTCTATATCACAGGTGTTGGGAGCTGGTTGGTGAAGGTTCATCATCATGTAGGTAAATAACTAGGCCGACCTTCACTAGTTATAAAAGTTTTATTTTACATAGCGCTTTCGAGATTCAATCTCATCATCAGTGCGTGTTATGGTGTGCCACGAAGTAATAGCCCGCCAGGCTCCGGCTGGTATTACTTCGTGGCACACCATAACACGCACTGATGATGAGATTGAATCTCGAAAGCGCTATGTAAAATAAAACTTTTATAACTAGTGAAGGTCGGCCTAGTTATTTACCTACATGATGATGAACCTTCACCAACCAGCTCCCAACACCTGTGATATAGAAGCCCGCCAGGCTCCGGCTGGTATTACTTCGTGGCACACCATAACACGCACTGATGATGAGATTGAATCTCGAAAGCGCTATGTAAAATAAAACTTTTATAACTAGTGAAGGTCGGCCTAGTTATTTACCTACATGATGATGAACCTTCACCAACCAGCTCCCAACACCTGTGATATAGAAGCCCGCCAGGCTCCGGCTGGTATTACTTCGTGGCACACCATAACACGCACTGATGATGAGATTGAATCTCGAAAGCGCTATGTAAAATAAAACTTTTATAACTAGTGAAGGTCGGCCTAGTTATTTACCTACATGATGATGAACCTTCACCAACCAGCTCCCAACACCTGTGATATAGAAGCCCGCCAGGCTCCGGCTGGTATTACTTCGTGGCACACCATAACACGCACTGATGATGAGATTGAATCTCGAAAGCGCTATGTAAAATAAAACTTTTATAACTAGTGAAGGTCGGCCTAGTTATTTACCTACATGATGATGAACCTTCACCAACCAGCTCCCAACACCTGTGATATAGAAGCCCGCCAGGCTCCGGCTGGTATTACTTCGTGGCACACCATAACACGCACTGATGATGAGATTGAATCTCGAAAGCGCTATGTAAAATAAAACTTTTATAACTAGTGAAGGTCGGCCTAGTTATTTACCTACATGATGATGAACCTTCACCAACCAGCTCCCAACACCTGTGATATAGAAGCCCGCCAGGCTCCGGCTGGTATTACTTCGTGGCACACCATAACACGCACTGATGATGAGATTGAATCTCGAAAGCGCTATGTAAAATAAAACTTTTATAACTAGTGAAGGTCGGCCTAGTTATTTACCTACATGATGATGAACCTTCACCAACCAGCTCCCAACACCTGTGATATAGAAGCCCGCCAGGCTCCGGCTGGTATTACTTCGTGGCACACCATAACACGCACTGATGATGAGATTGAATCTCGAAAGCGCTATGTAAAATAAAACTTTTATAACTAGTGAAGGTCGGCCTAGTTATTTACCTACATGATGATGAACCTTCACCAACCAGCTCCCAACACCTGTGATTGTACGAGTTCGTTAACCAACAAAATCGGTCCATGTGGAGGGGGGGTTTACTCCGGAGCCAAAGTAGTTATTTGCCAACACCAGCCATAATATTTGTAATATTTTAACGAAACTGGGTATTCGTTGTGATCAACTGAAGAGAAAAAATTGTTATAAAAATAAACTAAATCGGTTGACTAGAAGGGAGGGTTTTTTTAATTCATTTATTTATGAGCACACGCAACTAAGGTGATGTGCTCGAAACAATTATACAGATTCATTTCTAGTTGTAATTAAAAAAAATAATATAAATAAAGAAATACATTGTGAATTCTTAATAATAACAGATAAAATCCATTAGAACAATGTTCATGTGGTTACAAATAAGGTCTGTTTACAATTACTTCGAGATAGAAGGTGTAAAATAAGAAGTTGTTTAGCACTGTTGTTGATACTGTGAATAAGGTATATACAAAATTTGATAATGAACAAAATTATTGAACAACGTAAGAATCGGGAAAACGAGAAAGGCAGTAACTCTTAGGAGGGGAAAATGTATTAGTAACAGAAAAGGTGAAAATAAGAAGAGAAGGGAAAAAAAAAATAAAAAAAAATAACAATAAAAAAAAATAAATAAATAAAAAAAAAATAAATAAATAAAATAGAAAAAAAAGGAATAAAGTAAATATAGAAATTAATATTAGTAAATTAAAGTAAATTAAAAATAAATAAATAAAGGAAAATATTAATAATAATAAATATAAATAGCCGAAGTCAAAAAAAAAAAAAAAAAACTGCCGATATGGAGTATATTCGTGTTATAAACACAAGAATATTAATGTATAATGGTAACGAAGAGTTATATTATATATATATATATATTTTTCTTTTCCCTTTTTAATACAGTATACTTGTTAGATTTTATGGTGTATGTTTATGTTATGAAAATGTTGTAATATGGTTTTAATATGTGGGCTGTTTTCCGTTAACAGTTCTTGAATGTCATAAGGTATGTTTAGTAGATTTCTCTGTCTGCATTCTGTAAGTATATGTTTTATAGTAAGAGTCCTGTTACAGTACTGGCAAATAGGTCTATCGTTTCTATTCATTAAGTACGAGTGAGTGAGGAATGAGTGGGGGGGGGGGGGGGGGTTTACTCCGACAAAAATTACTAATTTCCTTATACCGGTCGTAATTTCTGTTGTATTGTTACGAAACTCTTTATACGTCCTGGGTATCTAATAAGAAAGAAGTGATATGAAAATGAACTTAATCTGTCTATCAGAAGGGGGAGGGGGAAGTGTTACTTTGTACTATGTTTGAATGGAATTCTTCCGCCAAACGTAGGTTCGCGAAACTCATCAAGATCAATAGATCAAAATGTGAAGCTTTGTGTATTAAGTACGTAGTGTAGTACCACGCATACACAAAACTGAAAATAAATTAATTAGAAAATTAATAATTGAACTAGCTGCTCAAAAAAAAATGCAAAAGAGTAGAACAATTTATGTTTTTATTTATTTTATTTATCTATTTAGGTTATTTACACCAAATTATTCAGTAATGCAGTGCTTAGTTATGCAGCTCTTGCGCGACGGACTTTTTAAGAAATTAAAATTGAAAAAGGCAGAAAGAAAAATTTAATATGTACCTATTAGATTAAATCAATAAATTAATAATTACTCCTTTTTACTGGGATGTCTGAACCTAATGCTATGATAATACATTTTCAATATTTGGCATAAATTATGTTAAGCTTAAATATCCTCGGTTAGTTTTCTTTTACAGAAGTGAGTGGGAAATCAATTAATAACTTTCCGGCGAGTAACAGGTATATCTCTTCGAAACCAGAAGTCCTGATTTTAAACCGTACCCCTTCAGTTCTACGTTAATGGCGACCTAGTTAAATGAGATTTTATTTTGTGATTCCCCTTTTACATATTACGGTTCCCCAATTCATTTTTTCGCTCTCATGGGCCCCTCGTAGGACATCATCGACCACTTTGGGTATCACTGATTTAGGAGAATGTTCAAAAGAATCTTCAATGTCAATCTTTTTGAATTCATCATTCTTTAGTATTATTAACTCCGATAGGCTGGGATTTTAACTCAAATCCTCTCATTTTACGTTTATTGTCGATTAAGGCTCTGTGTTTGATATCAGATAACGGCAAATCAATTCATCCATTGAATTGAAATTGAATTTCAACTAAATCACAGATATAAAAAAATAAAAAAAAAATAGAATCTCATCATTGATTCTTAGAAAGGGGGTTACTATATCAGGGTTTATCTATTTAAAACAGCTGATATATTTCTATTCTAAACGGCTGATATATATCCGCCATCCTGGTGACCTCAGTAACATCTAATCCTTGCTAGCGGAAAGATAGAAGAACGTGTAATTGCTTATAGGGCTACAAACTCCAGAGGATCAATCTGATGACTTATCCAAAAACCCTAAAATCAAAGGTAAATTATTATCCGTATAACGGATAACTATAATTGCTCCTATCACAACATTTAATTATTAACGATTAATAAATAAATGAATTGATATAACTCCAAAATTAATAAAACATGCCGCTATACATTTCTCAATTACAAAACCTGGTTCGATCATACAAGTTTCACTTCCCAATTGACCTAGTGATTGAACACTTAAATTTTGTCCCATAGGAGTTTCCTAAGCTAAACAATTCCTCCGCAGTGTCTACAAAAACATATTTTTTTTCTCTTTAAAGTGTCTTCAGCTAACTCAATCTCAGAAATCTAAAAGAACTAAAACTCCACCCAATACTAAAGGACGACACATAATGATGAAAGAATAAATATAAATGATCAGTGAGATGAGCCTGCGTTGCGGAGCTCATTAGACAAATAAATAAATGAATAAAAATAAAGAAAAACCTAGTAGCTAGTTTTTTTAAAAGAAATAATTCTCCCTGAAACAAAGTGATATCGTGCCCAGGAATGATTTACCTTTTTCCGAATCTATCCCTGCTTATTTTAGAGTGCCATAAAGCGAGTTTCATTACAAGAAATAAAAAAAATACCTTTTCTAGAGGAAAGACTTGACTGATTATGCCACTTATTTTTTTGTAGGAATGTTCCTTGGCAAGATCACAATTTACACAGTTATCTTGTTGACAGACATACATAGTACAATTATTATCACTTTTCTTTTTTTGTAGTACTTTATTTTATAACTGCCTTACATGTTTCGTTACTTCCATGCCACCTCCTCATGGTCCATTAAATCCCTATATGTGTGGTCCGCTCGCTGCCCATATTAATATTGTTGTGGACCTCGAAACATTGAAGTACTAATTATTTTTTGAACATCTAGGCCGCATATATACACGAAATCTGAACATACTCAATTGTTCAAAAATACGAAAATCATTAAATTATAGAGTATACATTTTAACGAGCATACATTTTAACTCATACCTGCTTTAGATGCAAAGGACAACCAGTCAATGCTGGTTAGGTAGTTTTATGACACGTGTGTATATGCCAAAAGTAAAGTGCATCGAGAAATGCGTCAGATGAAATAAAAATGCTTAAAGGAGGGTAAAAATCAATTTATTTGCCCTTCAAACTTTTGAAACTCAAAGATTTATATATACAATGCCCCTACTATCAGACTCACACAATTCCTTCTTATCAGGCTAGTGATACCTAATGAGGACTAGCCATGGGAACGAAGACACCAAAGGCTAAACCCGTTCCACCTCTTGCACCTACTAAGAACCTTTAGAAGTCTCAGGGTGTTCCTACAGGAAGTACGGACTATTAACTAGGCAAATCACATGTGTGACCCGTTCTTCCCCCGCCTTCCCAATGACTCTCCACTCCTAGCTTAATCGTCGCATGATTGAATCTCTTCAAAATTGTTTTGGCTCCAGGCATGGTCACTTGGAAGGCTTGGCCTAGTTTCAAGGATTTATTTATTTTAAGGGCTTCTATGGCGATGAGGCCACATACACACATAATTAGATACATTATTTACTTACTGTTAACATTGTTTCACTTTATGTTTAAACTTAAATAAAATATATATACAAAGATATGAAAAGCCATTGAGCATTAGACGAATAAAAATTAATCACAAATTATTATTATAAAGAGAGTACCTGTAAACCTAGGAACGCAAAGCCTGGTCTCTTGTGGAAAAAGCCTAAAATAAATATATATATATATATATATATATATATATATATATATATATATATATATATATACATACGTATATAAACAACACTTCTAATAAACAAACAGCCTGATTCCCTTGATAACTGGAAGAGTGGTGAAACTCAGCACCCCATTCCATCATCACATTTCACACTTTTTCCTTGGAACAGTTCGTGGTTTAATCGAATTGTCCAGCGCTTACCCGGAGCCTGACCAACTGCAAACAGCATCAGCTCTTCTCCTTTCTGCATCACGGCCCAATGCTTCATCAGCAACGAATGGTTTTTATCAGAGAGAAAACTTTCCATTTCATTAGTGGGGAATGAAAGTCCGAAACGAATCTACAAATAGAAAGTTCTTAAATAGATGTGGAGTCAGCAAAGTCTACTGGAGGTCGAAAAACTGTAGCCGACATCAGCAAATCCTGTTTATATATTGGGACTACGTTTTCTACGTGTATACCGCTCTCTCTTCGGCCTCCAGGATTAACCTGTAATCCATATTTATTTTCCTAGGGGTCCTTCCTTTCAAGTATCCATCGTAGAGAAGGTGTGTTCTACTTCGTTTTTATTGGATGTATTTTGGGAATATTGTCCCAAAATGCTGAGGAACCGGAAGAGAAATATTGTTTTTGAAAAAAAAAAAATTGCCGAGTACAATTAATTTTATGTTTTATATCACATTATTATAATTATTTATTCACAAAAATGGTGCTACAAACCAAACCTTCCAAAAAGCCAGCCCATCCAGTACCATTCATATTTCTTCTTCACCAATGCGTCTTAATAGAAAGAGGACTTTAGGACTTCTAAGTTAGTGAAAATGTCGAGATTTTAAGAACATATTTCTTCGTCTGAGAGCGTCCTATCGGAAATGTCCTTAGAACAATTTTTTTAGGCGATTTAGTAAGCATTCGAATGATTACTGTCCACTTACCAAGATTTTCCAACAGCTTTCAAGTTATATGAGAAAATCTCAAAAATACTCATGTTTTTTAATAAAATACTTTTCTCAAATTTAAACGTAACCAACATTTATGTCTCATAGTTTGTATGAGTATGAAATATCTAGAATTGGTTTAAAATTAATCCGCCATCATTCAAATTAGTTAGGAAAAATTTTGTACCTCCGTTATTTCGTGATCTATGGGTTCTGAAACGTGAAATTGCCAACCTCAAAAACGGGTTTCCTCCCTATTGGGAAAGGGTGGAAACGCGCTAAAACAATAATTTATATTGAAAGTAATATCAATGAATAACTTCTCTCATTAAAAGAGGAGTACATGTCTAAAAAGCCTATATTCCTCCCGGCTAATCGCACTGGGCGGGTTGATGGGAAAACGCACTCTTACAATCAGCCTATAAATATTTCCCTGCAAGGAAGGTATACAGATGACAATCTCCAATTAAAGATTACAATTAAAATTATAGATTACAATATTCCTGATACTAAGCAAATTAAATGATTTGACTTTTCGCAAAACCAGTACGACTGGTTGTCCAATTGACCAATCTCGTCGTTCTGATATGTTCGAAAAGAAAGTCTTTAAGTGGTTTCCAGTTCTTGGCAAATGTACAAAGCGTATTACTCAAACGACCAACATCTGTTGTAATATAGAACACAAGTCTGCTTGAAGTCTCCAAGCTTGACTTCTCAGGCTGAAATTCAAATAATTAAGAAATTTGTACTTTCAAATAAGATATTTACTAGATAAGGTACATGCCAGTCATTTTGCGGCTTGACTGTTCTAATTGGGGCTACATCTCAGGTTCCCGGAGAACTGTGAGAATATTTTTCACTTCCTCGCACATGTGGTATTATGTACATCCATGCGTGAGCAGTCCCACGCTGTGCTCCAGTTTTTTTCTCGTAAAACTAGGTATAATCACCCATCCACAGTGTTCTTCAATGGTTCTTGGCTCGGACACCTTAACGATAAGGTCCTGTGCTCTAACATAGCGGGAAAGTGCCATATATTTTTGTAAAATGTGTGTTTTTCTCCACTTTAAGATGACAAACCAAGCACGTATCTCTAGATATATGGAGATGCCACCAGAAGCACGTAGTGCTTAATCTAGAACCTACTTTTCCAGAAACAGTTAGATTACGATTATCTGAACTAGTTCTGATGTTTATAAAGAATCCTTCAAGTGTCAACACTGCTTGGCCCAGTTTCCTGTCTAAAGGGTTCGAACGTTGGTCGCATGAAATCACGGTTAGCATGAGAGTTATTGCAGAAACAAATCCGCCGGTCAAAAATAGACAAATAGCGCTCAAAACTTGATTTTTTGAAGTATTTTCTCCGAACCCATTCGCCTTAAATATATGTTGAATACCTCGTGAGAGTGCCATTTCTTGAGTTTTAGGCCCCACCGTTGATTGGAGGACGGTGGTTAACCATTGAAGTACTAGAAACGAAGATAATTTCCCAAATCCTCATGTACCAAAATCGTTCCTTCAACTTTATTTTTTCAGACCGATAAGATTGACGCATGTTTTTCTTCTTTTAATGGGATGTTCGAAGGGCAAAAAAAATATGTTTGTATTTTTCGAATCGCCTTTATGGACGGGTATACTGAAAAAGTAAAAACATTACACGTATCAAATTTCGTTTTGTCATATAGCTTATGCGTCTCTCTAATTTCGGGCTTAAATATTCCGTGGGCATGAATAGAAAGACCCAAAACTGAAATTAGCTGCATAAGTCTTCTAATAAATGACTAACATTATCTCGATATAAACATTGGAATCAAATCGAAGACGGATTTTTTTTTGCAGTACTCAAGTCAGTGTTGACTGCAAAAAATGTCTGAAGTGATCCGAGTGAAAAATCGTGTCCTAGTTAAAATATTGTTGAATTCAAACGACAAAAGTGTACTTTTGGTATGCGAGTATTTGACAGATCAATTTCCAATAGCCGATGAGCATATTTAGTTACAGAAATTATCTCAAACTGTTGTACTGAAATTTAAAAAAAAGTTGGCTGAGATAGGACCAGATGTATTTTTTTTAAATTGGTTTTGACCCCCAGAGCCCAGCCGAGTGCAGTTCAGAGGCGGTGGCGACCACAAAAAACTTTCTCATGGGAGTGACTTATCAATACATACATTGTAGTTACAAGACTGCTAAATTTTCACAATTTCAGGTTTCTAAATCAAAAATATCAAAAGTTATTGAGTTTTGAGCGGTTTTTGACCACTGTGCGAAGTAGATGTTTTACTTTTAGGGCATTGCGAAGCAGTATGTTTATTTATCGCTGAATGCACCATATTTTTGGCGATATGAATAACAATCCTTTTGATTCATCCAACTGAGGAAATAAATTGAATTAAATGAGTTGTGGGTTCTAATGTTCGATATATATATCCCTTAGGTGGTTTCTGAAATAAACGATTCAATTATAGAAAATCGCATGAAAAAGATGTAATTTAAACGCGATATGATAATTTTTTGCAAAACGGTAAACAAAACTTGCCCCCTTATATGTAGCTTACAGAGGACGCATGGATCATCGCTGACTCGGTTTCAGACGTCCATGTAGAGAAACCCAAAACGAGTCAATGCGGAAAAGATTTCGTATTATGAGGAGTTGCTCGTAACCAGCGATACTTACGTATAGTGGCTTTGTTCTGTACAGGTTATGCAATACCGGCAGCAGTCCTCATAAACCATGTCAACAGTAATCATTTCTATACCAACATTGTTACCGTGTCATTTCATAGTAATAGAACAGGCGATTATGCAGTATAACGTTCCCAGAACGAAATGTTCTCTTCTCTCAACCGTATCAAGGAGGCAGTCCTGTACTCAGGTTCCTCTGAAGAATGTAGCAAATAAGGGTTGAATTATTAACTTGGATAACCAAATCATCTCAAAATACTTATTCTGATAACAGGTAGGCCCTATCCACTTGAAAGATCACCGTTTTCTGTGATTGCGGTATCAAAATTGAAATTAATTTGATTCACCACGTCCAAATACCTAAACAAAACTTTTTCTGGAAGACTTTTAACGCGTTGATGTATTTTTTGTGCATATTTCGCTCTAGGGCGATTTCGGGTGGTTAACCAACGTGGCGTCACTCAAAGTATATATATATATATATATATATATATATATATATATATATATATATATATATATATATATATATAGGGTCTAGGTTAGCTAAGTGGTAGAGTACTGGACAAGTACGCATGTTGGAGGACCTGAGTTCAAACGTGAGCGCACTAAAGATTTTAATTTCTAGTGTCTTGTTTCGTGTATTGTATTCGTGATCCCATACCGTCCTTAGGCCCACCCTGCCTTTAATGAATTTATTAAAGGGTACCTGCAAAGGGGAAAATCAGTCGGCGAGAGCGTAGTATCTCTTTAGTGTGGCATATGATCGAGAAACAGATAAGTGTACATATCTGCCAATCTGGGCCCTTGTGGGCTGTAAGGGGAATGATTTATAAATATATATATATATATATATATATATATATATATATATATATATATATATATATATATATATATATATATATGAATATATTAAAAATCGGCATTTCTCTTTAATCTAATCCGAGAACAACCCTTTATGGTTTAGAGTACTTCTTTTATATACACATTTGATGCCTATATAGGCATAAAAAATGTCAATGAATCCATTTACCATAGAAGACTGCCTTCACAGGGAGAAAGTATAGCGTAAATGTTTGAAACCTCTGTTTCCGGATGTTGTGTTGTGATGATGACCATAACGGAGTCTCCTGCTGATGTTGATATGGCCCATTACTCTGGAACTACTTGTTGAACTGTGCTAATGTAGACTTTCTAAGCAATGTTCAGCCATCTTCACGTTAGATGCTCCTATGTGTTAGGAGGTTTAGACGGACTCCTGACCTACTCTTCAAAACATTGTGTTAATATCCTTGACACACATGGATCCGTATAAAGACTTTTAGTGGCACATTTTACTCCTTACTCGTTGCTTATATTTACGTAGATAAAGTGCATTGTTTTCAATACACGAATAAATAAATAAATAAAATTCTACGGAGCTCCTGTAAAGAATAAATAAATCGTTTATCGAGGTAACTGGATGGTTTTCCAGTTTTCTAAAGACATTGACGCATTAAAAGGCTTGATGTAATGAATTAGCGTTTTAGAATAGGTACCACGAAATAAAATGAAATTTCCAACTTCCTCAAAGATGCAGAATCCAATGTAGCTATATGTTCACGTTGAGCTTCTAGGATCCTTGCACACGTATGATTCATTAGTGACTGAAGTTCTACCTAAGCAAAAGATTCCATTACATTAGCATCAGAATCAGGATAGCATTTCTTATTTTTCTGTTGCACTTTCTTATAGCTTGGGAAATAGTACAATCAGTCCGCTATGGATGTATTTCAGAAGAGCTGACATGCATTCCGGGGACATGGTGATAGGAGGTAATAAAATTGCCTTTTGATAACAGTCGGCTTTAGACGGAGATCCCAAATCTATGTTCCTTACGAAAAATGCAGCAATATTTTGACCTTCGGCACGAAGGTACATCCGTGCAGCATAAGCAAGTTGTTTGCTGGATGCTTGAGATCTCAAATCCTTAGTCTTTCGTCTCCGACTTCGCTCACTAGCAACGTCGAAGCCGATTTGCGGCTTGCCGATTAGGTAAGTGAAGGGTTTCCACTAAGCCACGACTAGTTTTTTTAAAAAATATATATATATATATATATATATATATATATATATATATATATTATTGATAAGAATCTGCAATATTAGAGTATGGAATAGTCCTACCTCTCACCAGGAACTGCTTACCAAGGCCGTCCCTCTGCAAGGTCGATGTGTTCTTACTCATCCTTCAACGGGTTACGAGTTGTTTTCCTGACAGTATTTTACCTCAGAAATAACAATCATAATAAAAATGTCAAATTGTTTGGTTTTGAAATACTCAAATTGTTAAGAATTATTAATTGTCTGCAATTGTATTACTGAAAAGTAAAAAAAAAAAAAAAAAATATATGGATAACCAAGGAACGTCAAGGTTTAAAAAAGCCCCACTACATCATCTTAGCGCGTCCGTTATTACGCCTGGTGTCACTTGGAGAAGCAATTTTTGCTTAAAGAAAAAGTTTTGTTTTGAATTTTCTTAAAAAATATAGATTTAAATCGCCAAGAAAAGCAAGATTGGCCCCACTGCTTACTAAACGTGAAATTTTCTTGTTAGCACTTCCTGATTGCATCATGAGGTCGACCTGATGAACGAGTTTCCTCCCCATGGAGGGAGGGAGGAAACACGCTCATAAAATAAAGCATATATCTAGTAAATAAGCGAATACAGACTACTGAAAGAAGAAATTTGAACGCCTACTTTATATATATAAGCTTCCAAGATCCGAATGTGAGCTTCTATATGCAAATATTGTCGCTTTCCTTCATTAGCAATGAATTGCTTTGTCATGAGGTTGCTCTTCGTATTCTAATGTCGAAGCCTATTTGGCACAAAGCTTCCTCTTGGAATAACTGTAGCGTCATTTTTCTTCAGGGTGAAGGAACTCGATGTATCAGCTGGCATGGGCAATAGAAAAACAGTCCATATTCAATTCACGGAAGAAGGTTCGTGGTTAGTTTGGAAGATACAGTACACGCAGAATAAGCTGCATTTTCAAAACCGCTTGATAACGTCAAATGAAGGAAATGTTCAGGTAATTCGTCTTTTAAGAGGGTCCGAATCATGGGGGTATTTAAGGGGGCCGCAGCCCCCCCCCCGACATTTTTTTTGGGGAGAACATTTCATGTATAAAAAGCCTATAACAACGAAAGATGTCTTCTACATTTACCCTGGTCTACTAGGTATCCAGAGGAAATTTTTAAAATATTAAAAATTCTTTCTACACCCCAAATGCCTAGGTGCTACCAGCCCCCCGCCCCTGAAATTATTTTCTATATACGCTAGTGGTCCGAATCGCACGAGCTGATCCATCTTAGCCTGCTCCCACATGACATATCTCTTGTATGATTTGGTAAGCTTAGAATTGAAAATCTTAATATTTCACCATCAATGAAACTAAAGCAACGTTTACGAAATTTTTAGTAGGTACGAATTTTCTTTGATGGAAAATTTATTAGACTTTCGAATGCTTACTCTCCACTTATCCTGTTTTGTAAACTGTATTCAAAATTGTTAACAAAATATACGAAAAACGGCCATTTATGTTTTTGTTTTTTTAATACTCGATATGGTTTATAATTTGTATTCTATATAAATATTGGCCAATATCTCTACAATTTTTCTTATGCATGTGAATAGTCAACAAATATATAAAAGTAAAAATTAACATGAAAGTCATTTTATTAAAACGGGAATACTCGTTACACAACCCTAGATCTACCCACAAACAGCTGATTAACAAACTACATGTAGATATCTCATTATTATGACGTGGAACAGGTGGCGGAAGGCTTTCAACATTATTTTTAGGTTTCTGAAGAGACATCTAGGGAAGCGAAACTTGTAGAGCCGTCCTAATACATCTACTTTCCTGTTACTTTTAGCACTTTCCTCCGAAGGAAAGTAGCTATTGAGGTTGGACTCATGACGGAATTTTTGAAAAATTTCTTCAAATCTTTATCGATCCTACCTAGTAGACACCGGAAATTACCCCCGTTAAAATTTATATATATATATATATATATATATATATATATATATATATATATATATATATATATATATATGTGTCTGTTAACACGATAGCGGCCAGAGTTTTTGTTTTTTCGTCACGAAACTTGGTATATAGCATTAAATTAGCAAACGATTGAACGAGTTCGTTAACCACCAAAGTCGGTCCACCGGAAGGGGGGGTTTACCCCGAACCCAAAACACTTATTTGACTATGTCAGCCGTAATATTTGTTATATTTCAACGAAACTTGGTATTCGTAGTGTTAATATAGAGAGAAAAGTGAGATATAAAAATGAACTAAATCGGTTCATTAGAAGGGGGGGGTTTACTCCGGACCCACAATACCAATTCGCCACTACCAGCCGTGATTTTTGGTATATTTCGACGAAACTCGGTATTCGTAGTGCTAATCCACAGGTAAATATGTGTTGTAAAAATAAACGAAATCGGTTCATTAGGAGGGGGGGTTTACTCCGGACCCACAATACCAATTCGCCACTACCAGCCGTGATTTTTGGTATATTTCGACGAAACTCGGTATTCGTAGTGGTTATCTACAGGTAAATATGTGTTGTAAAAAGAAACTAAATCGGTTCATTAGAAGGGGGGGTTTACTCCGGACCCAAATTCCTAATATACTCATACCGGTCGTAATTTCTGCTGTATTGTAACGAAACGCTGTATACGTCGTGGGTAACTCATGAGAAAGAAGTGTTGTAAAAATGAGCTGAATCGTTCAATCGGAAAGCGGGGGTTTAATTTGTAATATATTTGAATAGAAAAGCCGGCAGACGTAGGTTCACAAAGCCGCCGCAAGGAGCGTTTTCTACCACTAGAGTGACTGTATCCTGTTCCTGCGTTAGATCAAAATACGATAATATGAGGATTTTTGTATTTAATACGTAGTGTAGTTGGTACCATGTGTAAACATTACTCTGGATGCAAATTAATAATTGATCAGTTACTCATTACAAAATGAGAACTATTCACGTTTTTATTTTATTTATGTAGGATATTTTAAGCAAATTGTTCTGGAAAGCAGTCTACACTACCCAAATTCTGAGGAAAGTGCTTAGTTATGCAGCTCCCGCGTGACGGACTTTTTACTTTATTTATTGCCTTTTCGTGCATTAAAAGAGTGTACCTGTTCCAAGATTCTGTTGGTTTACGAACTTCTCCTTTCCTTTTTGATGAAGAATTTTTTTTCCCTGGATCCTCCCCCTGGCAGATTGCATAGCGCATCTGATTCATGGGTCTGCGTTGTCTTTAGGCATTTCTGTTCTAATCCCGCCTATAGCCGGTTGAGCTTTTTTCATCTATGGGCCCGTTGAAAAAATTCCCTGCTCCTCCATGGATGTTTAGGAAGGGTGGCAACCTATAGATAGCCCGGCGCTAATGACCTTAAAATAAGAAAGTATTATTGATTTATTTATTTAAATTTTAACGTCCATTTATTATTAACTAGGAATTTTAGGACGGGTTATCTATAGGTTACCACCCTTTTCTAGCCAGGATAGGGCTGATGCAAGTATTATTGAGAATAATTTTTTAGATGATATAGTGACAAATATATTCTAGAATGTAGGATAAATTATCTGAACATCAGGGAAGTTGAACAGTTAGTTTCTATGGTCATAGTCACTTTTCAATCATTTGTCGGAAAATATTCCCAACACAATTTAAACACATATGTGAAAGAATAACATATTCGTTGAATTGTGTTTTCAGATGATTACTCATCTACTCACGCGAAGTTAGTCATTCGTAGGTGAATGCAACACGAAGGTTTTGGCCTACGTCGGAGGTTCCCGTATTTATAGGTGACCTTCTGCCAAGCAACAGGTGCTCCTTGCATTTGCCCATGGGGCGTGGCAGCTCGTACCAATTGATTTAGGTTATATTGAGGTCAAACTGAATGATGGGGCATTAATGAATGCTTCGTTGGTCTTCAATGGAGATATCCTAGTGATTTTACGCAGTAATTCTAGTAACCAATTTCTTATTGCATTTCGCCTAGAAGCTTTCATGTAATCTTCCTATCTCTTTGATTACTTCGTCCTAGTGCTTTGATGTAACTTCCTAATATACCGACGGAATCTGTGAGTGTTTGATGCAGCTTTTGCCGTGTTTGGATGGATATTTTGCGGTGTTTGGATTGAGCTTTTGCCGAGCTTGGATGGATATTTTGAGGTGTTTGGATGGAGCTCCGTTGACATGGATGGATATTTTGCGGTGTTTGGTTGCAGATTTTGTCGTGTTTGGATGGATATTTTGCGATGCTCAGATGCAGCTTTTGGTGTGTTGGGTGGATATTTTGCGATGCTTGGATACAGCTTTTGCTGTGTTTGGACAGATATTTTGTGGTGTTTGGATGCAGCTTTTGCCGTGTTTGGATGGATATTTTGCGGTGTTTGGATGGATATTATGCGGTGTTTGGATGCAGCTTTTGCGGTGTTTGGTACTACAAACATGAATATGAAAAAGTAAGTAGTCTTGCCTGGTCAATAAAATAAGGAATAAAGTAATCACATACTATATAATTTATGGAGTTCCACTCAATACTCATCCAGAACGTTCAGATTTTAAATGCATTTGAACGTTTTATGAAACACAGCTTACTAATGTCAAAGCCTTACTCTACATCAGCAGTTTTACTAAATCAATTAAAATTGATCTAGCAAAACTTATTGTAATAATTAATTATCATGCATTCCTAATGTTTCAATAACCTATGCAGCTGAGTTTAGATTTAACAACACCTTCTATCATAGACCTAGCAGCCAGTCACCAGATGCGGGCCACTAAGGTAGAACTGGCACGGGGGACTCTACTCGACCTTGGCTGGGTCCGCCTTCCGCTGGCCGTCGGGCTCTGTTTCCGCTTTCGATACTACCAACAGACCGACCAGGAGGCACAAATGACCCAATAGTGGTTGACTGGCCTTTAAACTTCAAGGAAAAAAAAAAAAAAAAAGATTTAACAACTTCTTGGTTTCTTTAAATTTAATGTGTTATCTTAAAATACGAATTCTTTTTGTTTATCACAACCATTAGTCCACACCAGAGTTGGGCAAACGTTAGCGCGCGCTAATACCTAATACCTTCCCGCTAATTTAGCGGTACTGATAAGAGCCTGCGCTAACGATTAGCGCATAGCGACGGCAGTGCGCTAATCGCTAATTCATTTAAAATGTTTAAATATCTTTGTAGCTAACTAGGAGGAATATTGAAGGTGGAATAAAAAAAGGATATTGAAGGTGGAATAAAAAAAGGAAGAATAGGAGGAATATTGGAAGAATAGGAGAATAGGAGGAAGAATAGGAGATATTCCTCCTAGTTAGCTACAAAGATATTTAAACATTTTAAATGAATTAGCGATTAGCGCACTGCCGTCGCTATGCGCTAATCGTTAGCGCAGGCTCTTATCAGTACCGCTAAATTAGCGGGAAGGTATTAGGTATTAGCGCGCGCTAACGTTTGCCCAACTCTGGTCCACACCTTCAGGTCTTATCCATTCCTAATAAAAAGGCGAATGTACAGAAGATAGAATATTATTCGTTGAAGAAAAAATAAGTAAAAGAGTGAAATTTACTTGTTAAATCGGACCTGAAGCAGTAAAAACCGCTCATGCAGGTGGGTTCTGGCCGTTTATTACCTTTAAGACCGACCTTGCATTAGATAAAGCCGCAACGACAATGGATCTCCCGCCACAAGGCGCGAATCTCGCAGAAAAACCACGTGTTGTCCTTCATTCTGGCTGGCATTCCTTGAAAACAATCCTGTTTTTTATTGTTACTTTTCATTGTTCACTCCTTGTAATGGCTACCTGTTCTTCAGCCTGTTCCCAGGTCGGCCAGGCTTCCCACGGGAGCCCTCATCAGAACTCGAGGAGGTAATTAAAACAGACAACAAGCTCAAAGGTTTTCCCACATTTTTCATTAGGTGCATTAAAAAATAAATAGAATGATATAACAATAGGCTTTTAGTGATTTTCTTCCTTCACTGTTTAAAGTTTACAAAACATCTAAAGAACTATTTCATATTAGCTAATCTAAATCAATATTTCATTCAAACAAGTTTTACAAGGACATAGAATGTTGAATATGGAGTATAAGACTCTAAAGCTCGAATACTGCGATTATGGGGTTCGAATTTAGAACATATGTATGATAGATCATCCATCTCCTAAGGCTATTATCGTGCAATGGCGTAAACATTGTTCTCCTCTTCACAAGCATCGAATATTTTGTTAAACTAATTCCTGTGTTTCTCCTTAACACTCCTTTTGTCCTAGATCCCTTGATCTGATATATTCATATCAATCTCCTTAATTCAATTTAAGTTTTATTTTTAATTATTTTATATACATTTTTTAATCGTTTTAATTTTAATTGATTTTTTTACTTTTTGACACATTTTTCACCACCAATATGTTTTAATAAGATACCCCGGATACGTGAACTTTTAAACTCTTTTCTTCGAGAATTCTTAACCTAAATTCCTGAAATGGTTACTTAAGAAGCTATTGAGATCTGTTTTATAGCCATTCTCATTTATATATACTATTGCATTTTTTCGTGTGCTTAACGGCGTATCAACGATTGAGCTATTAACGCCGAGCTTTATATGTATATATATATATATATATATATATATATATATATATATATATATATATATATATTATATATTGGTGCCAATATCCACCAAATATGGAAGCCAGTTTGGCTAATATAAGTGATAGAGCACTGATCTCAAATTCTGGAGGACTAGAGTTCATAGAGCATTTATTCCTCACCTAAAACGGGAAAAATTTCATAGTTCTTGTAAAAATATTGTGTTGATTATAGAAGTGAAGAAGTTCTTATCTTGCGGGGGGAAGAGGGGTCCACATCCGAGAAACATAGATAAGAATACAATCTACGCTGAACAGAAACCAAACTTCATCTATTTTGAATATATGCATTATCTTAAAGGTCTCCTGTTACATAACAACAACTTACTTTATGAAGTCCCGAAACACAAGCTTTCATTAAATTTATTTATTCTATTTTAGAGCCCGCAACTGGATGATTTGCTCTATAAACTTTTAGAACAAAGTAAAAGATCTATAAAATAAATAAAACTTATATATACACAGTTATACAGCTATAATTAATAAATTGTTAGGATAGAAGAAATAAAATATCAAACATATTAGGTCAACTGAAGGGGTTGGAGAAAAATAGTGCCAAGCAACATTTTTAAGAAAACTTAACTGTAGCTGCTATATGTTGGATATTATTTAGGACTCTCAGTCTATGATGATGCTACTAATATTTTTGCTTTTAAGTGATAGTCCCACATCTTATTCGACATACAGCAGCTACAGTTAAGTTTTCTTAAAAATGTTGCTTGGCACTATTTTCCCCCAACCCCTTCAGTTGACCTATCTTGTTGAAGTTCATGCATGTTTTCCCTTTTTTTTCAGTCCGTTACTAAGTGTTTTACAGTTAATGTCTTATTGCATTCTGTACATTTTGGTGCCTTCTTATGTCATTAAGTGAGTTTGGGTAAGTAGTGATTGTCCAATTCGAAGTCTCGCGGTTGTCTTATGAAGGGATTTTTCTCCCGAGAAGTTGTCATTCAAATATGACCACTCCGCCAAGGATTTATTGGGTATGTGAGTCCTTGCAGCCTGCTTCTTTTCGTGTTCTGAAATCAGTAAAAAGTTCAGGAAATCGTCGTGTGGCTAGAATTTTCTAGGATGTCTACCAAGTTATAGTGTACTGGTAGCCAAAGCACAGTGACGTGAATTTTAATGTTTTGTAAAATATTTATGTGCTTGCATCTAAACACTCTCTTAAACCTGAGTTATGAATTTTTTAACTTGACAAGTTAATAATAATGTTTGGAATATTATTTGTATCTGAATTACCCGTACGATATAACATTTACGGTACGGGTTGCCAATTTTGAAGTAATTTCTTACAAATGTTGACTCATTTTTGATAATATAGTATATTTATCTTATTTTGTTAGTATTAGGGTAATTTCATAAATTGTTAATTGACGTTCGTGGTGGATTCAAACAAGTATTTGTATGCCAGTACTGGACAGATATTCGCATCCAGCAATGCTTTTAAATTACACTTTTATAATGTTTTTCGCCTTTGATGTTAACTTTCTTGATGTATAGTTTCTTGGACGTAGGGTCTGTCCGAAGACGGTGCGCGCGCTGATTTCCGGTCCTTCATTGCAAGATCTTCGTGGCATATTACTAGATGCAGTAATTACTTCCAAAAATAAATCTATAAATAAAACAGGTGAATTTTTACTGTTACTTGGAGTAAAGTACACCTGGAGGATCTGTACATTGCTCTAGGAGATAGAGGAAGTTGTAAAATCCGGTTCGTCCGGTTTCCTTCCTGAGTGAATAGGGTCACTGTAATGATCTTTGTACCTCGTTGCTGTGTGATAGTACATCAATTGATCTAATTGTTGTGTTATTTCTACACTTATATGCTCTCTGGTATCAGGGGTTTTTAAGTGACTGACTTCATGTAGCATAATATAAATAGTGTAATAGGATTTGCATATATTATAAGCAGAACCTTCAAATTCGAGTTAGATCAATGTCAAGTAATATACCTATGTGGTGTTTGTCGAAAACAGGTACGTAGTGTACGAAAAAACTTTTTCGAGAAAAAAGCGTTTAAGGTTTCGCAGTGTATTAATACTATGTACACGCCTCCAGTGGGCTGTAAGGTCTTGATATCTGCGACGTCAGGAGCCACATCCGTAGTACAGCCAAAGCGAAAGAGAAAAGGAAACTTGAAAAAAAAAACCAACGTAAAAAAATAATAAAAACTTGTGATTTGTGACTTTAGTTTGCGATAATTTTGTTATTGTCGATGGAAACTCATTGCGTTTAAATAATTTATTATATATTTTTTTAAATTTTATTATTCTTAAGAAATGCTTATCATTTTTTGATCCTTAATTTTGCAAGGTTTTTGCCATTATTTTTTCATATTTTGTATAAACACAATTATCATCTATGTCAAAAAAATACAAATATTTACAAAAACCATTTAGAGCATGCATGAGTGAAACTAAAATAACACCGCATTTACTGCACTCGAAGGAAAGCAATGAATGTTTCTTGTCAAGATTGACCAGTCAGAAATGATATACACAGCGGATGACATTGAACACAGAACGCTCACTCGTGCAAATCTCAAGGTGAGTTGATTGCAAGTTGAAGCTTTGTTAGACGATGGAACTATTATATTATATAATAACACCAATCATACTTCAAAAGATACAATTATGTTTTTTTTTTCTATTTAGTATAATTATTGAATTATGATATTTATAGTTTAATCCATAAACAATTATAAATCAATTATTGTGTAATGTTATTGATTACAATAAAAAGAGGAAAAAAAGTCCGAGCTTTGTATGAAAAGCTTAGAATAGAAACGGTTAATGTTTGGCTCAATCTTTCGTGCTTACAATATCCTATATAAATAAAATAAAAACATGAATAGTTCTCTTTTAGCACTTTCCTCCGAAGGAAAGTAGCTATTGAGGTTGGACTCATGACGGAATTTTTGAAAAATTTCTTCAAATCTTTATCGATCCTACCTAGTAGACACCGAAAATGACCCTCGTTAAAATTTATATATATCTATATATATATATATATATGCATATATATATATATATATATATATATATATATATATATATATATATATATGTGTCTGTTAACACGATAGCGGCCAGAGTTTTTGTTTTTTCGTCACGAAACTTGGTATATAGCATTCAATTAGCAAACGATTGAACGAGTTCGTTAACCACCAAAGTCGGTCCACCGGAAGGGGGGGGGGGTTTACCCCGAACCCAAAACACTTATTTGACTATGTCAGCCGTAATATTTGTTATATTTCAACGAAACTTGGCATTCGTAGTGTTAATATAGAGAGAAAAGTGAGATATAAAAATGAACTAAATCGGTTCATTAGAAGGGGGGGTTTACTCCGGACCCACAATACCAATTCGCCACTACCAGCCGTGATTTTTGGTATATTTCGACGAAACTCGGTATTCGTAGTGCTAATCCACAGGTAAATATGTGTTGTAAAAATAAACGAAATCGGTTCATTAGGAGGGGGGGGGGGGGTTTACTCCGGACCCACAATACCAATTCGCCACTACCAGCCGTGATTTTTGGTATATTTCGACGAAACTCGGTATTCGTAGTGGTAATCTACAGGTAAATATGTGTTGTAAAAAGAAACTAAATCGGTTCATTAGAAGGGGGGGTTTACTCCGGACCCAAATTCCTAATATACTCATACCGGTCGTAATTTCTGCTGTATTGTAACGAAACGCTGTATACGTCGTGGGTAACTCCTGAGAAAGAAGTGTTGTAAAAATGAGCTGAATCGGTCAACCGGACGGGGTTTAATTTGTAATATATTTGAATAGAAAAGCCGGCAGACGTAGGTTCACAAAGCCGCCGCAAGGAGCGCTTTCTACCACTAGTGTGACTGTATCCTGTTCCTGCGTTAGATCAAAATACGATAATATGAGGATTTTTGTATTTATTACGTAGTGTAGTAGGTACCATGTGTAAACATAACTCTGGATGCAAATTAATAATTGATCAGTTACTCATTACAAAAAGAGAACTATTCACGTTTTTATTTTATTTATGTAGGATATTTTAAGCAAATTGTTCTGGAAAGCAGTCTACACTACCCAAATTCTGAGGAAAGTGCTTAGTTATGCAGCTCCTGCGTGACGGACTTTTTATTCTGTAATGAGTAACTGTTCAATTATTAATTTTGTAATTAATTTGCTTCCAGAGTTATGTTTACACATGGTACCTAATACACTACTTAATAAATACAAAAAACCTGATATTTTCGTCTTTTGATCTGATGCAGGAACAGGATACAGTCCCTCTAGTGGTAGAAAGCGCTCCTTGCGGCGGCCTTGCGAACCTACGTCTGGCGGGCTAATTCTATTGAAATATATTACAAAGTAAACCCCCTTTTCCGATTGGCCGATTTAGCTAATTTTTACAACACTTCTTCCTTATTAGATACCCAGGGCGTATCCCGCGTTTCGTTACAATACAGCAGAAATTACAAACGGTATGAGCAAATTAGTAATTTCTGTCCGGAGTAAACACCCCCTTCTAGTCAACCGATTTAGTTTATTTTTACAACAAATTTTTCTCATCAGTTGACCACAACAAATACCCAGTTTCGTTGAAATATAACAAAAATTATGGCTGGTATTGACAAATAACTACTTTGGTTCCGGAGTAAACCCCCCCCCCCCCTTCGGATGGACCGATTTTGTTGGTTAATGAACTCGTTCAATCTTTTGATGGGGGAATACTACATACCAAGTTTCGTCGCGAAAAAACAAAAACTCTGGCCTGTATCGTGTTAACGGACACATATATAACTATATATATTTATGTATATATATATATATATATATATATATATATATATATAGAGAGAGAGAGAGAGAGAGAGAGAGAGAGAGAGAGAGAGAAATTTTAACTGGGGTCATTTTCGGTCTCTACTAGGTAGGAGCGATAAAGATTCGAAGAAATTTTTCAAAAATTCCGTCATGAGTGCAACCTCAATAGCTACTTTCCTTCGGAGGGAAGTGCTAAAAAGAAAAGTCAACAGCCCTATCCTGGCTAGAAAAGGGTGGTAACCTATAGATGAACCGTCCTAAAATTCGTAGTTAATTTAAATAATTAAATAAATAATATGTTCAAAAGTTTGCATTTTGAAATGGCTGCTGACTGTCTCTTGTTTGACAACAATTAATAAGTTTAGATTTTTTTTTCTAAAAAGTCAATCTTTCCTCTGAAAAATCTCAAAGAATTAAAATTGTTTTTAATGTGTTCTTTCGAGTGATGCTCCGTCCACTCAAGTTGCCATATTCACTCATTGTCTCACTTGAATGTGACATTATGCACTTGTAAGCAATCAATGTGTTGAGGATCTTTTTAATGGGTTGTACTTCATTCTTTTTGCTCAGAATGTTTGAGTAACATGCAAATTTCTCTTTGGGAATATCAATTTTCACCAACCATCACTTCTCGCAATAAAAAAACAAAAGAACCGTATGCATGTTTACTTGCAAGGAATAAAAATACGGCTGTACTAAAGGTCAAACTTTTCCTTGAGAATGAGAAATGCGTACTGGATATTTATCCTCATTGCTGGAGAAGCGTATACACGCATGCTTACATTTACATTCCAGCCTTTCTCCAGTAATTTACAACCAATATTTTTCTGGAGAAAATTACAGGCAGTCTTCATACGTCTCCTACAGACTTCGTGCTAGCTTTGTCTATAAGCTAGAGCGGTTATGGTTTGGTTAGTTCTATGTATAAAAACAAGAAGATATATAAGCGAAGGTTTACTGGTTTAAATTGTATTATTCGCCTTGAACTTTGTGGCTACCCGTATCCAAGGTAAGCTCATAAAGACTCCAATGTTAGCCTCAAAGTCATTTGCATTCCTTCATGCAAATAAATTAATAATTTAGTCTCAGATATTTTGCTTATATATATTTCCTCTTTTAGCCTTCTGGGTCAAATAATATGTATTTTATAAAAACAAATATTTAAAATATTACACGAGAGAAAATGCTGTTTAAGTAATGTGTTTCCAAGCCTTTGAAAAGAAGACAACAAATTATTTAGTTTTATTTATTTAATCTTCGAGCGATATAACTGAGCTGATTCGCCAATTAACTCTGTTCTTATTCTAATCCAGTGAAAGAAATATTAATTTATTTATGGCTATAAAAATATTCTACAAAGTAATATAACTAAATTAATACAAGTTATAATAGTATTGTATGTACACTATTATTTCGATATATATTAATTTATAAATACTATGTGTAAGACATTTTATATTTATACACACGCATATATATACATATATATATATATATATATATATATATATATATATATATATATACATATACTCATGTACTGTAAGGCCTCGGGTACGATACGGGCGATGGGCGAAAAGCGTCAGAGCGACGCCGCTTACATTAATGTTAATCTGGAGTGTTGTAGGAATGAGGGAGGACTGGCTACAATTGGCCAGAGCGACAGGGTGACGTCGCTCGCAGGTTGTGGGCTGTCGCCCATCGCTCAGCCCAGACATTAAAATTTTTCTCGTAGCTAACTCCAGACATTATATTTTGCGTGCTACAAAAAAGGCTACAGCCTCTGAAATCTTGTCCGATTTCAATGCATTTTTTTTTTAAATGAATGCTAATAAAATTTAGAACAACTTTGTCAATTCACATTTATGTTTTTTGATTCCCTTGCTTATTAAATTACGTGGAAAGATCTTTACAACCATCCAATGTTTATAAGCTTTCAATGCTAGCTTTCTTATAAATAATTTAAAAATACGAATACTAATAAAAGAGTAAATTGGATAATGTGAGCTTTTAATTTCGGAAGCCAAGAATCTATGGGAAGAGGTTGACAATGCATTAAACTTGCTAGGTAAGATATTTTTATTAACTTAACAATTAAAATGTTAATTTTTTTAATTAATATTTTAATTAAAAAACGTATCGCCAAGCCCCCGTGTATCGTAGCCGGCACCACTCTTCCGCTAAACGCTCGGTCGTTCTGTCGCTCATCGCTCGTATCGCACCGGAACCCTAACTGTACTATAATGATTGATTTTTTTTTATGTTTGTGTCCATTGATGACTATATTGAAATTGAAACTAGTCTTAAGCCTAGTCTCCTAAGAAATCCCCATCGAGATAATTGCCTGCGTGTTTTCTCCATAAGAAGCACGTCCCATCGTTTGGTGAATTGCAGAGAAGCAACTGCTTGTCATGCAAGAGGCAAGACCCACTAGCTTCCTTGCTGCCAAGCATCCCAATGACGACCTGATTTCCCCGCGGAGTCACACTACTTCCTGGCTAGTGTCCTAGGCTTCGGAGGAAGGTTGTCCAAGGAGGGTACTTTAGGTTAGAATCATCTAGATATGGAACTCTTAATTCTTAAATGAAAAAAACGTCCATCACTGCATTAATAAGCACATTCGTTAGTCATTAAGCAGTTTTGTTGAACACTATTAAGAAGAAATTTAAAAAGTAATGTGTTAGCCAAATATATAGATCTATCTTTCTACAAAATGTAGATTTTTCCCAGCTCTGATGAAGTATAGAACTTCCTAAAACTGGACGTGTATTAATATAGTCAAATTGTGTTTAAGTCCGTAAGCAGGGCCCGCCTACGTGTGTACTATCTTTACATCTTCCCCGCCCACTCTAGATAACAGCTAAAAATATCTTCAGAATGAATGAGTATTCTTCCGTGGAAATAGCACAACTTTCTGAAGGGTTTTCTCAGGGATATTGAAGACTTGACGTAACACCGTCCCACATTCCTCGCGCCGCTTTCTGGCGTCATCATTAATCGGACGCTATTATTCCAAACCAATAAAGTATACTGAAGGCTAGCTGTAAATATTCGCGTGTATTTGTATAGATACACACACACACACGTATATATATATATATATATATATATATATATATATATATATAATTAATCTAATGTAGAAATTTTAAATGTTTTTATTTAAGGGCATAGTCACAAATTTAAAAAAATATAATTAAAGAACCTTGTAAAAAACATTAACCAACTAAGCTTTCATATCAACTGACCGTGCTTTTAAGAAAAGAAAATCATTAAACTTTGACGATATAATGATTGTAGGTAACAAATAGAATTATTAGTAAAAGAAAAATAATAAAAAAATATTCAAATAATAAAAAACAATAAAACTTCGGTTGACACACACAATTTAATGTAGTGACTTAAACTATAGAATTTAGAGTGCGAATTTTAAATTATGTTCTGTATGCAACAAATAATATGGGTGACGAGCTATGCATGTATAAATATATATATATATATATATATATATATATATATATATATATATATACACATACATACATACATACATACATACATACATCAAATCATAGGTCCTATTTAATGTATAGAACTAACATAAAAAAGTTAAGAACAGTAAGTCAGTTAAGAGTTGCAACCCCCAAATTAATTAAGGTCTGTACTAAAAACAAAAATTTCTACTTAAAAGCCCAGGAAACCTGCACTTTTTGTAACCAATTAATCTCTAACAGCCTGTTCCACTTCCTTCTCTACAGTGAAAACCTAATAGAAAACAGACACAAATATTTACAATCATTTCTCCCTGCGCCAAGTGATGTACACAAAATACAAGAGATACTTGAAATAGATAACAGAGAAACTCAACAGGATCTACTCCTTCATAATGTCAGCATGCAATTCACTGGATTCCTTAAACAATGAAGATCCACTCATCAATCAAGTTCTATGACTAAAGATATTTATGGCCAGTTCAATTAATTGCTCCCCCCCCCCTTTTCTTCTTCTACTATTCATCATGAGATAGTAAAAAAAAGTCGCTTTGACTTAAATCGTCGGTAACAGCAAAAACAAGTTTTATAGACGACTTTAAAAATTCATAACTTAAAAAGTGTTCAAGATATCTACCTGAAATTTGGTATGAATCATTAGAATGACCAGTTCAACAAATAAAAAAAAGTTTCAGGCAATTCTGAGGACATGGGTTTCATTTCACTATTTAGCAGGATGATTTGAAAGGGACTGACCCAGTAGTACAAAATGAAAAATGAAGTATTACTTCTGTAATTGCCAGACATATTGTCGATTATATATATATATATATATATATATATATATATATATATATATATTACTGAAATATATCATGCGACATGTACATTAACTTTTGAATAATAATAACATTAAAATAAATTAATCGACTATCACAATAATAGTGGTTCCTAAGACATCACCTTGGAGGACACCTATTCTATCTGGAATCCTCTTATCCCCTACTTTCTCAGGAAGAAGAGACCTTTAGAATTACTTCCTGCCTGGAGATTACCTTATTCCCACACTTTCTTATCCATCTATCTATTTCTCGTTTATTGGCAATCATCATCACATTCTTTGGAAAAAGAACTGTCACATTATTTACTAGAATAATTATTTTTATACATATTTAATATGCGACATGGTGGACATTACAATTATTAGCATTCAGTCCATCATTGGCTCCTGCATCACTTGGCAGTACATTATACTAAATTCCAAAACTTGGTAAAATTTGAGAATTTCATCCCATCCTACTGTGCGCCGGAGCATTTTATCTTCTTACAGTGAGATCAACAATCAGATAACCTCATAATATTTCCCTTTGTCATCCATGAGTACTATGATTTTTTTCTTACTTTCCGCCTGTTGCATGAATGTGAAGTAATAAAGTGTTATTTATTTTGTTCCAGGTATGTAAGAGTTATTTTAAAGAATGTCGTGCCAAATTTCTGTAACACCAAGTTTGACCCATTGGATTATATGTGAGTATATCAAAGAAAGATAATGAGTAATATGTACTAACACATTTTGTTTAGGTAGTTGTAAATAGGAGATAGTTAGAGACAGGGGAGGGGGGAAGGAGTGAGTTGGTGTGTTCGCGTGTTTGTTAATATCCGCAATGTTTTAATAACAAATAAAGCAATTTCGCTTATTTTTGTTGTATGTTGAGTTCTAATATGGGTGGCTAGGTACCACGAAGGAGGCCACTAAACGTTTAGGGCAAATATAAAATAAAATTTTACAAAACGAAAAAAGTGATGTTACTTATTTATATGACCTACGCCGTAAACAAGAGGAAAACATTCGTGTGTTTGTATGTTTTTGTGGCTGTACGAGAGGGAGTGCGAGAATGAGAGGAAGGGTAGGAAGACAGGAAGTACATCCCGTCAGAAAGGCAAATGAACCCTGGATCCCGACGTGGATAATGCCTCAATTCCCATATCTACACACCTTGCATTTCTGGCTGGTGTAGCTAGATAACCAGAAAGGTCAAACTGGAGATATATAAGACTCTTATAAGGCCAGTTGTAGTATATAACAGAGAGGAGTGGACTCTTATCATGGAAAATAGGAAAGCCCTAGTGGTTTTGGAGAGGAGAGTCCTTAGAAATATATTTTGAACCGTGAAAGAGCTAACGGAGTAACGCTGAACTTAAGAAATTGTAGTGCCAACCTGATATGCTCTGCATTATTATGATGATAGGGTAAGATAGCTATGTCTTGTAGGAAAGATGGAGCCTGATAGACTACCAAAAAAGATGTTGTGTGGTTTACAAGGAGGAGCTAGAAGGAAAGGAAGGCCCAGACCAAGATGGCTAAATGACATGGAGGGCGATTTACAGAAGCTAGGAGTTCGGAACTGGCGGAGTCTGGCTCAGTATCGAGAGGAATGGTCAAAGATGATGACGGAGGTCCAGGTTCTTCAAGAACTGTAGCGCCTGATTGTTAGTCTGTTAGTTTCTAGATATTATCACAGACAGATGTTTATTTAATAAACATTCCACTTTATTTGGACTATAGCTGTTGTTTTAACAGCTTACGCCAATGATAACACTTTGACTCCAAACTGCTTGTGCTAAGTTTGTTAATATTGTCTAGTGTTTTTTTTTTTTTTTTTTTTTTTTTTTTTTTTTTTTTTTTTTTTTTTTTTTTTTTTTTTTTTTTTTTTTTACGGCTGATCGACAAATCTTGAAATCTTGGCCATTAGCGCCGGCCTCCAGGGTGCAGCCAGGAATTTTCTCAGCGAGCCCTGAGATGAGAAAATTCCTGTCGCCGGTGGTGATCGAACCCACCATCTCCCGCTTATGAATCCAGCGCGCTAGCCACTAGACCACGGGAGACCCCATTGTCTAGTGTTCTAACTCTTATTAATCGACATCATTAATGATTGCCTAGGAAGTCAATTTTCTTTCTCCAGCAGCTGTGCTCCTCGGTACAACCTCCAATAAACCTCCTCATTTATATATATATATATATATATATATATATATATATATATATATATATATATATATAAATTTTAACTGTGTCTACTAGGTAGGATCGAAAAAGATTCGAAGAAATTTTTCAAAAATTCGAGCTTTAAATTAGAGGTAGATGGATGCAGAATGTATAACATTGAGAGGAGCTTGTTGGCCGTTGATAATGCGAAAGTAGGGGTTGTCGGGGTTCGGTCATTACTGCTTAATAAAACTACATTTTAACAATGTTGTGGGTACCAGGACATGAAAATATTGGACAATCCACAACAGCAGACAAGCAGAGGAGAATCAGTTGACTTGAACTTACTTACGACTGAAGACTTACACTTACTAATTGCGGATAATATCCGTCTTGGATGACAAGCCTCATGGTACAGCACAAGAGATAACCTCCTGAGGAAGAAAAAAAGCAGTACTCATGAATGGCAAGCTAGTCCGCAGCTATCTAGACGTGATGAAGTAGTAATTACAAGACTGAGAATTGGAAGACATTCCCATCTCATGACTAGACAAGACAGTCCAATATGTCAGACATGCAACAGACAACTAACAGTTAAACACTTACTTACAGAATGCAGAACACGAGACTATTTAACGATTCCACATGACATGTCCGAACTATTTTCTGAAAAAAGCCCACACATTGTTACCATTCTACAACACTTACATAAAATGAAACTGTACGACAATATATGACTCAACTGAACGTATGTATGGTTTAATGAAGCGATTGCGAATAAATGTGTGTGTGATGACGTGCATAAAAGCGGCTTCAGTATAGAATGTCCTTAAATTAAATGTCTTGTCATAGAATAATGATTTTTATATTGAAATAAACTATCAGATACTTTATTATTTCTTATTATAATAGTTCAGTTATTGTTTTGTACTTCTTTCTTCTCTGTTTTCTTTTTATTTGTTTTTGTTCGTTTTTATTTTCTTGCCACAAGGAGGAGTTTTGAGTACTACACTCTTCAATGTTGCCATTAACTCACTTAGTTCTTGCATCCCAAGTACAATACATTGTTGCCAATATGCTGATGACTTACTCATATATAGTTCATTTAGAGATGTACAGACTGCACAAGACAAACTACAAGACACAATAAACAACTTGGAAAACTGGTGTTCAATTACAGGTTTCAAATTCTCCGAAGAAAAATCGAAGTGTATTTTATTCACAAAAAAGAGAAGAATGAGGATCCCTAACATCCAGTTGAAAAACTCTATTTTACCGGTAACAGACACAATTAAGTTTCTTGGGCTAATATTTGACTCAAAACTAACATGGCTTCCCCATTTGAAAGAACTCTCTATTAAGTGCAAGAAATCCTTGAACATACTAAAGATTTTGAGTAATACGAACTGGGGTGCTGACAGATGTTCTATGCTTACAGTGTACAGAGCTTATATCAGGTCACTTCTGGACTACGGCTGTATAGCATATTCATCTACCAGTGCGAGCGCCCTCAAAATGTTGGACTCAATACACTCGACAGGAATCCGACTAGCTACAGGCGCATTTAAATCCAGTCCATGCAACAGCCACTATGTTGAGGCAGGCGAGCCACCATTGCAACAAAGGCGTCAGATATTATGCTTAAAATACTTTCCTAAAATCAGATACCTACACAATAAATGCACACAGTCACTCATCGAAAACCAATATCAAAACACTTACAATCGAAGACGCGCAAGACAAAAACCATTAAACATAAGAATACAAGAAAACACACAAAACACCGGTTTATTATCACAAACCTACACACTCCAACAACTTACATTTCCACCATGGAGGGTTAAGAACTTAAAAATAAACACTAAATTATCAAAATTTAAGAAAGATGACCCTATCTCTATCCATTTTTACCAAAATGAATATAATAAATTAACATCTTCAAATCCAGATGCTCTCCTTATTTTCACGGATGGGTCAAAAACACTAGAAGGCACTGGATCTGCAGCAGTTATTCATTCAACTCTTTTCAATTAAGAATTGCTGATAACTCTAGCATTTTCACTGCCGAATTACATGCCGTTTTACTAGCTCTTCAAAATGTAATCATCCTTCCAAACCAAAAGATCCTAATTTTTTCGGATTCACTAAGTTCTTTGCTCTCCGTAAGTAACATGTATGAAACACATCCAATAATCACACAAATTTTTGAACAAGTACACCGACTACAAAGTCATAATGTACACATTGAAATGGTGTAGCTACCTGGACACACAAACTTCCCAGGAAACACTGTCGCCGACAAAGAAGCAAAAATTGCAGCAAAAAGGTTAGGAACTGACGAAGACCGAATGACGTTACAAGACACTTACCTGCAGATTACAACACATATTATAAACAAATGGCAAAATACATGGACGTACACTACAGACAAGAAATTACGTGAGATAAAAGAGTGCGTAGGTGCCTGGCCGTCAAGAAATCGATACACAAGAAAAGAAGAAGTTGTAGTTACCAGGATCAGAATAGGCCATTCACACTTGACTCATTCTCATCTAATGACTCGACAAGACGAACCACTCTGCAGAATCTGTAATGTGAGACTGACAGTAAAACACATATTGACAGACTGCAGAGAACGGGACTACTTAGACTTACCACACGACATGCGAGAGATATTAACTGAAGGTAGCCCACATATAGACACCATTATTCAGCATTTAAAAACCAAAAACATTTATAATGAAATATAAAGATGAATTATTATTGAATACATTTATTCATTATCATTGCAAGGTATGATGAACCACTATCAGCCAGATGAACTAATAGTGCTCACATAAAGAACATATATTAAACCTCAATGTGAAATATAAGTATGTTTAAGCTAAAATAATTGTAGTAGTATTATTAGAATTAGTATTAGTATTATTAGTTATTAATATTTTAGTGTTAATATTTTAATTATTAATATTATAAGTTAATAGTATTAGTAGCATATTATGTAATATATATCCAAATTGTAATTAATATCATGTGGTATGGTAGGTTAATATTATAGTATTCTTAAGAATATTATCATTAGATATTAGAATTTAATATAGGCCAATGTGCCTATAATAAAAGGCCGTCACGCAGGAGCTGCATAACTAAGCACTTTCCTCAGAATTTGGGTAGTGTAGACTGCTTTCCAGAACAATTTGCTTAAAATATCCTACATAAATAAAATAAATACATGAATAGTTCTCTTTTAAATTTGTAATGAGTAACTGATCAATTATTAATTTGCTTCCAAAGTTATGTTTACACATGGCACCTATTACACTACGAAATAAATACAAAAAACCTCATATTATCGTATTTTGATCTAACGCAGGAACAGGATACAGTCACTCTAGTGGTAGGAAGCGCTCCTTGCGGCGGCTTTGTGAACTTGTGAACTGGCGGGCTTTTCTATTGAAATAAATTACAAATTAAACCCCCGCTTTCCGATTGACCGATTCAGCTCATTTTTACAACACTTCTTTCTCACGAGTTACCCGCGATGTATACCGCGTTTCGTTACAAAACAGCAGAAATTACGACCGGTATGAGTATATTAGGAATTTGGGTACGGAGTAAACCCTCCCTTCTAATGAACCGATTTAGTTTATTTTTACAACATATATTTACCTGTAGATTACTACTACGAATACCGAGTTTCGTCGAAATATACCAAAAATCACGGCTGGTAGTGGCGAATTGGTATTGTGGGTCCGGAGTAAACCCCCCCCCCCCCTCCTAATGAACCGATTTAGTTTATTTTTACAACACATATTTACCTGTGGATTGCCACTACGAATACCGAGTTTCGTCGAAATATACCAAAAATCGCGGCTGGTAGTGGCGAATTGGTATTGTGGGTCCGGAGTAAACCCCCCCCCCTTCTAATGAACCGATTTAGTTCATTTTTATATCTCACTTTTCTCTCTATATTACCACTATGAATACCAAGTTTCGTTGAAATATAACAAATATTACGGCTGACATGGTCAAATTAGTGTTTTGGGTTCGGGGTAAACCCCCCCCCTTCCGGTGGACCGACTTTGGTGGTTAACGAACTCGTTCAATCGTTTGCTAATTGAATGCTATATACCAAGTTTCGTGACGAAAAAACAAAAACTCTGGCCGCTATCGTGTTAACAGACATATATATATATATATATATATATATATATATATATATATATATATACATATATACATATATATATATATATATATATATATATATATATATATATATATATAGATAGATATAAATTTTAACGGGGGTCATTTTCGGTGTCTACTAGGTAGGATCGATAAAGATTTGAAGAAATTTTTCAAAAATTCCGTCATGAGTCCAACCTCAATAGCTACTTTCCTTCGGAGGAAAGTGCTAAAATGTAACAATATAACGAGCAAGTCGCTACTTTGCGGGCTCGTAAATACAATGAATGAATGAATGAATCTTAACTTTACGTTGTACTTTGTATCCCTTGTGTTTACCTTATATCTTTTAATATTTTATTTACTTCTATTTGTTTACTTGTATTACTTTCATGAAATATGTGAGCAGATCACCTTGCTGTTGGGGAGCTCCATAAATAAATAAATAAATAAAACTACATTTTACAGTGAAAATGGTTTTATTGTGCCGACGTTTCGGCTTGAACTTCACGTCTTCATCAGGGCTGTAAAAACAAGTAGGACAGATTTAATACTGACATATATATATATATATATATATATATATATATATATATATATATATATATATATATATAGAGCCACTTTTTGTTCCTCCATATATGTATGCATGTATATGTACGTGTGTATGTAGGCATATATATGTATATGTTAGTATTAAATCTGTCCTACTTGTTTTTACAGCCCTGATGAAGGCGTGAAGCTCAAGCCGAAACGTCGGAAAATAATAAAACTCATTTTCTTATTAAAACACAAAAGTATAGTTTTATTAAGATACTAGACTGAACCCTGACATCTTCTCTTCAACCAAGGTCAACGATCTCCTCTCAATGCATATGTTACTGTGTTAGTCGTTAAGGAGTAAGCTGGCAGTAACGAATGAAACTAAATTAAATCATTGTTTACATGTTTCAACCATTAGTGCTTAGTTTCTGGGAGCTGGACTATTAAAAATCTATAGCTACTTGAAGATAACATAATTATTCGATTAACTTACCAAAGTTCAAGTAGATAACACATTTTTTATCAACCACCTTTGAACTTTCAACTTATAAGGTAATCGAAATCCTTTTCCGAATGGTAATCTGTGAGTAATAGACTTCCTAATGATTAGAAATTAGTTTCGAATGGAGCATAAAGGGGAGAGTTAGTAATGATTGTCCTTTCGCAACGACTCACCGCAAACCGAGAAAGGAATCCATTCAGACAGGTGGCATTTCTATATGGCCTCTACTCGTGGTCGCTTTCGACGGAAGAATTGTCAGTATGTCGCTCAAGGATAGTTAATGGTGGTTAAGCATTCTCTCTTTGATGTACTCAATCGCCAGAGCGTTTGGACAGAGTGAACTTTTGCGGATAACGAGAACTGATGATTCTCAAGGTAAAGCGACAAAGTCGGTCGCGGAGGAGCTGCATAAGCACATTCATTAGCAACGTGGTTTAAGAAACCACGTTGACTCGGGGATGAGCCATTAACCAAACAATATTAATACAAAATAAATAGAATCTATTATTTAAATAAGCTAAGGGTTTAGTTCCGCCAGTAAATATAGGCTTTCCATATCTGTTGGTGCAGACTTTCAACACCTTGGATTGGTTGGAGTACTGTGGGCTAGCGCTTTCGACGTACGTATGTAATCAAGCCACTGTTGAGGCAGCACTGAGTGTGGTTTGTAATGTCAGAGGATTTATACTCGGATTAAGTGAGTTATTTACGACGGTAAGGGTCGTCCAGATAATTTATTTTCGTATGTATTGCATACAAGTGGTTGTGCGGGTAAAGTGTTTGTCACTCGGTGGGTCGTTGGCTTTCTTAGTGTCGAGAAGGTAGTCCGTAATATGTTAGTATGTGTGCTCACCCAAAGTACTCCAATCCTTACCAGTGACGACGGTTTCCACCAACAGATATGCCAATAATTGTTTAGCATTTTTATATTTGTTATAGGATGCACGGTGGCCGTGAGTGTTAAGGCATGAGCACGTAACACTCCATGCCAATTAACACTGCATTTGATACCAACTAGGAGTGGTTCTTTTCTTTGGAAAAAAGAGAAGACATCAGCCCTATCCTAGCTAGAAAAGCGTGCTGACCTATAGATAACCCGTCCTACAATTCTGAATTAATTAAAATGGACGTTAAAATTTAAATAAATATTTGTTATAAACAGCTGACCCAATTATTACAGGCAAATTGTTTTGTTCCCGAGTAAACCCAGACTCCTCATAGACGTATTTTAGCATAAATATGCTTTAGCGGTGACAAAACTGGAAAAAAAACGTTACAAAAAAGTGTCCGCTGGCGTTCATGCATGCACAGTGGCGTTCGCCCATGCGTAGTGGACATGTACGAAAAAGAAGACGCTATAGCTTTTAAGTCATAAACACAGCCGCTCACATAAGGTGATAGTTATGGCCTAAAGCTCAGTATCTTTTTTTATTTTTTTTAATTTTTTTTTTTTTAAATTTCTTTATTCAATAAATATAAATATTACAATTGTAATTCAGTTACAATATAGTGTTCCTCTAGACCACATAACTTCGAAATTATTTATTATAAATGAACTTACATATTATACATTTAATGAACAGTAATTGTAATGCGAAAGAAAAAATAGCCTGGATTCTTCTCGCTATCTTATAGACTTTCTAATGATAACAATAAGTAGGGCTTATTATGTCAAAAAATATAAAATATCTAGGAATAACACTAGACAAAGGATTAACCTTCACAGATCACGTCAATGAAATATGTAACAAAGCAAACAAAACACTCTGCCAAATCTACCCTTATTTTAACAGAAAATCTAAACTAAGCACTAAAAACAAAATTCTACTCTATAAAGCATGTATTAGACCAGCTCAGTATCTATATTTATTCTAAAACAGTTAATATGAGACCGGAATGCCGCTACTAAAATGTCATCGCACAAAAGGGCATTCAGAGGTAATACCAACCGAGCATGATGATTGCCAAGTATGTGATACACCTGATGATGGAGCAGTGATACTGAAATCATCAAACCCAATGACTCTCATAAAGCAAATACTTTTAGGCATTACCTCGTTGGCCTCAGAGTAAGCAATCCGCTTCTCATACAGTGGCATGAGTAACCGTTATTTACGTTCTCACCAAAAAAATATATAGTATTAAATAATCATGTAGAAAGAATCATGTAAAGGTCTGATGATTAAGTATTTTATAACTCTCAATAATGGTTGATATATCTTTATTAAATGGAAGTTAACTATCAACATCCAAAAAACAATACATTAAAATGAAGATACTATTTTTCTTGTAATTACTACGAATTTATGAAATTATCTCCTAAACATTGCATAGAGATATTAGGAAAAATAAAATGCATTATTTACATTATAGACAAATTAAAAACTAAATACTTTATGCACAAAACTAACTATTCTATGAATATCTGAGTAATTAATTAGCAAACGAATCAAAGATCATGAACTAAAAAATTGCTAATAATGAAATAAAATGGTCTATCATGCCAGTATTTTGATTTAGGTAATCAAATAGCTAAATAAAGTGTTAAATAAAAATAATTAAAAGAGGTCTGAGGGGGAAATACCAAAAAATGGGTGAATTGGCTTTACAAGATACATAGGTTATTTGTTTTAGCGCGGTTCCTCCCTCCCCCATAGGGAGGAACCCCGCTTATAAGGTTGATACAATGAAACAATCCGGAAGTGCCGACTAGAAAATTTTGCGTTTCAGAACCCCTAGAAACCGAAAATAACGGTGGTTCAAATTTGTATATATATATATATATGTATATATTTATTTATATATATATATATATATATATATATATATATATATATATATATATTTGTCTGTTCGCTCTCTAAATAGAAGACGAATGGTCCGATTTTGATGAAATTTGGTACAAAAATCTGTCGTCCAATTTGAAAGGTCAAGTTCGTTAACCAGCAAAATCCGCCCACTGGAAGATGGCGTTTGGGGCGAAATTCGCGCAGAAAAAATCGTAACGCTTACGTTTTTGAGTTCATAAGCTTGTAAGTACTCGTTTTATAGGCTTCTTGGGCTAGAAAAACGAATGAAACCATTTTCAAGGCGATAGCTTTAACCGTTGTCGAGAAAATTGGAAAAATAGTTTTTGAATACCGTTTTTGGTTTGGGTACTTAGAATAACGGGATTCAGTTGAAACATTATGTGCATGTTCTACTTTCATTAAAACTAATATGTTGAAAGTTATGTTACGTTTGGAGTTAAGGAAGGGTTAGAATAAAATATTTTATGAACAGATATGAAAAGTTTTGGAAACTTCGTATACTTTCATTAATATCTCGAACACGGTTGGGAAATCGTGGTAAGTGGATTGAAACTATTTGAAAGCTTACTAAATTCTCTACAAAAATGATTCTAAAACTATTTTTGATTAGGTTATGTCAATCGGAGAAATAAATGCTTAAAACTTCAAATACGTCTGTTTTGTTCTTATGAACGGGTTTTTGTCGTTCTTTTTGTAATTTTTGTCTCTTTCCCTTGGTTTTTTATTGCTTTTTATTTCTTTAATTTCTTATGTTGTATTTGTAAGGAAAATGTATGTGTGTGTAAAACAGGATAGGTAAAATGAGACCAATTTTCTGTTGTCAGAAATAATGAAAAGTTTTGGGAACTTCGTATAATTTCTTAATATCTCGAAAACGGTTGAAAATCTTGGGAAGCGAAAGGTTACCATTCGAAAGCTTACTAAATGGCCTACAAGAAAGGTTCTAAAGAAAGTTTTGAATAAGCGAAGTAATGTCAGCTTTGGATTTGTCGATTTCCTTCAAATGTCTTGAAACTGTCGAGGCTCCTATTCCGAGTTCTTTGGCATATTCCCTAGTGTTTTTAATTGCTTATAGTAGTCAAATGTATTTGTCAATAAAACAGGATACGTATAATTAGAATCAATATTTTGTTTGTTAGAATTCGATGATGCCGTATGAATATCTAGATTACAGTACTGGTGTTGATTTCGTTCTTTAGAATTATTCTTGGTATTCCCTATTTTCATTTGTTACCCACAGTTTTTTATTGTTAGTAGGCTTTTCTTATTGATTATAGAATATAAATCTATTTGGCTATAAAACAGGATACGTAAAATTAGTGACAATATTTCGGAGATTTCTGAGCGAAATACTTTTAAGATTTTCTACCACCACGAACGGCTTTTTTCCTCTATTTTTATCCACTAGATAGGCTTTATTTTGCATATTATTCTATATAAGTTTTATTCAGCAGGGGATTCTGATGAAATGTCGTGTTTTTGCTGTGGATTTTAAATACGATGTATCTAAGATTGGATAACATTAGCGAGTCTACATAGTTAAGAACCGACGACGGAGGATTACTTCTTGCTATGATTTAGTCTACATATGTATATTAAGTCCTAAATCCAAAAAATAAACTTCACAACGGTTAGATACTATGAGCGTATATGGCGGTTCAATGCCCGTAGAACACAATGGGGCCGCAGGAAATTTACCTGCTAAGAGTTAATCCTCAAGAGCTGTAAATATACCCCAGGTATCTGCCGACACAAATACAAAGCCTAGGCGGAGAGCACCCCAAAAACACAGATCCAAAAATAGGTTATATACTAAATATTCATAAAGACTACTTAGTTGTAAACCGATTCATCAATTAGCAATCAATAATTTTCAACAAAGGTTATATACTAAATATTGATAAAAAGTATTTAATTAGAAAAAAATCAATATTCCACAAGACTTGTTTTTGGTCCATTTGTGACTACTCCGTAGACTTAATTAGGTATATTATTCTATTGTAGTTGGGCAACTAAACTTTGTTTTATTTTGTTAAATAAAGTTTTTTTTTTTACTTGTTATTCGTCAAGACTTTTATTTGTCCTTGTGTATTTACTTGATACGTTTTATTCGGCATATTATTCTATATAGGCTATATTAGGCAGGGTATTCTACTCAATCTTGTGTACTTCTTCTTGATCCTTCTGTACATGGGCGTATATAAAAACAATTTCGGGGGGGGGGGGGGGCTGAGACCATTTCCAGGGTATGGAATACTAAATATTTAGAGCTTGGAATAGTTTTAGGCAACTAAAACGCTATTGCACGTAAAATAAAATATGTTTTATGAACTAAGTGATCTTATTTAATTTATTTTTAAGGGTTTTACGAGAAGTTTTTATCATCAATTCAAAATTTCGGGAGGGGCTGCAGCCCCCTCAGCCCCCCCCCTCATATACGCCCATGCTTCTGTATCCTCTAGAAAGGCTTTATTAGGCATATTTTGTATTGATTTATAGAGCTTTGCTTTAGAATGAGAGCCAGATTCTGTAATTTCCGCTTCTGTGTAAAAGTTAGCTACTGTCGGTGTCCCTGACGCCTTAATATCACTTTTATTCGAGATGTTCGAGAGGATTTTGACAATTTTCACGAGATATATAAAAAAAATAAGTTTATTTCTTTTCTAAGCTTATCAAATGGCACTAGGGACATGAACGGAACCGCGCTAAGATGCTGCAGTTCCTGCGAGTCGGACTTTTTTTTATTTATAAGTGATTGCAACTACTACGATTTCCCTCCTTCAAGGTGGTACCTGTATGGTCCAATGAACCACCATTAAGATGAATATTTGATTCAATTATTTCCATAACCAGACGTTTGGAAATGCCTGTTATATGCCTGGAAGCCTCTGGTTATTCAGCAGATGTCTTCAAATGCGAGTGTATAGTTTAGTGTTCTGCAAGTAAGAGAGTATTGTGTTTATGTACTGGCTGCTCTCCCTCAACAATTCGTACATGTCATGTGGGATATTTAGGTAGGGATACATAGGTTAGAAATTTAGAATTAACTCAGAAGAAAATATTTTTATGTAAGAATAAATGAGTAGGTGAGATGCAAAACTCGTTCGTTCCACAGGAAGATATATATATATTTTTTTTTTTTTTCTTTTTTGCCTTCGAAAGGTACATCTTTAGTTTTACAGATTTATGTTATTTTTCAACATATGTTGAAATAGCATTGAAATATCTTTTATAATCTAATGCCATCTCAATTTTTTTAAAAATGGAACGAACGAGTTTTGCATCTCACCTCCTCAAATATATTAATGGTCTATGACGTTTTGAATATTTATAAATTCAATTAAAACAAATTGAATTTGAATACACTTTTTCTAACACCGAATGTAGTTGTTATTTAGTGCTATAAAATTACCATATGTGTATACAAATTTAATTTGTTTTAATTTAATGTATTAATATTCAAAACGTCATAGAAGCTTAGACTATTAAAATTTTAATTAATAATTGGATAATTTAAAAATGCATTTTGTTGATGAGAATGGAACTATGCCATTAGTTTTAAAAGCAATACTTTGATTAATGAAAAGGCAAACTTCATTGGTAAAAGCCTAGTCTTGGAAACTATAAAGGGCACTGATTTCAATTCCTTGATGTACGCCGATAGCTTAGAATAGTAATATTACTATTTTCCTATCTTGGAGTATTTAATTTCTTTCAATTAATTCAATACGTTCTATTAACAGTCAAGTTGGCAGGCGTTATCCTCAGCTTGGTGTATTTTCTTTAGAAAAAAGAAAATGCATCAGCCCTAACCTGGCTAGAAAATGGTGGTAGCCTATAGATAACCCGTCCCAAAATTCGTAGTTAATAATAATGGACGTTAAAATTTAAATTAAAATAATGCCTAGTTTTCAAGACCCGAGTACATTTCATTAGTAGTTGTCATCTAAGAATATGAATGGATTCTATTTACTACACGACAAGTATGCTCCCAACCATCATGATACTAAGCAGTTATCTCTTGTCACATCGTGTAAACAACTCAAGTCACAAGTTAGTTACTGGACAGGCCTTAGTGAACACACGTGTCCATTTCTTGTGAACTAGTACTTGTCACTAAGCCAAGAACACTAAGTAGTATTAGGAATTATCCTTGTAAGAAATGCCACAGTCTAATGTTGGTCCTATATTACCCTGAAAACGCTTAGTGGCAAGCGATGTGTACTCGTTGGCAAGATGGCGAAAACTGCGTTCAGTACGGTCCGTCCGTTCGTGTCAACTTCACTAAGCTGGTTTAGGGACAACTGACATGTACTTGTACACACAATTGCGAACAAGAGCTTTCAGTACGGCCCGTCCGTTCTTGTCAACTTCATTAAGCTGGTTTAGGGACAAGTGACAAGTACTCATACACACGGTGGCGGACAAGAGCTTTCAGTACGGTACGTCCGTTCTTACTACTTCATTAAGCTGGTTTAGGGACAACTGGCAAGTACTCGTACACAAGTTGGCGGACAAGAGCTTTCAGTACGGTCCGTCCTCCGATCTTGTCAACTTCATTATGATGGTTTAGGGACAACTGACAAGTACTCGTACACACGTTGGCGGACAAGAGCTTTCAGTACGGCTTGTCCAATAACTAACTTGACACTAAACACTTATTGAGCTGTTCACAAGATGTGACAAGAGGCAACTGCGTAAAAGAATGGTGGTGGGGGAACTAACTTATCTCTTGGTAAATAGAATCCTTTCCTAATCACTTGTACTTGCGGCGTTAACTAATACTACTCAGTTGTCACTAAAAAGAACCTGCATAATGTATGCTTTACCACTTCTGGACTCGGCCTTTCTGTTGGTTCAGTATACCGCTGGAATCCGTACATTGTATAAAGCTGCTAGGAATATAGCACGATCCTTGAAGGGAAACCACAAAGAGAGAATGCAAAACTAGTCACGTCTCCCAATTCGCTGCGGGCAAGTGCGACCTTGCTCTTGGTGAATAGTCCTATTGCCTGGCAATGCAGCCTAGGTGAATCTATTCTGGCAATCCTACATCTGTAGGTTTCCTAGAGCAAGTGTCTTTTTTACCAGTTGGTGGTCTTGATGCACGATTTCCCCAGTTTTTTTGTTTGTTAGTCTTAAATTGAAAGTCTTGCGTCGTGATTGCCTTCTTCCGAAGTCTGTGGACAATTCTGCGTCGGAGTTTCATTTCTGGTAAATCCACATCTAAAAGTCGTGACTAGTTATAATAAGACACGACTTCAGGTTTAGATAACACAGATCAACATTTAGATCTAAAAAACAACACTCGGAGCAGTATGATAGGGTTTTGGGGGTTGCTGATTACGATGAGCGTTAATCATCGAATTATTAAGGAAGTTAACCTTCATCACATCAGGTTCACGGTCATTTGAAGGTCAAACAGAGAAAAAATCGTTTTTGAGGTCCTTGAGTCCAACCCCATTGTTTTTGTTTTACCTTTACGGCTTTTCCAAAAGGTCATTTGAAGTTCAAATAGAGAACAAAAGGTAGAAAAAATCTGAAAAAAACATGCGCATTTTTTTGAGGTCCCTTCAGTCCGAACCTGTAGTTTGTTTGGCTTGCACTAACTACCTCCCAGAAAATGAATTTTTATCAGATTTTTCCTGCGTTTTTTCCCTATTTGGCCTTGAAATGACCTCTAGGAAAATGCGTAAAGGTAAAAAAAAAAAAAGAAAAAGAAACTATCTATTCGGACTCAGGGAACTCAAAACATACGCATACATTTTTCCTACAGTTTTTGACTTTCAAATGGCCTTGAATATGAACTGATGAAGGTTAACCGACTCGTAAACGTAATCAGCGACCCCAAAAAACCCATACCGCTCCGAGTGTATTTTTTGTTTTTTTTAGATCAAATGTTGACCTATGTACCTAATTATATTTCTTGACATATGAGTTTCTTGCCAGGCAATTATGCATCATGTAGCCAAATTCGGTGACTCTTGGATTGGAATTCCATCCTTATATATATATATATATATATATATATATATATATATATATATATATATATATGTGTGTGTGTGTGTGTGTGTGTGTGTGTGTGTGTGTGTGTGTGTGTGTATGTGTGTGTGTGTGTGTGTAGATCCTAAATTGAAAACTAAGATGTTCTAGGTAGTTGGTAACAGCTTATTAAGTCTTCACTTGTTTTGTATTTCATATTACATTTTTGTTGTGGAAACGTTTCGGCTATAAGCCATTTTCAATCCAATTGTCTGTGAAATACAATTAATTATACTGGTTAGGATATTAAGTTAAAATATAAACAAATAATAAACATAACAATTAGAGTCACAACAGGTCAGTTGTTGATACATTAGTATACTCTAATTTTTATGTTTATTATTTGTTTATATTTTAACTTAATATCCTAACCAGTATAATTAATCCTATTTCACTGACAATTGGATTGAAAATGGCTTATAGCCGAAACGTTTCCACAACAAAAATGTCATATGAAATACAAAACAAGTGAAGACTTAATAAGCTGTTACCAACTACCTAGAACATCTTAGTTTTCAATTTAGGATCTACACACACACACACACACACACACACACACACACACACACACACACACACACACACACACACACACACACACACACACACACACACACACACACATATATATATATATAAGGATGGAATTCCAATCCAAGAGTCACCGAATTTGGCTACATGATGCATAATTGCATGGATTGAAAATGGCTTATAGCCAAAACGTTTCCAAAACAAAAATGTAATATAAAATACAAAACAATTGAAGACTTAATAAGCTGTTACCAACTATATATATATATATATATATATATATATATATATATATATATATACATACATATATATACATACACGGTCGAAAAATTAGACAAGAGATATTTACAGTAGTAGTAGTAATGACGCTACTCTCGACACAAAACAATAAATATGGATATATTAATAATAAAAAATTGATAAAGCAGGGGAAAAACAATAGATTTAAATATGCACAAAAATTAAAAATAAATTAAACTAATTAAATGATCTAAAATATTGATTGGTTTATTATTTTTTTATATTAAACGATGCTTTATCTAAATTTATTTCTGTATCTGTAACTTTTCTTCCCAATCTCAATCCCAACACATCCAGGTGAACTGACATGCGTCACTTTCAATCTTTGGACCAAAGCCACAGAACCGATTTTTCCAAAGCGAGGAGTAAAGAACCGCGAAAGAAATGGATCTTATTGAATTCAATATATCCTCCTCGCTCTCACTCTCTTCTCATTTTCCCATCCATCTATTTTTCCACATGAATCGTTTTGTCCACTTTATTTTGTAGGTATAAGAAACTTAATTACTGATTTTAATGGAGCTCTAAAAACTTATATAAGCTAAGAACATTCGTCAGTATGTCCTTTACGTTTATATATATGTGCACCATATAGTTTTGTATGTAATGCAATCATAATAAAAATAAATTATAATCACTTACATGTACGATACTTAAAATAATATATATCTATACATATGCTTACACGCGTTATGTGTAGATTCAGTGAACATCGCTTCCTAATTTGAGCAGATTCTATAGTTCCTTCCTAATTCAACATCAAACAGTACCCTATGAAGCATTCTTTTGCATCACCTGCTATGAAATAAAATAAAATTTATTCGCTTGAATTATCCAAAATGCGTTAAGAAAAAATATACAAATAATAATATTAGAAATATAAGCCATAGCCTCGTTGAATGCGCCGGTTCCCGTTGATCACCGAAGTTAAGCAACGTCAGACGTGGCCAATATCTGAATGGGTGACTGACCACGTGCCGTTGGTATAAGGGTGGCAGCCTGTAGGCCGTCGGGCGTTAATACCCCAATTGTTGATACGCCGTAAAAAAAAATATATGTACATATATAAAAAATAAATAAAATCGTCACTGTTTTTAAAAAAGTTCATCAGGCTTTCCCGCGTTATCACATTTATTACTACCATCCATAACCAATCTTTCTTATATCAGCCTGTGCAGTGGAAAATGTACACGACAGATAACGTTCTAGTGAAGAAGGAGTTGTTGGTGACTGCATCAAACACCTCTTTCCCTCTAGTTATCTCCACGTGTGACTCCTGGTGGTTCCCAGTAGTGGCTGATATCTGAAAGAGGAATGTGTCACGTTGTGCATCAGATATCCTATGCCATCGTGACAAAGGATCCACGTTGATAAATTGGATTGACGGGTATCCTGTCTGAATCTATTATTTCTGGTGTGGTCATTAACTAAGCAATTAACGCAAGATTTCTTAATTACCATTATTTAGTCACGATAAATACGTTCATAGCAAAAAAAAACAAAAATGATGGCCGTTAAAGGCAAATTATTATTACATATCCCTGATACAAGCTATTTCCTATGGGTTTTTTATCTTCGTTTTTTTATAATTTGTTTTTTTGTTGTTGTGTGTGTTTGTCTATTTTATTTGTTTATATGATAATCTATATGTATAATAAAATTCTAACGGATCGCCATTTGTACATGGAAGATATATGGGAAAAAATACTATTGGGGGCCTTTATCAACGCTATAGTACCAAAAACAACGATTTTTAGAATTTTTGTCAGTTTGTCTGTGCGGACTAATCTCATAAACGGCTTATGCGATTTGGTTGCGGGTTTCACTAATATATTGTGGTAAGCTTCACTTAACATTTAGTGTTTGTTTCATTCCAATCGGTTCATACATAATTTTTTTTTTTTTTTTTTTTTTTTTTTTTAAATACTCATGCGACGGTGGTAATAACCCAAAATAAACCATAAGATATATCCAAAAATACCGCCCTAAGTCACTATCCACAAACAACAAAGTCGCGGGCACAGCTTGTATATAATATTTATCTTTCTTCGCACGTATACATAATGTGTTAATCGCGTCATTGGGAACCCTTTATTAAAAAAATAAATAAATTATGTATACAAATCACTCAATTAGGAAACACAATTTAAAGCCAGTATGTCAAGCCCAAAGGTATTGTGTGTACTATTAACTTTTTTCTCAACTCTCATGGTCATTATGAAGATTTTGGTCTTCTGCAGGCTTACCATATTTGATCTTTACCTGTAAATAATTATTCATTAAATTTGTAAGACAGCTTATCATTTCCAATTCAGATGCTCCTTTCCATTGAGAAAATGACTAGCTCATCGCCCATTCAATAAAAGGTCATCGTCATTAATGAACTTACTTATTCTGCTCAATGGAAATTGTATTTAAATGACTACACTGTTGACTTACTAATTGTGACATGTGTAAATCTAGATCAATAGGGACTAAAATTAATCACTCATAAGGTGTCGTCATAATCTCCGGTAAAGCTACTGTAATTCATAATATTCTTGTACTAATGCATTAAACCATAACCCTAATGAGTGGGCGTTAAAGTACACTTTGCATAAGTATTTTGACGACGGAATCGAAGAAACAACTTGCAATACGATATCTTGAAAAGGTTTTCAAATACTCCACATTGAGCAACAATTATATGTATAATTGAAGGGCTCAGTGCCAAAGGTGACTTACCCACAACTAGAAATAACTTAGAATATCGGATTTATAATTAAGAAGAATCTGAAAAAATTAGTATTGGTGACAAAAATGATTTTAATTGGACAAATTGAAATCATTTCTGTCACCAACACTAATTTTTTTCAGTGTCTTAAAATCCGATTTTCTCAGTTATTTCTGATTGTGGGTTAGTCACCTTTGGCATTGAGCTATTCAATTGTTCTTTGGTGAGGTCTATTATAAAATAAACATAATCAACAGTTGTGTGCAGTTATTGGAATTTTTTAATTGAAATCTTAAAAATCCAGAGAAATCATTGTAAGGTGCCGACTAGAAAAAATCATGTTTCACAACTCATAGATAATGAAAATAACGGTGGTTCAAATATAAATATATAATGGGTTACTATATTTTTTATTTATTTATGCTGAGTTCCGCGACAGAGGCGATTAACTCATTAATGACAGAATCAATGGCAGTTGATTATAAAATAACATATTTTAAAAAAAATTTAAAACATATGGACAACCGTTTAATGAAAGAAAATGAAATTTCTGCGAAATAATACGTTAAAACCCCGCCTGTTCAAAAATGCCTTTTTAAAAACAACAATAATTTTCCCCAGCGAAGACATGAAACGTGCAACATGAAACGGAATATACATATACACACAAATACCTGTGTCTGCTCGCTCTCTGACATGCTCAAGAACAGTCCGATATTTACAGTTTTAATAAAATTTGAATTTATATATATATATATTCATGAATGAACATTCTTGCGGAAGAATAACAGCTCATTTTTGTATATTGATGTTATCGGTCATCTTTTAAGACTTTTTTTTAAGAGCTTCTATCGCTCACCGACATCTTCAAGATCCCCCTTCGATCCTAGGATCTAGGCCTATGAATCCTAGATACCTTAGTATCACCTACACCTAGGACGGGTGGAGCTATCAGGACACGCGCCAGGCAGGTGTAGGACAGATGTCTGATAGTACAATACTCAGAGAACATCTGCTAAGTCAGTACTCGGCAGCTACTTCTCCGGGATGGACCACCTCTTCGCTGTCTGCTGATGGACATACGGAAGGTAAGCTGTCGCTCTTTAAAAATATATATATATATATATATATATATATATATATATATATATGCGCGCGTGTGTGTGTAAATGTATCTAAATTGTATCAAATATTTGGAGGCTTGGGGTCGATAAAACAGTAAATATTTCTTCAAACCTTCTTCTTTCTATCTTAATCACGCCCGACATGTTTCGTGCATCTTTTCGCACGTCTTCAGGGCCTTCGCTATTTTTAAAGGGTCACTGTATATCCTAAATACAATATGTAATGTGTTTTTATTATAAAAGAATGACGAATGTATGGTATATATATGCCAACATATCGTCCCTACCATGTCAAACTATCGAATATGTAAAATTTCGTTTCTCAGATTCGAGACTTTGCTCTTGGATTGTGGACGATACGGCTTGTCGTAAATTATCACAACTCTAACCCCTTTAGAATAGCCTTTAATGCCTTAAATAACGAATCGAATAAGACAATTTTTTAATATATTACTTCGGCAATTGATAGAATATGTTCGTTCTCTAGTTTGCTCCGATTTGCATATTCGATAGTCTGACGTGGTTGGGACGATTTGAATAAAAAGCGCTTATTTTGTGGCCCTATAAAGGGAGGGAGGAACCGCGCTAAAAGCGAATGCTCGATGCATATGGAAAAGTAAAACAACGTTATGGGGACAAATTACTTATAAAGCTCGGTGAGTACATTATGTCACTGATTTAATATCAGGCCTACATTTAGTAAATGTACCATACACATGCATACATCCAGCAAGTAGATACACTGGAGAAGTAGCAATAAGACTCATTTGTGACCTAATAGTACTGTATATATATATATATATATATATATATATATATATATATATATATAATATAAACCTGAAAACTTTATTGGTATAGGAGTATCTCGTGTATTCATGTTTTAATGTCTTATAAATTGATTAGGTATTTCCTTTTCGAGATAAACTATAAAAAAGTAGCCCATCTTCAAATATTTTTTTATGCTGCCTTCGTGTTTTGCGATACAATAGATACCGGGGCGATATAATAACCTCCTTTCATTATCCTTCAGGATAAGAGGATATCTAACAAAGCGTGTTTTTTTCTTCTAGGGGAATGTTCTAAATAATTTTATTGCTCATACAACTTTTGTAACTTTAATAAATCTAGTCTAAAACACTTATAATGATCTTATAATTCGCGCGTGTGCACACTATCTCACTCAAACAAACACATATATTTATTAATGTAGAAATGTGATCTGGAAAATATCCTTAAAGAGGAGCGTAAAATCACGAGAAAATTGTGAGCAACATAAAGAAGACCAGAATCGTGCAAAAACACAGAAAATGATCGAACACAGCAGCGGAGCATAAGAACCCCTGTGAGTGAGATTTATATTCTCCGTTATGCGCTGCTATATTCGAACACTTTTTCTGTGTTTTTGCATGATTCTAGTGTTCTGTTTGTCGGGTTGCTCACAATTTTCCCTTAATTTTACGGGGTTTTCCTGTTTTGTATAATTATTGAGTTATAATAGTTATAGTTTTATCCTTAAACAATTATAAATACGTTACTTTTTTCTTACGGCGCATTGACTTCTGGGACATTAGCGCCGACATCAATGGTGCAACGAGGAATCTTCTCGAGCCGTATGATTAGAAAGTTCCTGCCACTAGACCACGGGAGACCCAAAATACGTTATTTTATCATGTTATTGATTGTAATAAAAAGAGAAATTAAAGTCTGACTCGCGGGAACTGTGTATTTATTCTCAGAAAACGTAATCTCTGCGAAAACTCTATTTTTGTGTTTTTTTTGTTTTTTTTTTTTAATGATTATAATGGCGTGCCAACCCTTAAGGTCACTAACGCCATTCCTGTGCGTGGTAATTTTGATTATAATTCTGTAATAAGTATCCACATATATAAATTCTGATTAAATTGCTATCAATAATACTTTTATTTGCAGATATTAATTCAAATCACAAAAGAGAAATTTAATTAATTCAAACAACAAAAGAGAAATGCTCAATTGCTTGTAAACAAAACAAAAAAAATTAATATAAAAAAAAATAAAACAAAATGGAAAATAATAAGGGGTCTCCCGTAGTCTAGTGGCTAGCACGCTGGATTCATAAGCGGGAGATGGTGGGTTCGATTCCCACCTCCGGCAGGAATTTTCTCATCTCAAGGCTCGCTGGGAAAATTCCTCGCTGCACCCTGGATGTCGGCGCTAATGACCTAGAAGTAGATGCGCCGTAAAAAAAAAAAAAAAAAAAAAAAAAAAAAAAAAAAAAAAAAAAAAAAAAAAAAAAAAATGTAATAAAAAAAAGTCCGACTCGCAGGAACTGCGTCATCTTAGCGCGGTTCCCTATATCTCGAAGAAATGGAATAGATTAGGGATCACAAATCACAGGAAACTGACATTAGCAAACTTACACTGAATAATACGGATAATTCTTAATCCTCATTCTTGAGGAAGGCTGAATATGTCAATACAATTATGTACTGAAAACATACTCACTCTTCGACTACTGCACAGAAGGCTCTATTTCGAACCAAAAAGTCGTTGTCATTTTAAGTTTATTTTGTTTTACTAGCAAATTCATTTTACTATTATAATCAACTGTAAATATGTGCTTCATGGCAAATAAAATTCCATTCTCTCGAGGGTAAAATCAAGAAATAACGATAACTTCAGTTGTAGGCTATGAGGAAGGTTATACAGATAGGAGAATTAAAAACAAACTCATGTATAACGCCATCATGATTACCACAGCCACTCCAAACTTATTACAAATACCTTTCACTGTTTCTTGGCTTCCGTGGGCGGATTCTGCTGGATAACGAACTTGACCTTTCAAATTAGAAGACAGATTTTTGTACCAAACTTCATCAAAATCGGGTCATTTTTGAGCTTGCTAGAGCGTTAACAGACAAGCATATATATAAAGATATATATATATATATATATATATATATATATATATATATATATGTATATATATATATATATACACACACACAAATTTGAACCACCTATATTTTCGTGATCTATGGGGTCTGAAACGAGAAAGTTTCTAGTCGGCACTTCCGGATTGCGTCGTGAGGTCAACCTCATAAGCGGATGGAGGTAGGGAGGAGCCGTGCTAATAATAATAAAAATCAAATGAAAAAAAAAATAATGGTATTTTTGTGTTTGACGGTTGTTATTTGTATGAGAACAAAAATCTTGCTCATACTTAAGCGACACTTGACGGAAGAGAAAGCACAATTGAATCGATTCCGGAGTTAGACCTACCGCTAGTAACTCTACCTCTTAGACCAGACACGAGTTGACGCTTCCTCCATGACAAAGAGCTTAGATCATTACTATAGGAATCCATTATATCTCTATGGAACCATTAGAAGCTCAGATTGACCATTCTATCAATGGATTATTCGACCGAGTCAATGAAGTGTTTGGAATTCCTCGACGAATCAATGGAGGACCTGGGTAGAGAAGACAGGACTAGAAACTTTGACTGAAAACGGTGCTGTTAGTAATAAACCATACAAGAATGAGTCATATTTAAAATTTATGGCTAGGGGAAATAAGTTGATAAGTGCGAAAATGACCAGGTGCACTGTGATTATCTCCTAAGTCTCATGGATAGTGTAAAGAAGTCACTAACTCATATCCTTGATCGTTTCCAACTTATAAAGTTGTTGGTTTCTCGGCATCTCGTAAATTAGCGTGTTTTCTCTGAGAAAGAGCTGTCCTCAAACGTTGAATTTTCAACTTAACATGTTATTCCTTATGAAATTATATTTAAGTAAGACCAAGACTTGCCGGTTGGGACAGAGAGAGATCCGGTTGGGACCTTCCGATATTTAACCCCATACACACATCCAAACAAATAAATGAAATTCTTTCTGGACTATCAACTTCTTACTGTAGTTTCCATTTAATTGTACCAGTTTTGCGATGAGCTGATTGTGGGGTACTTTTGGATACAGTTTTCTGTGTACGTTTTATTGTAAGTATTTCGTTACACGGTTTACAAATAGGTCTGTTCTGTTTAGTCATATGGTGTCTGTGTGTAAGCAAGGTATGTCCAATACGGAGTCGAGTCAGTATGACTTCCTCTTTCCGTGTAACGCTACTGCTAGATGGTCATTCCGTATGTTTGATCTGTGTTAGTTTGTTTGCTGTTGGTTAACTTTACAAGTACTGACCAAGCCCGGTCCTTGCTTTACTTCGGTGATCGAGAGGAACCGGTATATTCAACGTGGCTATGGCCGTCGGCAGAGATTACTGTTTTCGCTAGTATTTTCCAACATTTACAAAAAATATAATTCATTGTGTTACATCAGGCTTAAATAATTAAAACACTAACGTGGCGTTTCCTACGAAAGGTTTCCTTGAATCCTTCTATCCAAGCTCATGGTCACGTTGGATTATCAGGAAGTTGATTATTCCATAGGCCTCCAATCAAGCAATTGCTTCAGCTTTCTCTCCATTGGATTGATATCCGAATCAGAGAAGGATCATCCATTACTTCTGGGATATGTCCAATGCTGGAAGAAATCATAACTCATTTTGCTTCGTTCTGCTTTCCTTTGCTTTACAGCTATCATCGATTGTCTCAATTGTTTGGTCTCGCAAGGACAGGGTTCTTTCATTGGATATGAAGGTTTATGAAATTTTAGACACAGGCAACGTTGAAAAATAAATAGTGAGAGTATTCCCAAAACAAAACACATCTGGGCAGACTTGATGGAACAACCAATGCATTCATGTATGTGTTATTTTTATATATATATATATATATATATATATATATATATATACTAATACATACAGCTGACTATGGATTCTTCCCAGATCTGAGAACTCTCTCCTCAGCAACAAGAAGACGCGTCAGTCCCAACATGTCAGCAAAAAAACAAATCGTCTATTCTACTTTCCTTCCATCAGTTGTCACAAATATCACTGAGATCATTAAATTCTCAGTTTACTATATTCAAGATTAAAAAAAGCAAGGCATCAAAAACATTTTTTTGAATTGCGATTATTCTTTGGAAAATTATGATAGTATAGTGTTATCTTCTAATTTTTAATAATAATAATAATTTTTCATTTTAATCAGACCTTTAAGATTCAGGCTCAGCACAAAATGAAATTTCAGAAAACCTAAGGAAAATATCTAAAACTATATTCAGAGTTCTTCTTGCTTTAACTCAATTCATTCACATTTTTTCCCAGGCATTTTTATCTAACTAAGCTCAATATTTTGGCCACAAAACGCGTTTGAGTCCTCTTAAATATATATATATATATATATATATGCATATATGTAAATATATATATATATATATATATATGCATATATGTAAATATATATATATATATATATATATATATATATATATATATATATATATAAACAAACTCTCTCAGATCTTGGGAGGCATGGGGTCGTTAAAGCAGTCATCCTTTCTTCATACTACTTTATTTATTAGGACCGACATGTTTCGTGCATATTTTCGCACCTCTTTAGGGGCACTTCTACTACAAAACTGTGTATTTTTTTGTACATGCAAACGAAACAATTTTTTATAAAAGGTAAATATAAAAGCTATGGGATGCTCCACTAAATGTATTAAAATATTACTAACCTAAATTAAATGTTAGACCCGCCCTAAATGTTAAAATATTTATACCTACATTAAATGTTGTATCAAAAGGTTTTCACTCCTCCTTGCTAGGAAGTCCTCTCGTCACCATGTACTCGCTCTGGAGTCTGGCTTAAAACTAATAATGTACGGGGATTACCAAAATGGCCGTGTCTTTACCAGCCTTTCGTAGTTGTCCTAGTGCGATCTACTCGTCAATGTATTGGGACATTAGTTTGGCTGGGCGGTGGTAGTACAGCGCCATATTGGAAAACCAAAATACTAGGTTCCAGCACAAGTATTCAAATTTCAAAGCACGCTTTCGGAGTCACACACACACTTATTTATATAATTTTGTCTAACCAACTTTAAATTAACAGACTAAGCACCATTGGCAAAAAAATCATTTTTTATTAAAGTAAGAAGGACTATACACCGCCGACATAAGGAGTGGCTGTAAGGGACGTCCAAAAGTAGAGGCATTTCACGGATCAGAGATCCTATTCAGGTGCAGATTGCGTGAAATCTCTCTGAGCTCTTTCTTTCATAATCTAATCCTGCTAATAGAAAGCAGCTCATCTAACCATGAATTCAATCAGCCGTCAACTAATCAATCATGGATTAAATACAGTCAATAGGTTATCTTATTGAAAAATATCCATTGTTATCACTGACAATTTCTTGATCTTATATTATCATTGTTCTGTCTGATCGGGAAATAAATGGTTCGTCAGCAGACCAAGGCCAATTTTCTAAAAGGTCTTAAGATATGATTTTTAAGTTGTTTGTTTTTTCTAATTTATCGATATAACTTGAACGATGTCTTGTTTAATAAAAACTTGACTGATTGTATTGAATAATTTTCTTGTATTGAAAAATCATTTTATTCTCAACCCGACAGGCTACCGGAATTCACTTCACAGCATGAAATTTAAGTCCACTGAACCTCGATTTTTTCTAAAGTTAATTACTACAATTGTTTGCACGGTTTTTTTGGTAATGAATCTTTACGTGATAACTGGTATACATATTTCAATTTATTGTCGACAAATAATGAAAACAACAAAAAACGAAGTTTTCAACTTTAGATACACATTCGACTCCTCCCTCTCAAGTATTTACCTAAAAAGTTAATCCTAAGTACAGTCACAAGCCACTGTTGTGGGTAGTTGGCTTCACTGTTGAAATTAGATTAAACAGCGGACCTTATCCTTTAGATTATTTACTGCCCAACGGGTTCTCTTTAAGTATATTATTGGTTAGTACTATTTTACGGGACTTCCTTTTTTAACATTTGTTTTTGCCTAATTCTCTAATAACCCTTGGGGGACTTATCGTGTGAGTCCTTATGCCCATTTAGAGGACTGACAAACTCTCACTCAATTTAGTTCAAAATCTTGAAAACTTTCATCATATAATTTATTATTTGAATAAATTTGATTGTTTGATTAGTAGAGATTAATGTAGAATATTCTAGTTAGGCTAGTACGTTGCAGAGAGGACATTATGCATGCTGGACTGTATCGATCAGGGAGTGCTGGTAGGAAAGGCCTATGACAAACCCTGAGAATCCAAAACATTTTTGTTAGTGCTGCGAAGATTCTTGATATCAGCAACGCTCTTTTACCTTTTTCTTCATATTTTCTAGATCATGAAACTTCAGCAAGAGTATCAGAAGTATTTTCGACGTACATCAGAATAAATATTTTATTCATGGAGTATTTACATGATCCTTTGAAAGCATGTTCTGTGCTTGTGAAAGTGTTATATTGGAATAAAAGTGTTGTAATTTATTTTTCTTTAATTAAGCTCCAACCTGATCATGTAGGATATCAAATTTCTTTCTTGCCAAAATACACAAACAATAATGCTTTTTTGAATAATCCCTCCCTATTCGGTGAAATCGCATTAATGACGTCTATTCGATGGCGCAATCTGGAAGTTTCGCTACCCATAATTCACCAAAATACCGTTCTTTCAAATTTGTGTACATATATAATTCTGTACTTGCTCTATCATTTACAAATATATATTTTTTAAATCAAAGGATCAAGTTCGTTAAATATTAGAGTCAACCTGCCGAAACTTGGTTTTTAGTTAAATCGCGGTAACTGGAAGGTAACAACAAAAAAGTCCGACTCGCAGGAACTGCATCATCTTAGCGCGGTTCCGTTCTTATCCCTATTGTCATTTGAAAAGCTTAGAATAGAAACAGATAATATTTTGCTCAGCCTTTGTTCAAAGGGGCTTACGACTTTACCTGGTCGGGTCCGCCAGACCCTAGAATCCTCTTCTACAGATACTTCATTTCATACGTTTCAAGGCATTGGAAAATATCAACATTTTTCACATTTTCTTGTGTTCTTTTACTATAGTAATAATTCTTCAAATAAAATCAATTAAAAAATAAAATAAAAAAACCAACAGCATAAAGACAATTGAAAATATTTAAAAGACGTCATCGAATCTCTCTCTTGGCAAGCTATATTTCTAACAATGAATTGTTGTTCTTATTTTACTTAATCTGTTTTATTGTCAAATACATTATCCAACTTTAAGCAATTAAAAAATAACAAGGAATAAAAACGGACAAAAAGAACCTTTCGAATAAACGAAATCAATTACTTCAAAGTTTAAGCACTTATTTCTCCGATTGACATCGCTTATTCAAAACTTTCTTCAGTACCTTTTTTGTAGACCATTTAGTAAGCTTTCGAATGGTAACCTTTCGCTTCCCAAGATTTTCAACCGTTTTCAAGATATTAATGAAAGTATACGAAGTTCCCAAAACATTTCATTATTTCTAGCAACAGAAAATTGGTCTCATTTTACCTATCCTGTTTTACACGCAAATACATTTTCCTAACATGAGAAATTACAAAAATAAAAAACCAAGGGAAATAGACAAAAATTACAAAAAGAACGACAAAAACGCGTTATAAGAACAAAACAGACGTATTTGAAGTTTTAAGCCCTTATTTCTCCGATTGACATAACCTAATCAAAAATAGTTTTAGAACCTTTTTTGTAGAGAATTTAGTAAGCTTTCAAATAGTTTCTATCCACTTACCACGATTTCCGATTTTCGAGATATTAATGAAAGTATACAAAGTTCCCAAAACTTTTCATGTCTGTTCATAAAATATTTTATTCTAGCCCTTCCTTAACTCCAAACGTAACAAAACTTTCAAGATATTAGTTTTAATGAAAGTAGAACATGCAGATAATGTTTCAAGTGAATCCCGTGATTCTAAGTACCCAAACCAAAAACGGTATTCAAAAACTATTTGAAAATGGTTTCATTCGTTTTCCTAGCCCAAGAAGCCTATAAAAAGAGTACTTACAAGCTTATGAACTCAATAACGTAAGCGTTACGATTTTTTTGCGCGAATTTCGCCCCAAACGCCATCTTCCAGTGGGCGGATTTTGCTGGTTAACGAACTTGACCTTTCAAAATGGACGACGGATTTTTGTGCCAAATTTCATCAAAATCGGACCATTGGGGACGCCGGAAATCCGCGAACAGACAAATATATATATAAATTTGAACCACCGTTATTTTCGGTCTCTAGGGGTTCTGAAACGCGAAATTTTCTAGTCGGCACTTCCGGATTGTTTCATGAGATCAACCTTATAAGCGGGGTTCCTCCCTATGAAGGGAGGGAGGAACCGCGCTAAAAGGTACAGGCATAAATTTTGATGTGACCCGGTGAAGCACAGAAAAGATTCTTGAAATGTTAGCTTCTTTCCAATGAAAGCAATATATTAATAGCTTCCATTCTATGATTTCCACGTCCTACAAATAAGCTAAAATGTTGTAGCTACTGCCAGTTTATTTATTATTTTTTTTTTTTTTTTAATAATAGTTATTTTGCTTATCATCATTGAATGAAGGATGTACGTTGATCAATTGCAATGGCCGAAGATTTTGAGAGTGAACGTAGTTCTCCTAGACTGTTATCATATCGATCCAACAGAGAGGAAAATCCTATGACAAACCACCGACGTAATACTTACCCTGATGAAACTCTACTGTTGGCTTTGCTGATGTTTTCATTTTGAATGATACTGTGAATGTGATTTGGCATGGAAAAGAGCGATGAAAGTCTAATGACTGACCAAACGTGTGATATTTTGGTAATGGCAATGACGTACATCATGCTTATGTTATGCGCGTTGTCTCTTCTGATGGTGTAATATTTTGTCAAAATCCATGTGTATCATAATCAGTAATCCATTCCTACTGATTGCAGATCTTAGAAAGCGGTATGAAAACTCAAAAGACAAACCACCGAGTTTCCAGTTTCAGGCTACTTCGATGAGATTCTGTTCTAATATTGAATGTGCGGCACCAATCAAGAGCGATTTCCCTTGTTTAAACGCTGGTTGCGTCCGATGAACCCCGACAGAAATATAATGTTAAATAGTCGGCACATCCGTACTGTTTCATGAAGTCAACCTTATAAGCGGGGTTCCTCCCTATGAAGGGAGGGAGGAGCCGCGCTAAAAAAGTGGGCCCAGCTGGTAAAAGATCCCACAACAAAACGAGAAGCCACAGGATCTGAAGTTTTCTTGATGACAATGGCTTGACCGTGGAGAGTTTTCTCTCCCGCTAATGTGAACACCATAGATGCGATTTGTGGTCAAAAGCAAATGATGTAGCAAATGTTGGTAGAATGTCTTTTACACGGTAATAAGTAAACAAATTCTAACAAGGTTTCGAACTTGTAAGGCAGCAAGGAAAGTCCATAGACATGCCACCGATGACATTTTGTTGACCTACATCGTGTTGATGATAGTACGTGTTCCTCTACTGCTAATGCTAATGCCGAAGCTACGATGTGTGGTCAAGAGCCGTGTACCTCATCAGTAGCAACTAGACTGGAACGCCATGATTACCGCTTCTACACTCTCGGCTCTAGTTCTTATCCAGTTAGTGGTTATTTAATTTGAGCTTAAATTACAAGGAAAACTGCAAGGAAATCAAAGTAATGCGTTTTTTGTAGAACATGAAAATATATGCGATCAACCTCAGCAGTGGAGTTACCTACCTAAAAAAACTAAATTAGGGTTGATACATACGCTATAATAAGTATGCTATAAGAATGATGAAAGAAAGAGACATATCAATCAAGAACAGAAAGAGTATACGACGGATCAGATCTGCGATGCAGCTTCTTTTTGGGGATTCTCCAGAAGTTCTATGTGAAAGCACTATCTGGAAAAGCTATGAAAATACGGCTGAGGAAACTTTATCCTCAAAAATCTGTTAAAATGATTTGTATACTATTTGTCTTGTACAAAAATGTTTTCATTTATTTAATTTTTTGTTTTTATGAAAAGCAATCATGAAATTCCCATTGGACCTCAAGCTTACGATATTTGCGACTCGAAAGCAAATTAACTGGATCGCTTTAAATGTAGCTATTCTTGGTCTTTTTTTTTTTTTTTCAGCAAATTCGAGCCTGAGGATAGTTTTTCAGAACAATAATTGTATATGAGCTCGATGAAGAGGATTTTAAAATTTGCTTATTTGATTATCTCTTAAACTAAGCTGTTTATTTTATATAACCTCAAATAGTTTGAGCGATTTTTCGTCGCCCCCCCCCCCTTTAAACATATGAGCCTTGAAGAGAAAGCAGGCTTCCTATCTCAGAATGGCAAACAAGCTATTCTTGGTCTTTTTTTTTTTGCAGCAAATTCGAGCCTGAGGATAGTTTTTCAGAACAATAATTGTATATGAGCTCGATGAAGAGGATTTTAAAATTTGCTTATTTGATTATCTCTTAAACTAAGCTGTTTATTTTATATAACCTCAAATAGTTTGAGCGATTTTTCGTCGCCCCCCCCCTTTAAACATACGAGCCTTGAAGAGAAAGCAGGCTTCCTATCTCAGAATGGCAAACAAGCTATATAAACCTAAAATGCATTGATAACATCGTTTTCAATTCGTACTAGAAAGATGACTATTACAGAATTTCGCTGAGGTGTCCAAGAAACCCTGAGATAGTCACCGACTACTTTTACATGTATAAAATGCCGATATTTAGAACACATACTCATAGTACTCCTCTGCTCTTCAAAATGTATTATGTTGATCAAGAATTTGCATAAAGGTACCTTGAAGTCAAAAGTGCCTGGGAGGCCATTGAATAAACTTTTAACATGAAAGGATCATAATATCTATTGTATTTAGAGAATTGAAATATTTTTGGTCACACCGGAGAAAAAAGTCTTTTTTGGCAAAACGAAACGAAGAAAAATAACTTTTAACCCTGCTCGAATGGCGATACGATGCCTGGAAAAGGTAGTGGGGATGACGGGTGGCGTATTGATCTGGAGCCTCCAGTCCACTGCCCCGGATAATCGCTTTAGCTCCATTCTCCCCGGACTGTGCTCTCAATTAGCCCAGGAACCTGAGGGGAGTAAGGATGATACTGGACTGGGGTATCACGTATACAAGGAGGAAATTGCTTCACAAGTCTCGCACACCATCAACCTGAGGCTCTTACAGGCCATATTTTCCGTCTTATCGACCTCAATGAATTCCGCTGCACAACTATGCAGAAATTTGGTCGGTTCATGCTACAATTCCTGAAGAATTTGCTTAAGACAGACTGCACAAATACAAAACAATCTTAAATAGTTTTTTCCTTTTATATTTTGAAAAGCGAAAATTCAAAAGTTCGTTCCCGGGTTAACTCCTATTCCTAGTTTGTTTGTGCAATACATCTTTTTCTAAAGATGGATACGACGAATGCCGAGTTTTCTTGCAATATAACGAACATTTCGACTGTTACGAGGTATTTACGTTTGGACGAAACCCCCCTTCAGTTTGTCCAAATGGATTGATTTTGCTGGTGAATGATCTCGTCCAATCGCTTGTTATGGCGATGCTGTTTATCAAGTTTCGTGGTAAAAAACAACACAGCGATGGAAGTGCCCAGTTATTGATTGGAAACCATGGACGAAACACCACTGGATTTAGTAACAAAGACATTTCAATAGATTCATTCACTATAATGGCTATTATTTCCATGGTTACCACTACAAACCAAAGAGGTGGAAGTAGCAAAGGGGAAAAGAGGTGTAAATGGTTGTAATGCATGGCAAAAAAAGTCCGATTCGCAGGAACTGCGTCATCTTAGCGCGGTTCCGTTCTTATCTCTAGTGTTTATGAAGGCATAGAATAGAAAAAGTTATTACTTTGTTTAGATCAATAGCGAAACAGCTATCCAAATGAAATCTCAAACAAACCAGTCTTGAAAGGTCTTTGTTGATTTACAATCATACCTGTATGGGTCAGCTATACCATAAGTCGGGCAGAAAGGCCTCCGCTCAGAGGCATTTGGAAAGCCTTGGGATCTCTCTCTTTAAACGCTACATTTCTAACAATAAATTGATCTTCTTATTTTACTTAATCTGTTTTATTGTCAAATACATTATCTGACTATAAGCAATTTAAAAATAACAAGGAATAAAACAAACAAAAAGAATAGTTCGAAGTAGCGAAATCAATTACTTAAAAGTTTTAAGCACTTATTTCTCCGATTGACATCGCTTATTCAAAACTTTCTTTAAAACCTTTCTTGTAGACCATTTAGTAAGCTTTCGAATGGTAACCTTTCGCTTCCCAAGATTTTCAACCGTTTTCGAGATATTAAGAAATTATACGAAGTTCCCAAAACTTTTTATTATTTCTGACAACAGAAAATTGGTCTCATTTTACCTATCCTGTTTTACACACACATACATTTTCCTTACAAATACAACATAAGAAATTACAAAAATAAAAAGCAATAAAAAACAGAGGGAAAGAGACAAAAATTACAAAAAGAACGACAAAAACCCGTTCATAAGAACAAAACAGACGTATTTGAAGTTTTAAGCACTTATTTCTCCGATTGACATAACCTAATCAAAAATAGTTTTAGAATCATTTTTGTAGAGAATTTAGTAAGCTTTCAAATAGTTTCAATCCACTTACCACGATTTCCCAACCGTGTTCGAGATATTAATGAAAGTATACGAAGTTTCCAAAACTTTTCATGTCTGTTCATAAAATATTTTATTCTAACCCTTCCTTAACTCCAAACGTAACATAACTTTCAACATACTAGTTTTAATGAAAGTAGAACATGCAGATAATGTTTCAACTGAATCCCGTTATTCTAAGTACCCAAACCAAAAACGGTATTCAAAAACTATTTTTCCAATTTTCTCAACAACGGTTAAAGCTATCGCCTTGAAAATGGTTTCATTCGTTTTCCTAGCCCAAGAAGCCTATAAAACGAGTACTTACAAGCTTATGAACTCAAAAACGTAAGCGTTACGATTTTTTCTGCGCGAATTTCGCCCCAAACGCCATCTTCCAGTGGGCGGATTTTGCTGGTTAACGAACTTGACCTTTCAAATTGGACGACAGATTTTTGTACCAAATTTCATCAAAATCGGACCATTCGTCTTCTATTTAGAGAGCGAACAGACAAATATATATATATATATATATATATATATATATATATATATATATATATATATATATATATAAATATATACATATATATATATATACAAATTTGAACCACCGTTATTTTCGGTTTCTAGGGGTTCTGAAACGCAAAATTTTCTAGTCGGCACTTCCGGATCGTTTCATTGTATCAACCTTATAAGCGGGGTTCCTCCCTATGGGGGAGGGAGGAACCGCGCTAAAACATTAGTAAGATGTTTATGATTAATAATTTTTCCCAAAAAGAACACAATTATATGTAAAACATGTTTTTATCAACAAAAGTTGCATTTTTTACGGGCGGAATCTTCAAATTAACCTGAAATTTAGAGATAAATATCTCAAAACTAGTTTTTTAGCGCGGTTCCTCCCTCCCCCATAGGGAGGAACCCCGCTTATAGGGTTGATACAATGAAACAATCCGGAAGTGCCGACTAGAAAATTTCGCGTTTCAGAACCCCTAGAGACCGAAAATAACGGTGGTTCAAATTTGTATATATATATATATATATATATATATATATATATATATATATATATATATATATATATATATATATATATGTATATATTTATATATATATTTGTCTGTTCGCTCTCTAGCTAGAAGACGAATGGTCCGATTTTGATGAAATTTGGTACAAAAATCCTTCGTCCAATTTGAAAGGTCAAGTTCGTTAACCAGCAAAATCCGCCTACTGGAAGATGGCGTTTGGGGCGAAATTCGCGCAAAAAAAATCGTAACGCTTACGTTTTTTAGTTCATAAGCTTCTAAGTACTCGTTTTATATGATTCCTGGGCTAGGAAAACGAATGAAACCATTTTCAAGGCGATAGCTTTAACCGTTTTCGAGAAAATTGGAAAAATAATTTTTGAATACCGTTTTTGGTTTGGGTACTTAGAATCATGGGATTCAGTTGAAACATTTTCTGCATGTTCTACTTTCATCAAAACTAATATGTTGAAATTTTGGTTACGTTTGGAGTTAAGGAAGGGTTAGAATAAAATATTTTATTAACAGACTTAAAAAGTTTTGGTAACTTTGTATATTTTCCTTAATATCTCGAAAAAGGTTGAGAATCTTGGTAAACGAAAGAATACCATTAGAAAGCTTACTAAATGCTCTACAAAAAAGGTTCTGATGAAAGTTTTGATTAGGCGATGTCAATCGGAGAAATAAGTGCTTAAAACATTAAAGTAATTGATTTTGCTTATTCGAACTGTTCTTTTTGTCTGTTTTTATTCCTTGTTATTTTTTAATTGCTTATAGTTGGATAATGTATTTTTCAATAAAACAGATTAGGCAAAATAAGAAAAACAATTCATTGTTAGAAATATAGCTTGCCAAGAGAAAAAGATTCGTTGACGTCTTTTGAATATTTTCAATTGCCTTTATGCTGTTGGTTTTTTTATTTTATTTTTTAATTGATTTTATCTGTAGAATTATTACTATAGTAAAAGAACACAGGAATGTGTGAAAATATTTGATATTTTCCAATTCATTGAAACGTATGAAATGAAGTATCGGTAGAAGAGGATTCTAGGGTCTTGCGGACCTGACCCCAGGTATACCCAGCCATAAAACCCTTTGAACAAAGGCCGAGGAAAATATTATCTGTTTCTATTCTATGCTTTTCAAATGAGAATAGGGATATGAACAGGAACCGGGGTCTCCCGTGGTCTAATGGCTAGCGCCTTGGATTCATAAGCGGGAGATGGTGGGTTCGATTCCCAACCTCCGGCAGGAATTTTATCATCCCACGGCTCGCTGGTGAAATTCCTCGCTACACCCTGGATGTCGGCGCTAATGACCTAGATGTAGATGTGCCGTAAAACTGGAACCGCGCTAAGATGACGCAGTTCCTGCGAGTCGGACTTTTCATACTTACAACCCTCTGCTTCTAGGCGCCACAATTTTAGCAGCTATCGTGAATACATACACACATATACATGGGTTCCTTTTACAACGATATCACGAAAAAGTGGCTTTATCATTTAAAAAAAAAAAAAAAAAAAAAAAAAAGTGTCCGTAACAAGCCACGAGGGGCAGATACTATAGAGGTATCTTATTCATGACCATACGGCACGCTAGGGACAGTGTGGTCAGTACTATGCTCCGGCCGCCTGATTTTCCCCTTGGTTGCTTCGACTGCTAGAGTCATTAGCACCCAAGGTACCCATTGATAAATTTATTAAAGGCTGGGTTGGCCTAGGGACGGTCAGGCAGGCCGAATTCAATCCATGAACGTAGACACTAGAAGAAAAAATCTTTAGTGCGTGCTCGGGTGTTCTACCATTGAGCTAACCCCCGTGGCTTTATCATAAGTATAGGTAATCCACCAGTGTCAACGAAGTACAGAAAAGGGCCAAGGGTTCCCGCCCAAAACGGCACCACCCCGCCCTGGTACCTTGAGGTACAAGGGCGGAGAAGGGATGGGACTACTACGAGTAATTTATTTGCCAGTGACAGCTGTATTTTTGGTTTCGTTCGGTCAACTCTAAATGTATTTATGACAACAAACAAAATTCATGTTGAATTATTTAAGCACCTACCAGCAAGAGCTAACCATCCTGCTGCTGTACGCAAAATGGGTAGTTTATGCCTCAGATAAGTTACTTTCCTGGAGAACATACATTTGAGTTTGCAGCTGTAATAAAATCATGTCCAGGACGTTTTATATTATGCGTTCAAAGGTTTCTTCCATTTCTGCAGAATAAAATATTTTAGAAAGGGAAGCTACTCTAAATATTGCTTCATTTATTTGGAATACAATATCTTCTAAATTTAAAATACATTTCTCAAGAATTTAATGTTGACTTGGCAAAGCACCGAGGGATGAATTTGTATGAGTAAATATATTATGACATTTATATAATCTAGATTTATTTTTAGGTGTATTTTTGTTTAGATACGAAATTAAATTGTGTTCTGGGATGTGGCCAAGAGGGGCGCTCCCTTTCCTTCCTCGATCTACTTCTCAGGCCGACAGTAAAAATAAATATTGGGCACACTATATGTATATATATGTATGTATGTGTCTATATATATATATATATGTATATATATATATATATATATATATATATATATATATATAAACATAATGAATGTGGGTATAATTGAAGGAAAAAATATCTTGATCCCTTTTCATAACCTTTGGTCCTGGTGCGAAGATATATTGTTTTTAATTATATAATGTTCATATCTAATTCATGGTTTTGTATATTTTATGACATCGTTTATACTTCTAATTTAAGACAAATAGTTTCAATTAAATATATCAACAAATTAATTTAATTTGAAATGAAATTTAATTCGTTAACCGTATTAGCTGTGACCATAATTTTGATAAGGACGTTTTGTGGAAGTAGAAATTATATTCCAGGGGTTTATAATTTTTCTATAAAACATTTTCGTTGTCGGATAAACACCTGCAGGTGAATATCGTGGTAATTAAAATCATTTTGATATTTGACAAGTACTACATATGTGCAGGTTGCATAACAAATATTTCAAACAACACAATTGGTTTAAACCGAATTATTCAGGCCACCCACATAATGAACAACCGTAAAATAAATCTGTAGTAAATGAGTAAGATAAAATAATAGTTAAACTTGTTTTGTTTTTTTGTGTTTTTTTTTTGTAAAGAACTATGTATGTTATTAATTTGTTGATTTATAGAGCTATTTAATGTAAATAAAATATAAGACAAAGCAATAATAACAACATATTTCAAACAACACAATTGGTTTAAACCGAATTATTCAGGCCACCCACATAATGAACAACCGTAAAATTAATCTGTAGTAAATGAGTAAAATATAATAATAGTTAAACTTGTTTTTTTTGTGTGTTTTTTTTTTTTTTTTTTTGTAAAGAACTATGTATGTTATTAATTTGTTGATTTATAGAGCTATTTAATGTAAATGAAATATAAGATAAAGCAATAATAACAAAATAAGACTCAAATACTGCCTTGATAAAGGAATTACAGGCTTCTAATTATGGCATTGTAATTTGAGATATGGAACTGGAAATTCTCAAATTATTTTAAATGAAAAACCCCAAACCAAATGGATGAGTATAACCAAATTCAGTTCAGAACTAAGTTTGCTTCGCTCTAATCTAACAATTAGCTTGCGATGCACTTTTAGTACCTAGTAGGTTTGTTTCGTAATTAGAATTCATGCTTAATATGCCAAAAGTTACAATTGCTTTATAAAGTGGATTTTTGTTTGTATTACATACTCATCAAATTAGTTGTTTTTAGCCTCTGTTTCCGTTTTTAGTTCAGGAATTGCTTTGCTTTAAATAAAATGAAACTAAAACTATATAAGCAGCGACGATAAACTTTTTTTCTTTAAAAATACATAATATATTAATGAAAAGAAATTGATATAAACGAAAGTGGAAGAAACTAGCTTTTTGGTGTCGGATATTCCAATTGGATATTTTACATACTAAGATTTGACGTACTAAGATATAGAAATTGTGGTAAAGGTTATAGAGTAGCGGAGTGTTCCTAAAAAAAATGTTTATCAACAAATAATTTGGGGCTTTTAGTTTTTTTCGTAAATACGTTTGAAAACCTTTTAAAAATCTTTAAGTGTAAGGTAACCATTATAGTGCATTTCGTACAAAATGGAATGAGTCCACCTCAGTCGTAGAAAACGGTGTTAAAAAATTGAGGCATTCCAATTCACACCAATGGTAAGTTTTACATGAAAACCCGCTAAGATAACGAGGTTCATGGGAGTCGAAGTTTCAGTGTTTGCGATCATCGCTTGAAAGTGTATATTTTCTATACCTCTCATAACAATGGTTTTGTCTCCCAGAAAAAAAAAAAAAATGGTTTGCTTCAAGGGTGTTGAATTATCATATGGTTCATGTCTCCATGCTGAATGTAACTCTGATTGTGTTAATGCTTGTAATGGAGTGTCGCTTCTATCATGTTGTGACATTAGCCAGGCTTGACAGGGACGCTTTGACATTACAGATGGGTTCTTGTTTTACACTTTGGAGTAACCTACGATCGTCGGAGTATATTTCCAACTACATACTCCATCCCAGTCTAGATACTACACTTATTTCTTTTACTTCTTAAAGCAATGCTTCTTTAACAAGTATTCTAAATACAAAATAATTATTCTGTAATACAAATACTCCATTCAATGTGACAAGCCTATTGCTATAATGCAATCATTATTTTCTGTAATGTAACAAAAGACTTATTTATTACTTATACATTAGGCCTTTATTACTGTATGCATGTCCTACAAGAGAAACTTACTGGTGACTCAAACCTCCTATCATGCATATGCATGAAGGTCTTGACATAAGCATGTCAAAAAAGCAAGTATAAGCATATTACTGATATCGTTAACTATAATTATAACAGCCTAAATTATAATCTTTACAAGTATAGGATGTAAGTTTTTAAGTTTCTGTGTATAGGTTTTTTTTTGTTGGTGTATTTTTCCCTTATAATATTTTGGTCATAAAAATTAAATAGATGTAGGTAATTTAGATTAGGTACTTATAAAAGCCATAGCTTGTATACTTGTATTACTTTGATTATAACATTTTTTTATTTGTTTATATTTTCGGAAAATAAAATTCTATTAACACTTTAATTACTCCATGTAATTTATGGATGATGGTTGGCATATCCATGGTTATGGATTATTTGTCATGACGCTAGATATATCTATAATTACTTCAATATATGATACATGTTATTAATATTGTCTGATGATTTAATAAAATAATTTATGATAATTCATAACTAATATTACTTAAGCAATCAGGGATTAGTTGGAATTCGGCTAGGAAAACAATACGGTTTTTGTAAAAAATCTATATTCAGGACGTTTCGGCTACTCTTATGTAGCCTTCGTCAGCTAAAATGACAAAAAAAAACAAAACAAAGAAAAACAGACTTAATACACAGAAAAAAGGTTTACCACCAGTAAGATGAATGATAAGTCTATAAATACAAATCAACTTTTTTTAAAAGAACAATTTGATGTTAAAAAATTAGAACAATTATGTTATTACTAAACAGGTAAAGTGAACATTAGTTGTATATCTAGAAATTAGTTCTAGAAAATCAATAGAAACATAAAACACATTTTAAATGAGGTTGTTGGGATTCGGCTAAGAAAATATCAATACGATTTTTGTAAAAAATTTATATTAAGGACGTTTCCCTGATTGCTTATCACTTCGACGGCTATCTAATCTTTATAATATTACTTAAAATTGTGAAATTACAGTATTATACCTGAAGAAGGACAATAAAGTCCGAAAATAATTTGGAAGGTTCGCTACTCATCTTTTAATTCTACCCATCTCCTAAAATTCCAATGATCGAATTGTTTTCACCATTTACACCCGCGATGACAATTCTATTCTATTCTAATAGTGTTGTGAAATAATAATACTGGTAAGTAGATAATAATTGATATGAATGTTCTTGATCCTAGCTATTTAGTTTAATTATCTCAACAGGGATAAATAAAACAGGCTGTGAGATTAAAAGGGAGTATTAGAGCTGAGCTCTGCTCTGGTTGGCAGCTGTATATATTTATCCAGTATGTTCCAGTAGAATGCGCTGCCAGCAACTAGCGGGACCCTCCCCTATATATGATAATATACTTACATAGCGGTATCTAGAATGAAATCAATGATCCTCTATGTCATCTTATAAACCTCTTTGTCATTGATGAAACGGAGAGTGGAGAGGGGAGTTCGTGTCTCTTTCAAGTTTCCTGTGTCAGTCACGAAACATCAACTCTTTTCGTATTTAGATGGTAAAACAGAACGATAAATTATCTGACAACACCTGAAGAAAAAATAATTAAAAGTTGACCGAAAGGCAAAAAATGCAAAAATTTACAATATATTTCTACCTCACAATATGCATTCATATTTCTGTAAATGCATGTAGCAAAGGATATTTACGCTTTCCTTCTTAGCCGTAGTGTCATTTGGAAAGCTGAGATGAAAACCACCTAGCACTTGATCAAAAAACAGTGTCACAAAAATGTTTCTCATTTTTATACCTTGTTTTACTAAAATACTCATTTTAGTGTTATATGCAATTAAAAACTCAGGCGGAAGTTTAATGACCGCTTGGTGGTTGACAACACATTAAAAAAAAAAAAAAAAAAAAAAAAACTCAGGCCACCAGACATAAAAAATGTTCAAAAGAACGAAACCGACAGGTTTATGCTCTTTTTTCTCGGATTGGTCCCTGCAAAAATCACTTCAGAACCTATTTTGTAGAAACTTTAGTAAGCTTTCGAATTGTTACCTTTCAATTACCATGATTTTCCAACTGTTTAAGAAAATCCAGATATTTAAGAAAATATACGATGATCCCAAAACTTGCCTTGCCTGATTATGATTTTTTTTTTTTCTTCCATAACTCCAAACGCAACCAAAATTTTAATATCTTCGTTTAGATCAATATCAAACGTCTAGAACAATGGTTAACTGAATCAATCATTTCTGAATACCGAAACTAAAATGTATTTCGGAAAAGTACTTGTTTCAATATTTCCCGTAATCGGTTACTGATATAGCTTTAAAAATGACTTCATTCGTTTTCCTACGACAAAGAACCTATAAAACAAGTACCTGCAAGCATATGCACTGGACGGATTTTGCTAGTTAACGAACCTTTTAAATTATACAAAAGATTTTTATACTAAATTTCATCAAAATCGGACCATTTTTGAGCTTGTGAGAGAGCGATTAGACAAATAAATAAATATATATATAAATTTAAACCGTTATTTTCGTGATATATGGGTTCTGAAACGTGAAATATTCTAGTCGGCACTTCCTGCCTATGAAACCGATCACTTCCTATACCCCGCTAGATAATTAATTATCGACGGAGTATAGGAAGTAGGAATGAGAGCGGACGAAGAATGCGTGCCTAGAAATCAGATAGGTTTGATGAACTTAGAGGAACTTCAGAGTATGGACATTCGCATCACGAAGCTAGAGCTCCAAAAGGCTGACAGGAAGACGAGACCACACGCCACTTGTTAGCTGTCGAGGCACGTACAGTAGAGGTACTTATGGCTACTTCCTTGTCGTATGTGCGGTTAATATTGTTCGGAGCGAACGCTTCATTATTGAAATTAGAGGAGTTGTTGATTGCTGGCAGTGTTAGATGTCAATCTATTAGTAGATGTATCCGGATTTCGCGACCTGATAAAGAAATAAACTTTACTACTCTACTTGAGTTCAGCTCAACACGATTTTGTACGATTATATTTAAAAAAATTATTATCGTTCCTAATGTGTTTCAAATTGTCTTTTAAGTTACTGACAACAAATGTAAAGACTAAGCGGAACGCGTGTAACAAATTTCATTTTGTCCAATTTACGAATGATATGACCCATCGAAAACTGCGCGAATGAACATAAATAGTAGCTTAATCATCTGTGTTCGTCGACTCGAGACCTATTTTGAATTGTAATTTTGAATACCTTTAATGCATACCTGTTAAATGCGTATTTAATTGCGGCTCCCGAAAAATTTTAAATTTTGAATAATGGCTCGGACTATGAAGGAGCTTAATAGCACCCCCTGGTCTATACCTTTGAGGTACCACCCCTGTCGGTTGACCTTATCTACAAACCTGACATTTGGAGTTGAATACTCGTGATTGCTTCAGCCCGTCTTTCATCATGAATGGAAGTACTTTCGCCCATCTCTACCTAATCTACAGGTCACGTAGGCATAGGAAGGAATCGGAACGAAGGTTGATAGCTTCGCTGACCAAAGGTGAAGCAACAACAAATCGGATCTAAACTGACCTGCCCATGAATCTTAGGATGACAAAGAGAGAAATTAATAAAACCATTCCTATAATTTCTCAATGGCTAAATGTAAGGGTTTCCAGTAAGTATGTGGAATTAGTCAATTAATTCCGTGATGTCTCCCATGTTACGGAGAAATATCGCAGCTGGCAGTTCTAGGGTTGCAGGCGGCATCCTGGGGTTTAGCACTTTCCGAAAGAATTTAGGTATTGAGGTTGTATTTATGATAGAATTTTTGAAACATTTTAATTATTTATTTATTTTTGCGTTTAACGGCATATCAACAATTTGGCTATTAACGCCGGGCTATCCACAGGTTGCCACCCTTTTATAATGACAACGGCACGTGGTCGGCCACTTATTCAGATAGTAGCCACGCCCGACGTTGCTTAACTTCGGTGATCAACAGGAACCAGAGCATTTAACGTGGCTATGGCCGTTGGGATTTTTGAAAAATGTCTTCAAATCTACATCTATCCTACTTGCTTCATTCCTACCTGCTTAAGGTACCTGCGATATCCTGGCTAGAATAGTGTGGAAACCTCTCCCAAAAATCTGTGTTATGTATAATTAGACGTTCAAATTTGAATGAATATTGTAAGTTGAAAAGGATTAGAAATATATAAATATAAACATAATATATTTACTTATTATATAAATGTGATGAAGGACTAATGTATAAGCAAATTCACAATATTTATTTAAAAACGTAATGATGGCGTGAAAAAAGTGATGATCGATTATTAGATTGAAGCGTTTTCTGTATTTTAGAGGTTATGGCCTTTTCAAGGTTTGAATTCCATTGAGAATGAAAATATTTTGATAGTTGACCACGTTTCTGAAGAACTTGTTTTGAAAACAATCAGCTCAGAAGGATGATAAGATAACTGGATAGGAAGATGATTTTGAGGTCTTTGACCAGGATTGTTGTCCATCGATAATGGTATTATGAAGGTCAATATCATTCGGCATTCGAGATAAATCTTGCCGACATTATTGGAAAATTTCACAATATCGGTTTGTTGTTCTCACATGATATTAATGTGTAATCTGATACATAATATGTATTGGTCAGTTACAGGCAGGACAGGAACGAGAGAGAGAGAGAGAGAGGTAAAAAATGGTCCCCTCTCTCCCTGATCCATCACTCTATCCCTGTCTCTTTCCTTTGCTCTTCCCTAGCCTGTAACTGACTATAGTCCGCCCGCCATACCATGTAGTGCGCGCGCGCTTCACCAAGCCCATGTGTGGGAAGGCCTAGCTCCCCGCCAGCCACGCCCCTTCTCGTTCTTTTGTTTGAGGGCGGACTATAGGCTATATGTAGATAGTGGGGACCCCAACAAACTATGACATCTTCTAAATATTATTGAAACTGGGAGTTATCATGTCAAATATTTCAGGATGCACCTACAGCCACTATCATCAGCACCGAACTATCTTCTAGTTGACTCAGTAGGAAACTCTTTCAACGAGCCCTTCGTTGAAGGAAGTCGATCCGCTTTACCTCTGCATCAAATTGGTAATGACATCAGGAGTAAGACTCTATATATGCAAAGGACCTTAGCGAGTGCCAAATATGCCAAAATTTGAATCCTTAAAATCGCAACCAATTGTCAAAAAAAAAAATTAATAAATAAAATAAAAAAAAAAAAAAAAAAAAAAAAAGTCGCTTCAAATTAAGTATGTGTCGTCTCTTTTTCAGGTCAACTCCTAGAAGACTTGATGGCGCAGTATTGCAGGTCCACCATCTCCGCTAATTATTTTAACTTTGGGCTTTCACTTCTTTCTTTCGTGCTTAAATGGCCGAAGACTTACATTAATTACACTGGCGCTATTTTCTAAAAACACTCAACAGTTTGTTTCGTAAGCGCAGTAGAGTTGTTCGTAGACAAAAAAAAAACAACTCAGTGACAACAACAGCTTCCGTCTTCCTACATGAAGCCCTAATAAGGGGCGGAATTCCCTTCGCCCGAGAGGTGGAAGAGTGAAGTCTGCAAGAAGAAACTCATTATAATAAATCCCAAATATAAGAGAGATTATTTCATTCATCGAGAGGAGATCGTTAACCGTTGGTGATGCGAAGGTAGACATTGTCAGGATTCGGTCGATGTTTCTTTACAAAACTACATTTTTTATACGAAAATGGGTTTTATTGTTTGCCGACGTTTCGGCTTGAAATTCAAGCCTTCATCGAGCTGTAAGACAAGTAGGAGGTAATACCAATGTATAAATGTACAAAACGATTCGGAGAGGAGGCTGACAATTCCTTCGAGATTATTTCATGATTTTGGTGCATTTTGAATAAAAAGGATTGGCAACACTCTTATAAATTACGGTAAAAGTGCTTATTCAGATATCCTGATCAGTAATAAAATGAGTTTAAAAGAAAAAGTAGGAATGGATGTAAAAGTGAAGACTTTCGAACCCGTGCAGCTTTCGGTCAAATGCATCCAAGTCACGAGACTATTTGCTCCCGGACGACGAGAGCCGTGGTCCAAGGAGGGAAAGTGGAGTGGCTTCCGATAAGTGATGGCTTGCCGCACGACAGAAGAAAGGGAGATTTAGCTGTCAAGTCAAGGCTGCTGGTGGGTTAGGGTTCAGTTACTCGATGAGATAGGTCGAAAATCGGCTCCAGGGAGATGGTTTCTGGCGTGATGGTGGAGGTGGTCGTGTATGCGGAACTGTCCGGCTGGATGGCTGATGCAGACTAACTTGCATCAGCTTTCTAACTCGTAGGAACTGCGACTTCTTAGCGAGTTTCAGTGTGTAATAACCGGTGCGATTGGGAAAGAAAAGCAACAATTCCAAATCTTTTTAAACAACGTTTTCTTCCACTGAGGAGATCCTATATGCATTGATGCCTTAACGTATTTTATAAGAAATTTTTTAATGGATCAGATGCCACGTTTTCGCCATTGATTTTCAGATATATAACAAATACCAAGCCTCTCATATTTGTTAATAAACTTTTTTTTTGTGTGTAAAACTTCATTTATTCCTAACAAAAATTTATATATCGCTAAACGTTTTTAAAACGTTTCTACAAAGGCCGTCGTTTTGGAGTAACTAAAATCAAAATTGTAATTTATCAAACACGTTATTGCCCTATCTTTAAAAAATAAAATGACCTTTTGAAGAAAAAACTTATATGCTACAATTTTTTCCACGCGATTTTCTAAGAAAAAAAAACCTGGGGGGGCGCATTCTACTTGTTTATAAACATGACCTTTCGTTTTATACAAAATTCATTTGCGTTATTTATAAATATATAAATAACACAAACACGCATACACACACACACACACACACACACACACACACACACACACACACACACACACATATACATATACATATACATATATATATATATATATATATATATATGTGTGTGTGTATATGACCGGTTTTTCGTGGTCTATGGGTTTTGAAACGTCGATATTTCTTGCCAATACTTTATTATGGATCATTATTATTATAGATTATGTCATCCAGTCGACGATATAAGCGGGTTTCCTCCCTATAGGAAGGGAGGAAACAAGCTAAAATGCATGGAAACTTATTTCTTTTCGCTCAAGTAAGCTTTTTAAATATAGGCTTAGTTACCCGAAAAAACAAAACAAAACATTTTACACTTTTTTTCCCAAACAATTCGAAGATTTAAATTGATTGTAAATAAGAACAGGTTGAGACCTCCAATAGTTGTATAATGTTTGCTCTCCACTAATCTGTCAATTTCTCTTTCAGTCTCAGATCCTGGAGCGTGTGAAGCCAGACCGCGTGACGGTGACCAAGCCGGAAGAAGATCGGCGAAGAAGGACCATCATCGTCGAGAAGAACGCTGGATCATTTGGCTTCACCCTACAGGTATAGCTGACTGCATAGACAGCCTTTTAGAATTTTTTTTTAAGAGAATAATAATTTTAAAAAACTGAATAATTCAAATGGATATTTAAATTAATTTATTTATTTAATGTAAAAGCCCGTCATGCAGAATCTGCGTGAATCGCAAGGTAGCTGTAACAATAATCAATAAATGCTCCTTAACAAGCTGATATACAATGAGTATAAATTGTTTAGCTATTTTAATTTATTTTTAACCTTTTATTTATTTATTTCGAATGTTTTATGGCTATAGCCCGTTCAAATAGTTGGAATAATTCTAATCCCGCATGCGCAAAATTCTGAGGGAAATATTCCCGACGGTTCCGCCATTTGGATATCCATTAATATGAACAACGCGCTACTTTAAACTCAATAAGAACTGTTCGTTATAAACCGTTTATTTTGTCTCGTTTAGGACCAGGGAAGGCGTTGATAGGTCAGGCAAGGGAGATAGTTTAATTTTTATCAATACTGAGCCAAAGCTAAGGCTAAATTTAATTTAAGCTATAGCCTGTTCAAATAGATGGTTTAGTTGAAGGGAAAAGGGCGTGGCCTATATTCCCCGTGTAAGAAATAGGCGGTTAAAATTCGCTCTGTTATAACCTTATCACTAGGAGGTTTAAAACGTTTTTAGCCTTAGCTTTGGCTAAGTATTGATAAATATTAGACACTATTTCCTTTGTCTGACCTCTCAAAGCCTTCCCTTGTCCTAAATTACACATGACCAGATTTTAAAATGTTTCACGAATCTTGAAATGTGAGTTTGCAAATGGTGGGACCGTCGGAAATATTTCCCTCAAATTTTCGGACGTGCGAAATAGAACTTTTCCTTCTATTTGAACGGGCTATAGTTTCTTGGAATGTGAACAAATCTTTATTAATTTAACTATCACATTATCCGAAAAGACAATCATTAAAACAAAATCTTACCTAAGTTTGATAGTTTTTCAATAATCAAAATCGGCTTCCATCGTTTGAGCGTTAAGCACCGCGAAATCTAGGCCTGAATAGTTCTGTCCTCTTAGTTATTTTAGAGGTTTTCAGATGAAAGTGTGCAGCAGAGAGAGAGAAGAGTGCAAACAAAGTTGAGGAACAGGATCTCCCTTTCCTGGTGCTCATCTTCTTTTTAGAAAGGCTAAAGGTAAATATGAAAGCCAGCTAGGAAAGTTTCGTGACGACTTCAGAGATCGGGTGTCGTTAGGAGATAATCGTAGATCATCAGCCTAGGAAGCTCCGTGGCTTCTGCGTCGGGGATTTAAATATTTAAGAATTTCTCCTATCTGGAGACCTCTGAGGATGTAGAACTCCATTCTCCTTTACACAGTTCTAAGGTTGAGAAGTAACACCGTTCGGGTTATTGTTTTAGACTACATAATAAGACATCCAAATCTGGAAATGAGTCATCCATACTACATAACTTGAAAGTAACAAAACACCATTCTACATTTTCTGACAAAAAGGGCTCATTCAACCAATCCGTCAATAATCCTTCATTTTATTTGCATGGATTTAATGCTTACTAAGTGTATAATTTTTCCTGTAATGAATCTGTATTCCGTTAGGGGGTTGAGGAAACAAATCGCGAAAAACCTCTAATTCATCGAGAAACACAAGAGTGATTTATTGGACTTCCAGAAAGTATCGTCTATTAATGGATTTAGTGAAGTAAATCGCTTTTTTCTCAAAGAAAATTTTGTCTCTATTATGTTGGTATAATTAGAATTCATACCTTTTAATAGCAACGCTTTATGAGATGAGATATCTATATATTAACAGGCTTTTCTGGCCAGAATGTGAGGCCATAACTCTCCTGGGACGTTATACAGGTCCTATGTGACGGACTTTTTATTAAATATATAAATCCAATTTGAAGTTCCGAATTACTTTTTCTGAACAGTATTTTACATTATTTTTTTTTTTTTTTTCAGAGTTATGGGATTCACTACAAGAAAGAGCAGGAAATAGAAATGATAACATACGTTGACTATGTGGAATACGATGGACCAGCCTACAGGGCAGGGATGAGAGAAGGTAATCAGCAAGAATTCAACGATTTTAGAGTATGACATGAGTATTTGAGATACTTTTTGTGCGTTTCCGTACTCCTTTTAAAGGGAGGGACCCCGCTTATGATGTCGACCCGGTTTTTCAATGTGGAAGTGACGACCAGATAATTTTAGAACTCATATGTCACGAAAATGACAATGGAAGCCATTTTAAACGTGATATCTGTTACTGTTTTCGAAAAAAGTGATTAGAACTAGTTGTTCTAGCTAATTTTTGGTTTGGGTATTCAGAAACGATTGATTCAGTTGAAAATTGTTCCAGACGGTTGACATACATCCAAACTAAAATATTAACATTTTGGTTACGTACGGAGTTAAGAAAGTATTAGAAATAAAAAAAAAATTAGTATACATGAGCAGTTGTGGGATTTTATCGTATTTCCGTAAATATTTTGAAAACAGTTGGAAAGACATCCTAGCTGAAACTACGAAAACAGGTTTGGAATAATTTTTGATTTGAGGATCTCAGTCGGAGGAGTAATTAATAAATCTTCGAAAGTATTCGTTTCGGTTCTTTGGACGGTTCTTTCTGTTCATTTTCCTCAGTTTTTGGGGTTTTTTTTTTAATTACATTTAACAGTAAAAACTTTAAAGATGAAACACTTTTGTATCATACATTTTTGTCTCGACTTATTTATCCCGTTTCTATAATGAACAGTAATCCTAAAAGGACTAAACATTTCAAGATTCTGAAAACATTTCTCGGTCAACGGGTTGTTTATTAGCGAGAAATTATTGAACATTTCACGCATCATCAGGGCCGCCACATGCCGGGTTCCGTTGTCCCCGGCCCGGGCGCCGTGGGGGCCCGGGCCGGGCCTCGCTAATTGGAAAGAAATGTATAGGCTATGAGCTTGTAAAAAGAATGGGGTTTAGAAATATAGGGCGTAGCCTATATTTATTGGAATGGCACCTATATTTTTTTTAATGTACATAAACGACAAAACAAGTGCAGTCCCAGAATAGTATATTTCATTAGGAGTCGTAATAAAACTACAAGTACCGAAAATGACCTTTGCAGCATCGATTGTCGGCTTTTGTTCTCATTTTGCTCAAAACTCAAGATGAAAATAGTTTTAAAATGTCAAAAGTCGTATAGCAAAGTATAGAATTTTCAGTCTGGCTCTGAAAAGTGGGGGCCCGGCTCTGAGAAGTGGGGGCCCGTGATCTGGTCCTGGGCCCGGCTCTGAGATGTGGCGGCCCAGCGCATCATCAGGGGGGGGGGGGAAATAATCCTTTTATAGACCATAAGAACCAAAATGTCAAAAAAATTAGAAATAAAGCATTGTGCTATTCATCCAAATCAAATGATAACCTCAGCTTAAACGCTGCCTAACAGATTTCTTTTTAATTTTTAGGTGACGTTATATTGTCTATCAATGGACACGACATGGAGAAAACTGACCACAAGACTTTAGTAAATTTTATAAAAAACTGTGATTCCAGAATGAGGATGGTTGTCCTCTTTGAAGACTGTGTTAGAAAGGTAAGTAGTACTTTTGGAATTATGATTTATTTTAATTATTAAATCATTTTTCATAAAATGAGTTTGTCAAATAAAATAGGATAATAATAAAATAAAAAGTTTGTATCTCAGAATATATGATGTGCTCTCAATTTTTGTTTTTTTGTTGTTTTGCAGCATTGAATCAGTCGAGTTTCCTCTTAAAATAAATACGAACTTTACAAATGAAATATTTGATCTCCAATTATAATCCATAATCATGACAGTAAGCAATAAAATGAATTGTTTTATATTTTAATAAAGCCATACAACGAGCATCACATAAAAATAAGTTGTATTTTGCACAAGCAAAATTTAAATAGCATGAATTTTTTCCATGTCCATGAAAATACGTTTCTTGAAAATATATCTTTATTTATTTTTTGCATAGTATAAAGATCTATCTTTTTAACACGATACATCGATTTTATGAATCGATCTCCAAGGTCCGATGTTTTAGAGAATCGATCTATCTAGAATACCGTAAAATAAAGTGTTTTTTTTTTTTTTTTTTTGTTTTTTTTTCAAATATTGAAATACTTAATCTCACCTCTTGTTACTCAATCTCATTTCTGAAATAAGGTGTCAAACTGTGGTCTTAATTTTTTTAACCATTTTTGTCTACTATTATTTTATTCTATTTTTTCGCATTTGATAAACATATATGAATATGTAATAATACCCATACATTTCAATGTGATGTAACATTAGTAGTTTCATTATATATTATTTTTGATGAAAAATAGTCTTAAATATTTCTACTTTGAGATCACAGATATACTTTTCATATTATCAAGTATTCAAATCGACTTAGTTAGGTCGATTCATAGTAGCGTTAGACGATTCTTGAATGAGAATCGATTCGAATCGAAATGAAATACGTATTTCGTAGGCAATTGTAAGTAATCGTGAAATCTATCCATATCGAAGATCGATCTTCTGAGTATAGAAGTTCGATGTTTTGAATCGATCTGAGCTCGTCGATCTTTTCATTTCGATTCGAATCTATTCATATTTGATAATCGCCCATCACTAGTGTAGTATTTGAGGTGTTGGGAGCTGATTTATGAAGGTTCATCGTCATATAGGGGGAAGAAACCCCAGTACTTTGGAGGCTAGGTCTCATCCTTACTGCCTAAAGCCTGGCTCAGTGCACTCTGCAGCAGACTCTCTGCTGCAGTGATGGTTAGTTGATTTATTTCCCCTTTATTTAGAAGTTTTATTCTTTTATTAGTTGTGTGCCAATATATACATATTTTTCACCTACACACATTTTCAATTTGTGTATTTTAAAGTTTTTTTTTTTTTTTTTTTATCTAGATGCTCGTAAAAATATACAACTAATGCCTAAAGCCAGTTCCACGCCAATCGTAAATAATTTTTCAGACGTTTTGTGTTGGCAACAACTTATCAAAATTTTGGATTAAAATTTAAAACTACAAATGGGCATCTACACATGTGGCAAGACGTTTGACAAACTTTCAACTTAAAAAAATAAATAAAGTGACTTTAAAAAAAAAAATACACAAAAACGTTGGGACAAATCGGATTTTTTTTTTCAATACAAGAGTACTTTCAATGAATGTTTTTAAAATATTCTGGGATTCATGAAGTACAAAATTTTTATTTAGCAAGAATATTTTGGGAGCTTCAAAGATGGGAAGTTGAATTACAAAAATTAGCTGATTTTTAAGAATTGGTTGACAGTTATTAAAGTAATGACAGCAGTAACAGAATGAATTAACAGCAATAAATCCAATGAACAACCAAATTATATCAAGTTAAGAATAAGTAATCACTTCAGTATTGACTTAGAAGTAACAACAATTTTAAAACCCAATATTTAGGTAAAATAAGGTGCCTTTGAGTAAACGGTTTCTCTCTGTCATGGATGGGAACTTATGTTCAGCAATGGTAAACCATTTTGGTATGTATAAGAAAACCGCTTGCGAAGGTGTAACACTTCCGCCGATACAAATAACATCCTCATAATGAAATAAAAATGCATTGTCCCAATCCTTGATAGATAGGAAAGTTATAAATAACTGTTAGGGACTCACAATTTTTTTCATATTTTAATAACTTATAAAATGTTACAGGTTGAACTTCATATGCGATACATTCAATTGCAAAGGCTCCTTCAGACGAAAATGTCAGAACTTGAGAGAATATGTGTGAAAGAGAAAGAACTCCTTGAAGGAAAGTGGAAAACACATAGCCTTCCAGCGAGAAAGAAGACTGGGAAAACTGCCGATCCTGTTTTAAATACTATAGAGAATGGTATGTATGGTTTTAGTCTGGATTATGTCATTTGGTATAGAAGAGATCAGTATCATGTTGAGCCTCAGATCAAATACATCATCTCTCATTCCTACTCTTAAATCACACGAGAGCAACATTGAATGTACCCTAGAGGTTTTTTAATAAGATTTTGATCTCAGAAGAAATGTATTTTCGAGATAAGGTTGATATTACCTTCATTTTTTAATAACTAAAATGCAACATCAACCTTTTTATTTATTTTTGTAATAATGATTGCCTATTTATTACAAAAAAATATAATTAATAAGGGTTTCATAGTTATAAATTCTTCCGAGGCCTGATAAAACATGTCCCGAAATGTGTAAAATGAAAACATATTTCGTTTTATGTCATAAAGGTGCTTTTATATCTGACGCTTCTCGCAGGAAATATATCTCAGTTGTCGGATACATAATTATTATATCTGCGAGAAGTATCGGATGTAAACGCACCCTTATTGCTCCTGATAGAAGTATACGTCTCAGAAATTGTTTGCAGTCTACATTAGTTACAATTGCTGCCTGACATAAATATCCTGCAATAACTTGTAAATGCACCCTTAGGGTGCGTTTACATCAGACACTTCTTGCAGGAATTATATCTCAGGTGTAGGATAGATATTCGCTTGAATTTTTACATACTGACAAAAAGAGCTAGACATTTATGTCATGGATATGTATACAACAGTTCTGGATTTAGTATAATTTGTGACAAATGTACGGCCCGTTTACACACTTACATTTTTGTCTCATACTAGCAAATAATCAGTGTTTACATACCTTGGTTTACTTGTACTTCCTTACTTTTATTGCTTATAAACTATTAATGATTATTTATTCTTTTATATTCTATTTATTTATGTTATTGTATATATATATATATATATATATATATATATATATATATATATATATATATTATTATTATTATTATTATTATATTAATATTACAAAGATTAACAATGTATACTCGCTTTAACTATGTAAAGACATGCGTGCAGTGTATCAAAAGATATGGGGCACGCTATATCTAATAAACAGCTCTACCATAGGGTTACTATGGCTGAGGAAAAAAAAAAAAAAAAAAAAAAAAACCTTGGTATAGAAGTGTCGCCACTACAGCTAGTAGCCAAGATATTTATCTCTGACGTTAAATTCTTCTCTTTATAATCAGTGTTTACACCTGATGGTATAGAAGTGACGACACTTATAGCTCGTGATAGAAATATATATCTCAAACATTAATTGTTTGCAGTTTACATTAGTCACAATTGCTGTCTGACATAAATATCCTGCAATAACTATCAGATGTAAACGCACCCTAAGACTTGAAATTCGGTTAGGAAACGAAGTATCAAATTTAAGTATTAGAATTACTATAAAGCCGCAGGAAATGAGATGCTCAAGTTAGCCATTCACCAGTCTGTATGAATACAACTACAGACAGCTGTCTTTATTTGTTTATTATTTAGATCTACATTCAGGTTTACGTATGCTCTGTTGTAATACTTAGTTATTGACTAGATAAACTATCTTTCATTGCTTGTTGCCATGATTACACCTTGGAATAGTACCAGGCATTTAACTGAATTAATACACTCCCTACCAAAAGTCTATACAAAGCTCGTAAATTGAAGTAGTATGAGAAGGTGAGTTAGTTGTGAGTTGCACATCAAACCCACATTCCCAGTGATTTTTTCAGGTAATATGTATTTTGGTCCTAATTTTTATTTGCTTGACAAGTGTTTGTCAACGGGCAAATGTGCTAAACTTACTATAATAAGATAGGACTAAGTGAAAAGGAACTTATATTTTTGAGGAAGAAATTGTAAATATCTATCAGGATGATAATATTTAGTAGATTTTTGTGTTGCCTATTAAATAACATAGAGAATACTTTTAAATTTATTTTGTTTTACTTATATTAATATTTTATATATTTTATTAAAATAATGATTTCCCTTTTGAAATTCTCTTAATCAATGAATTAACTTTATTCCTTTCAATATATCTCACTTCAGTCTCACATCTCAAAATCTCCATCTCCTCCTACATTCCGACATATATCACCAGCAGTACGGTTTCTTAAACCACAAATTTCCCCAGCATTACAGCCGGCTTCCTCATGTGGTACATGACGCTTTCAGATTATGAAGAAGCATCATGTACCACCCGAGGAAGCCGGCTGTAATGCCAGGGAAAATTTATGGTTTAAGAAACCACACCACTGGTGATATCTGCCGGAATGTAGGAGGAGATGAAGTCACCCAGCAATGAAGTTTTAAAGAGAATATTTCAAAATCTATCAATTTTTTGTAACATCAACTTCCCTTAAAAATAAATAAGCACCTTTCAATGAATAAATAAGCTGTATTTGTAAGTCCATACAATCCTGTGCTCTTAACAGTTCTTGCTAAAAAAATATTTGTTAAACAAACAAATAAAATACTTCATAAATAAGAATGGAATTTTGATAGGATTCTATACAACCTATTACAGAAGAGCTTATCACAGTCGTCACAAACGATTACATTAGTCAGAACACAGATAGTTAATTATTCTCATCAAAGTAATTCCGAATCTTAATCAAGTATGCTATACAAATATTTAATGTCCTTTTTATTACATTTTTAATATACCTGACGATCTCTGTTGAGCAGGAGATAATGTTGGATTCTGCCGGCCTACTGTTTCGACCGAAGACATGGCCCGTGCTACACCTCCACCCGGATTTGGCCCTCCCCTAGTCATGGTCTACCCCCAGTACCAGTATGTAGACCAGCAAGGACGGGCTTACATCATCAGGCCTCCTCATACTAGCTCAGAGTACCTACCTCCATGGCCCAGGTAATTGAATATATATATATATATATATATATATATATATATATATATATATATTATAATATATTCTTTTATGTTAAAGAAATGGTTTGGATTAAAGTACAGCACTCTTCGGGTTCTATAGTATTCAAGTCAGAGTTGTTTTTATTTTTTGTTTAATATTCTAATCACCTCTTCAGGGGCTGAATTAGATCCATACCAGATTCAGTACACTCAACGTAAGTAGGTCATGTTTTTTTGCTTCATATTATGATAACAATCTTGAAGTTGCTATAAGATTGGGAATATCATCTTATACCTTATTTGATAAATAAAAATCGCATTACATGTAGCAATTTTAAATGTTCTTACCTTTTTACTGGAGGATATTGTTTATGATACTTGTAACTAAAATAAAAAATATTATGAATTGTTCTTTTTTTGAGCTGCGTCCACCAGCAATTTCCTGTTTGTCAGATGTGACCAGGCAGGGAATAAGGTTTTGTTTTTCAAACATACGTTTTCCTTCTCCTAAAATATATGTTGCATTAAAGAGTCAAGGCACAGAGGTTGCTATGTTGTCTTTGAATTACTATTTGCTCACTCTCTGCTGATATTTTGATTGTGCTGATTTAATTCTTATAATTAGGAATGTTACATTATGACTAGATAAAAATATTGGTAAATCATTTATTTTTGAACTTGAAGTGGTATATTTTAGAATCCATTTTTTTTTTTTTTTTGTTTTTTGTGTAGAACTTATTTATTTGTCCCCCATTTTTTTTGTAAAGCACTACATCAGTTATGGATATTTATTTTATATTTAAAAATGTATACATTTTTTTTATCTTTAAATAAACTGTAGTTTAGTGTAATAAAAAATATTTGTTAGAAGCATTCTTAATGTTCTCTATTTACACAGCCCTTACCAAAGCCGATCGGAGGCGAGTGCAAGTCGCGGAGTGGTGAGGAGGTGTTCGGCTAGCAGTACAACCGGTCATGAATCGAGGGGTTACCATCAAAGTAATGGTGTAGCTGCAGCTGCTACCAACGCAAAACAAAAATGTAAATATTAATCTTATTTATCATATACATGCATATAATTCAGAAAATAAAGAATATAAGAATTATTCCACACACATTGGAACTATTTCTCTTAGTTTTAGTAATCTAAGAATGTTTCTTTCAAAGTACATAATCAGCAAATTTGAATAAGAAAATATTTTCTGTGAGGTTGTCTTGTAAGAAAACTTTCATTTAGAAAGAAAATACTTTATTATTAACATCGAATATATAAATTGCAAAAAATTACTAAAGTTTCTTTAAAATCAATTTATTTACTAAGGTTTTCTTATGAAAAAACAACATTTCTGAAATTATGGAGTCAACAATTGTTTATTGGGAGACAGATGCAAAAAATTACTTATTAATTGGTTTTAAGCTAGTTAATGAAGAAAGTTTGAAAATTAAATGACATGGTATAAAATGTTCAATTGTTGAAAGCTGATGCCTGAAAAGCTTATGGCTCAGCTTAATTAATCCTTTTGATTTATAAAAGCAGAAACAAATGAAAAACACTGGATGGTGTACACTGTCAGTAACTTAATTTTCAAATCTTTATTATTTAGAGAAATGAGCTCGCCAGGCTAGTAACTCCGAATCTCCCATTTTTGAAGGGGTTTTAAAAGCCCTTGTTTGAAGTTTGGTCGTAAAAAGCTCAGAGTAGTTGCCCCTACTAGAATTTAAATATATAATGTCTCTGTATAATACACAGGATGGTATACACCAGCATTGACTTTATTTTCTTAAGAAAAACTTACTTTAGACCTCATAAGAGAATTATATTTTCTATCTAATTCAGATAAATATGATACTATGCTTCATATTTATATTTGAAAATTTGTTCACTATACTTCATAAATATAATGAAGCTTTGGCCCCATTACTTGTTATGCTGTGATATGACACATAATTAGACGCCTTTAAATGGAAAGGAACCAAGTGCCATCTGTTCATTCTTTAGAGAATTGAGTTTAAAGTTTTTTGTGGGTCTAAAATTCCTTTATTACCTGAAATGTTTCATTCATTTTCTCTCATTAAAATAAACTGTCGTTATGGTAATGGGGTTTTATTTTTATAGTTATTGATTTCTTTCTGTTTATTACAGCATACTGTATACACCATTTCACTTTTTTTTTGTATTTTTTCTTGCTTTAATGACAACATTATATTTTAACCAGTTTTTTATGACTATATATATTCTTTAATTCTTTACAAAATAGCATCAAAAACTCAATTTCGTTAAAAATGGCGCTTGGTTCCTTTCCGTTTAAAGGCGTCCAATTAATAAACTCAAAATAACAGGTGATTCTGGGTTTGGGTTCAAATCCCAGCCTGGTGAGTTAATTTTTCTAAAAAAAGAAAAGATTTGATTATCATTATTAGTTTTTAAGAAGATAGACAATGAAGAAAAACAAAGGCATATTTAAAAAATGCCCAATTCTATAAAACTGGAGCCTTATGAGCTGAAGGTCAGGAGCCTTAAGCTTTTTGAGGTTTTATGAGCTCTTTCTCCAAGTCCAGGCGATAAGGCTCAGTTTAAAGCTCAACCTCTAGACTTGAAGACAAGTTTCTTTTTAAACACTACCAGGAGACGAAAAATTGACTCAATCAAGGAGACATCTGCCGAGTCCAGCCCTCTTAGATACTTTTATCATTGTCCTGATAATCAGACAGTCTTTCTTTTTAATTTATTTCTGCCTTTACTTGGCATGGTGAAGTAGTCTGTTCATCTAACATATTTAATGTTTTACTTTAAATGAAATTTTCTCACAAAATAATCAAACAATTCAATCACAAAGTTAAACTTTCTTTAGCACTATACTAATCCTTCCTTAATCTAACCTGTATGTATTGAGATGGTTTCTTCATCAGATAAAATGTATATAATTATAATTAATGAATGTCTTTGTATTCTTAATTCTGTTAATTGTTAAGAAAAATCAGATAACCAGAGCACAGGAATAATCGTTCTATTTCTCTAGTGCAGCTGTACTGAATGTTCCCTCTTAGACCCTTGGAGCCAGTTATAGGACTTTTGGGGGGGGGGAGATATTATAAATACAGGATAACGATAACAATATATAATAATAATGTCTACTTCAAGGATAATAATTTTCGAAATCACAAATTAATTTTTCATTGGAAAGATATTAGATTTCTAAATATTACAGTTTAAATAAAGAAATATTCTAAAGGCCACATACTTAAAAAATACATCTTTTATTATCAAAATGGATATTGTTGAGGTTTTTAATGAAAAGTGTGTTTGTATTTGTGGAAACGTTTCAATGCATTTTCAAGACTTCTCCAGGGCTATGAGGAGTGGAAGAACTGATCCGTTTGGAAGTTACTACATCAAGCTCTGATGAAAGCTTGATAATCAAGCTAAAATATTGGCACTAATAGAAACTCATTTTTTATCAAGTAATGTAGTTTTATTTAACTATTATGACCTAACCCCGACTATCTCCATCTTAGTAATATCTATAGTCTACGATATCACCTAAATGATCTTTTTTTAATGATAATAAATGCAAAAATATGTGCTAAAATGATATGCTGGGTTGAGAGTATGAAGTTGGAAAACGGGCTGTGTGTTGTAGCTAGGAGCAGCAGCCAGAAAAGCCACCATTGCAACCCATGCATGCAGAGTGCGACAAGTCCCCAGGATAACACTAGCTTAGAAGCTTACGATCTGGCTAGTCCATGCTGCAACTCTCATTGTGTACCCTCTCGGAGGAGGAGACACCATCACAAATCGAAGAAAAGTTCATCGTCTTCCCATAGTGACAGGGGTACGGAACCTTCTCAAACCCCTAAAATATGTTCTGTCCATACTAGCTGTTGTTTGTTATTTTTTTTTTTTAATGCATGATTGTACAGTTTTATTATATCTTCAGTGCATGGCCTTAGTTTACTATATTTAAAAGTGTTTTTTTCTAAGAGTTATTTCTGTTTTGGATGTTGAATGGAATTAAATGTTCGAATAAAATTACCTTTTCACATATTAAAGTAGTGAATTAATTTCTTAACCATTTTATAGTACCATCAAGTAGTTGTTAATGACTTTGTGTCTGTAACCATTTCTTTGAACTATTAGTCCAGACTAAATTACAATTGACAAAGAATCAAATTATACTTTAGCTTTAAAGATTTGCAGAAATGAATATAAAATTGAAACAAAGGTTGTTTTTTTAGTACATTTGAAGGTTGATAAATTAGATTAAATATTTTAATGTGGATTTAAAAAGTAAACTTTCTGGCTTACCTTCGACATATATTTTCAGAATCATTGACATTGCACTTTAAGAATCAGTGTAATTATTAAATTGTCAAAAAAAAAAAAAAAAAGAACTTCCAAAAGCCTTTAACAAAAATTGATTTGCGAAATAATTTTGTTCAAATAATTTATTCTTATGCTCAAATTATAGTTTTTACACAGTGATTTTATTACTCATATATATGTAGTGTGACTAGTCACATTTTAAGTACATTATTTTTTTCTTTGCATTAAATAAAGTAAATATTCTTAGGTGGAGAATGGAAAGAGAAGAACTGCAACCGATCGAGTCAGGCCTGCCAATCCTCGGGTTACCAGTCTTCAGGATCTGCTCAAGGATCACATAAGCATCATCATCACCATCAGACTGGACGAAGGTAAAAAAAATTAATTACAGCTTTGAGATAACCCTTAAAGAATCATGTAGGAATACTGATGTCTGCATTATCAAAACCTTGGTCATTGAAGATTTCATTTTTTTCTCATTATGTAAATATTTTGCTAGATATTTTGTTTTAAACAAGATATATTTAACCCATTACTTATAATAGGCAGGCAAAGAGCTATTAATTTTGAATCAAATTAAGACACTTTTATTGCCTTGACTAACGAAAATAAATGCATGTGGAAATCGGTCCATTAGTTTTGGGGGTTTATTTGGAATCTAACAGTTCAGAATAATAAGAGGTCCAGCATAAATTTTGTTTTCATGCAACGAAACTACCCATATAACATTCTGAGCTAATGAGATAGATGGATTTAGGAATAAAGGCAAAATGATCCCATTAGAAGTGGGGTTCACTCTGTAACCAAATTATTAATTTGGCCGTTATTTTTTCTTCCTTACAATGGAACTCAGTATATATCATTTTCAACTATAGAAAAAGATATAAAATTTATGAAAATAGCTGCATTTAATGAAATGGATGTTTACTTGAACTAAACTTAAAGCTCCAATGTAAATGTTCACCTGTAGATCGTAATAATTATTGTTGTTCACATTAAAGAAAACTAGCTATAGCATTCAAAACTAGTTTATGAGGAAAATGTACATTTTCTTCATGGTCACCTAATTGGTATCTTTGGTCTTCCTCCTATCTCCTGCGTATTCATTGCAGAGAAAGAAGGCAGCCAAAAAGCATATCGAAATGTTCAAAATATAGATTTTTTCGCCAAAAAATCTGACTGTTGTTCTTACCCGAAACCCAACTATTCTTTCACTTCTTATCACCCTGATGGCTAAATTTTTTCATCTCACTAAGAAATGTCGATACTTTTGAGACATAAAATCATTTATTTATTTTTTTTCCAGATATTTCAACTTAGTAAGCCAGTGCAGCTTGCATTCGTGTACTTCCAGTGAAATCAACAGCAACCAGGAGAAACCGACAAGGACGGAGAACAACGATAGCAGTGCTGCGTCGTACACTACATCCCTGAGTACAGACACCCTTTACTGGGGAGAACCTCAAGGAGAAATCACTAGGCAGCATTCGGTCAAGTCCAACTCTTCGCAGCGAGAAGCCAAACCCAAATCATGGGACAATCTAACCACCAAAGCATTCGGTGGTTATGGCTTTGGCTATGGTTACGTAGAAAGGAAACCTCCGAAGTACGTTCTACCGACAAAATCGTCTGAAAGCCTCCTCCTTCTGCCTGACTATTCCGATTCGAGCCTAGGATGCGACTGCGTTGACAGCCACTCCAATGACAAGGCGAGTCAGACAGAAAGAAGGATTGTCAATCCAGCACAAGCTCCAGAGATTACAAGACTGTGATATAACCAAAACAATAGATTAGTCAATTCTACAACGGTCTAGTCCAGAACCATGCGGCTGTTAAATTGCCAAAGGTGTTTCGAGACAGTATTTGTATTTGCTACCTTTATTCGCCAAGGATGTCAATATTTATTTTTGTTGGAAATCAATAAAAAATAAAGATTGAAGAGATAAATTAATTAATAAAATAAAGTTACCTTTACATTTTAAAGACAACTTTAAAATACGGCAGAAGGTCTGTAATTAACAAAACAGAAGTACAAAGGCTTCATCATTTTTCTAAAACTCTAAATGTTTCTCACCCTATTTGGAGCTTACAGCTAATATTATACTACTGGTCACATTTAAAAAAATGTTATAAACAATCTTTTGACACAGCTGAGTACAATCCCCATGGACTGTATATAAAATCTTAATTTAAATATAACAAATAGTAACAATAAGCACATAAACTACTGGTGAGGCACCAGTTATATACTTACGTTTTCTTCATTATCGATCTTCTGCCATATTCAAATTAAAGTAGACTATAAAAGGTCAAAATATGAATGATAAAAACAGTTACATTTTATCAGCGACTGCTTTCAATGCAGTTACAATGTCCAAACATGACTATTACATATGAAACTCTATCTCAATAAAGTCATTAATTTTCTTAATTAAAATACAAAATAATACCCACTAAACAAACATTAGTAATTAGTCATTAAGAGAATGTTTAGCTTCCGGGGAAATCAAGATCCATATTTAAAGAATTGTGATTTCTTTGGTTATTAAAGGTAGAAGAATTTTACATAGTTTAAGCGCTTTTAGATTTTATTATACTTGAGAATAGTTAAGACTTTCGTGTAGGAGAGGATGGATATTAACAGCCTAAATGATATAAATTTTTATACCGTTTGCATTCCATGAATTTTTAAATTTGTTTCTATTATAGAAATAAATAATTTTATTGCTCATATAAATTGCTGGAAATATCCTATACCAAAATATACTTCCAGGATACTATACGTATTTAAGAACTCGATTACTTTTTCTATCCATATTCATAGATACTGATTCTTGACACTTCAGTTTTTTAGAAAAATACAATCTTCTCTATTTGCTGATTGTATATTTAGTTTTTACTGAACGATGAAATAAAAACATGAGTTGGACAGATTAGTATTTTCTTTTATTGTACAATGAAAATGATCTGAAAATTCTTTACTAATTTAGAAATAAAAAAAAAAAAATTAGAAATTATAATCGATGGGGATTTTTTGTTTTATAATATGACAACTATAATAACATTTAAGTGATACTTACTTTAAATATTAATAATTGTATATAATAAATTGCATCTTTGTATGAGCTATTAATATGAAAATATTTGAATTTAGGAGAATATAATAATGACTACGGTTCCTAAAAATAATTAGTTATAAATATTGTGAGAATTGCTTCCTATATGGAAAATGTATATGCATTTAGCACTTAAAAATATTTGAGTACGTCGCAGTAATTAGTTACTTGTAACTGAAGGAACCAAAGATATAATTGTTATGGAAGTAATGAAAGAATTTTAGTAGGTATTTAAAATTGTAATTGAGATTGTAACAGCCTGAGATGAGATTGTTCTGAACTTCACTGCCAAAACAATCTTCCATGTAAAAAATTATTTAATGTTCTAAAATATATGATTACCTTTGTTGTTAATTATTTTTCATTCCTTACTTTTGTTACTCAGAACTATTAAAGTAAAACAAGAATATTTTTAAAACATTCAACTCTTTAATATTATTCCCCTCATGTAATAATGAACTCATTGAACGATCTCTGATTGAATTTTATGTAATACATTTACAAAACTTTTAGTAGCATAATTTCTTTTAATGTCCACATTGACTGCCAAATATGAGATACCTTGTTATTTGTGCTATTCCATGCGTTGCTAATTTTCATTAATTGTGCTCGACTGTAGGCTACTACAGAAATCACAGTTTAGCGTTTTATAAACTATAAGGCGAATTCTTCAGACCACCAACTCATTCAACATCGGATTTCTGAAAAATACTGTGACTGGCAATATGTTAAATGAGGTCTTTGATTTCAAAACCAGTTACATCTATTTAAAAAATAACCAAAATATATTTTTGAAAGTTTTTAAGGTTAGAAATATCTTGTTAGAAGGATGTGATCCAGATCTATGTAGAAAAGATTATATTTCATTAGAAAAAAAAAAATGATTCTAATAGCCAAGTAGGTGACGCGCCAAAAAGGAATTTAAAAAACAAAGTTTCAACCAAGATTTACAGCTCAGGCACAAGGGGCAATATTCTATCAATCATAATATGAAATTTCCTTGATAAATTTATTTATTTTTTTTAAATAGAATGGTTATTATTTCTAACTCTGTAAAATAGATTTTTTAGGACCAAAGGCCTAACGTATTAAGAAGGTAAGGGAAAGTGAACCTAGATTTCTCCAATTATGATGGAGGAATAATTAATTCTTAACTTTCATGTGGAATTGCCTTCTTGAAAGCTGCTTCAAGTGTTGCAAATATTTCAGCTTACTTGGCAATTTTTTCTAGCCTTTTTCAAAACAAAGTCAGATTTACCCTATGAGAAATTTCATATAAAAAAAATGTTTTTAAATAAATAAAAGCAACACATAGAATGTTATGTCTGATTTATTTATTTGTTAAGCTGCTGTCAACTCTCCTCCTAAGGTGGTCAACAGAATCTGAAATAACTCTCCTACAAAACCAGAGGACTTGAAATTTGTATAATGTTAATTGGTAAACACAGTCAGGCTTCTGATGGTCAGAGCTTGCCTTAGGCATGAGCAACCATACTTTTGAGGGGCTGGCTAAAAAAACAACAGTTTTTAGAAAAATAATTTAAAACAAGTGTTGTGTAATTTGTTCTGACATTTTTATAACAACAACCTATTTTAATGGTACTTAGCTATAATTGTGGGTTTAGTTTGATAGATTTCATACTCCACAAAGCAACCTGATAGCAACCGAGATTTGCCGAGCCCCTCTCCCACTTCTGCTAGAGCCAGATCTGCTTATTGTAATGATAGTATTATGATTAATAAGTACTCAAGATTAAAAAAAAAAAAAAAAAAAAAAAAAATTGTGAAAGGTTACAGAAGCCAATTTAACTAGCGTATCTGATATTTTAATCCCTGCAGGAAAAACACAACACTGAAGGAAACCAAGCAATAGAGTCAGTTCTAATATTTTGGTTATTACTTATTTTGAGCTATCACTCCTTAATAGGACTTCATCCCTCCAACAATTTAGCCCATGGTCCGTACATCTGTCTGCACATAAACTGATACCTGAAGCAGAAGCAACTCTTAGCTCCTGAAGAATAAACTGAAAATCTTCAGCGGTAAATAAATAAAGATATCTGCTTGTTATTTTGTTCCGCCATAAAAATGGCATATATATCAATAAAAAAATAAATAGAGAATCTAAATAAAAACAGAAATAAACTTTCAACATTTATTTATTTAAATTTAACCTCCACTTATACATTATACAGATTTTTAGGACAAGCTTTCTGCATGTTACCACCCTTTTCTAACCACGATATGGCAAGTGCATTTTATTCTTATGAAAGAAAAGCCACTACCCCTAGTGGGAATTGAATCCGAGACCTTTCACACAGAGTGCTCACTCCTTAACACTCATGGACACCGAGCCCCTCCATTATAAAAATATGTATTAGCCACATTTTTTTTTTCTTTAATATATAATAAAAGTCAGTACCCACTTAATGGTTTCATAATTTACATTTTTCATAGCAGTAAATATCTATAATTTACCAAACAAAATTATTCAAAATGTTCATTATTGAGTTTTGAAAATATTGAATTTGATATTGAAAGCCTTTAATTCATAAGTGAACAAATAATCATTATTATTCTTTTAATCATAATTATTGTGAGTTTTCAACAAGCAATTCCTCTACAGGATTCTATAGTAGATTTAACCGCTCGAGGCCTTTTTTATTCAGACAGTTAGCAACACTGGAGTGTATTAGGAAAGTGTTGTAACACATACTTTAAACTGATTTTATATAAAAAAAAATGTATACAAATAATTTAATAAATACATTTAAATGTTGTTGGATCCTCACCTCTTACTTCGTTAAAACCTTGCATGTTGGACTTCAACTGTGAGAATCTAAAATGATCTGATCATTAACAAACTTTTAGTTCTATTTTCACTGCCAAGACTGTTTCAGTCTAATAGAGTTTACAAATGAAGCTCATGAAAATATTTTCTATACGGATATGTCATTGTGCATTAGAAACAAATAGACATCTCTTAAGTAGATGCACGAATATCTTGGGCCTCAAATTCACAAAAGTCAACGTACTTAATAAAATTTTAGGTACAACTGCCATTAACACACAGAACTAAATAAGAATTACCTCTGAAGACAACTGAAAGGTAATTATACATACAGGCATGGAAAGAGCAAGAATCAAAATACTATGCCTTAGTGCCAACGGCCATAGCCACGTTGAATACACCGGTTCCCGTAGATCACCGAAGTTCAGCAACGTCGGGCGTGGTCAGTACCTGAATGGGTGACCCACCACGTGCTGTTGGCATTATAAAAGGGTGGCAACCTATAGATAGCCCGGCGCTAATGGCCAAGATGTAGATGCGCCGTAAAAATAAAAAAAAAATAAAAAAAACTATGCCTTAGTTCTTAATATTGCAAACATATATATATATATATATATTTTTTTAGTGCATCTCCATCTAGAGCATTAGAGCAGATATTTTTTATTTAAAAAAGAAAAAACATTAATTACCAACAGCCATATCCATGTTGAATTCACCTGTTCCCATTGATCACCAAAGTTAAGGAACGTCTGATGTGGCCAGTAACTGAATGGCTGACCGACCACATGCTGCATTATAAAAGGGTGGCAATCTGTAGATAGCCCAATTTTTGATACACCGTTAACAAAAAAAAGAATTATCTTTAAGAAGAAGTTCCCAGCACCAGTATCGGTGGTCAGAAAGTGTGGCAACCCTCAGAAAGGTTGTAACGAAACAATAAAAATTATTGTTTTTATTTTTACGGGAATCTACAAGTTCCCACCCTTTGAAGATACGAAATAATTGGGAAATTTTAAGATTATGGTGAAGACTTTAGCCTTAAAATAAATATTCAATAACTGATGCTTTTCTTCTTTTTTTTATGAATCATTGTTTTAATTTCAAATAATTTAATATTTCCTTTACAGTTAGTCTGTGATTTTTCAAAATTTCAAGAAACTATTAATTTTTTAATTGCCAATTTATTATTATTGAAGATACTTAATATATTATAGAATCAGTAATTAAATTTGTCATTATAAGCAAATGTAAGAGATTACTATTTTCTTTCGCCATTCCATTATAGAAAATTTGTTAATAAATCTAGCCAAGGTTTAATAAATCAAGCCTCTTGCTATCAGCCATGTATGAACTCAAAAGAAAAAATGATTTCCATTATATTGTATTGCCAAGAATAATTTTGATTAATGAAATTGGAATATTATAAAGTTAAATTTATTAAAAACAAACAAACAAAATTTTCATATATGTATGTGTATGTATATATATATATATATATATATATATATATATATATATATATATATATATATAATAACATTTTATTTATAACCAATGACAACTAAAAATGAATGAGTTGCTTTCCCCCTTAAAAAGGGGCCCTGATTATATATATACATATATGAAAATTTTGTTTGTTTGTTTTTTTCCTCCCTGCATACACATGTATATTTGCGAGTCTGTGTATATGTATGTATGTATGTATATGTATATATATATATATATATATATATATATACATACAAATATGTATAGTAATTACTTACCTTCAAGCTAATTAAATTAATAATTAAATACCTAGTAATTTATTTTATTGAAATTTATAAAATTATGTGCCTCTGATCATTTGGTAAATAGGAATTATTGGTATTGCAATTAGCTTTTTCAATAAGCATCTCTGAAAGAAAACGCATCAGCCCTATCCTGGCTGGAGAAGGGTGGTAACCTATAGATAACACGTCCTTAAATTCTGAGTTAGTTATAAATGGACGTTAAAATTTAAATAAATAAATAAACATCTGTAAGGAGGCCCGGTGGCCGTGAGGGTTAAGGCGTGAGCACTTAACACTCCGAGCCAAGGGTCGTGGGTTCGATTTCCACTAGGGGTGGTGGCTTTTCTTTAGAAAAAAAAATACATCAGTCCTATCCTGGCTAGAAAAGGGTGGTAACCTATAGATAACCCGTCCTACAATTCGTAGTTAATAATAAATGGACATTAAAATTTAAATAATAATAAACATCTGTCATATGATGCTTATATAAAAATCAATTATTAATTAATAATTAAAAATTAATTATTTGGTTATATTTAAAAACTATATCCGATTACTTCAAATTTAAACAAAAATTATATTATTTTTATTTGTTGTCTAAAGAGCAACATTTAATGATCTCGACTGTTGCTTTTTAAATTACATTAAAATGAACATTATCCATGAACAAACACATTTGTCGTCTTGCTACGCTTATTTCATTTATGTCAATTTATTTTTATGTTTGTCATAGATTTTACCTATTTTGGTAAATTAGTAATATAATATTAAGTTTTTTGTTTTTTTTTTAATATAGAACCAGTACAGCAAAGTATAGTAAAAAGAGTAGTCTAAAAACATTTTTAGTGAGTATATAGATCTTTTATTTTATTGAATTATAAAACACTCGAGAATTGCATAATTTTTAGAATATGACACGAGGCCAAATATCTTTGACAGTTATGTGAAGCACATAAATGATGAGTAATAACTTACAAGTGACATCTTTCCCCTCTCCCAAGAAAGTCAAGGTTTGCTTCCCATTAATCAATTGCTTATAAATATTAAGTATGTAAGCACGTAACTCGTTAAAATACGCAAAGAAAGAAGCATATATGTGTGCAGAAGAACAGAACCTGTATGTTGCAGGGTTTTTTCCTGTACATTGCAAGGCTCAACCTGTTTCATGATATTTTTGCATTTCATAAATCGATGATACCAAATCCACCGTTAAAAAAGTTCACTCTGATTTTATGTCAAACAATATTTTGTCCGCAATAGGCTCAGCAGTGGCTAATAGTTGCCCTATGAAATAATGTTGGTTTTTTTTTTTTTTTTTTTTTTTTTTTTTTTTTTTTTTTTTTTTTTTTTTTAACGATGTATCAACACTTGGGCTATTAACACCAGGCTATCTATAAGTTGCCGCCCTTTTTATAACGCCAACAGCACATGGTCGGTCACCCATTTAGGTACTGGCCATACCCGACATTGCTTAACTATGGTGATCAACGGGAACTGGTGCACTCAATATGGCTAAGGCCGTTGGCAAATATTGTAAGTGTTTCTAAGTATAAATGGCTTTAAACATAACCCTAAGCCTTACATGAAAAATATTGAGTAGAACTAGAGATATGAATGTTTGAGTAATTCGAAATGGCACACCATGGGGGGAACGGATGTGAACTGTCACTACGGAGGAGGTTTGAAACAGAGCTACGCATAAAGTGTTCAGTCGGCTTATTGTAGAACAGATACTTTTTTTACAGTTTACCTAGCTTCTCAATGAGTAATACACTATAGAATTCATGGATGTATGGGGAAGACAAGTAACAAAGAAAGTTTGTTATTTCTGTTTTGTGAAAGTTTTAAAAAGTTGGTCATTTATATTCTCCTTTGAGCTTCCTCGCTTCTTCCCTCTAGTTACCACGTTCCAGCTTCGTTCTCCAGCTGTGTCCTCCTTATGGCAGTTATATTTCGCCCAAATCCTATTGAGCTTCATCAGACTTTGTTGATACTTCATTTAGGTAGGCAAGAGCTAAATGGAAATACATCCATTCCATAAGGAATACACCGCTGGAGAAAGAAGCCAAAACATGGTAACCAGAGAGGAAAATTGGTCATTTTTTATTTGTATTCTCTGACCGATGTTTTAACGAATGATGTTTTTAAACAACAAGCTAGTCAGGGTGTATACATTTTCTTCATGCATGCATCTTTGGTACATCGGATAGTTCAAAAGAATTGGGTAAAACCTTTTTCTTTTTTTTACCCTAATCACAATTTTGAGAGAGGATGTCTCCCATGAATAAACAAAAAAAAAAACTACTTTAAAATTATTTATTACTATTAAAAATACATATGAAAGTATCTGATTAAGCTTAATCAATTTTAATTATAAAAATACAATTGAATCAGAATGATTGTGAGCAGTCTATTATATCTTTAGATTAATCAGACTTAAGCCAATCAAAAAAATAGAAATTGTAGAAGTCATTGTCGATAAGCAAGCAGCTGGAGAAACTCAAGTTCAAGTATCAAAAGCTAAATGAATCATTACAATAACAGGACTATTACTTGAAATTAGGTACTGTAACCTGCAAATAATCTGCAAACACGTAGTCACTCAGCAGTTCATTATTATCACCATGACTTAATCTGGATAAAGAAATAATCACAAGTATACATGAATTATGATGAAAATTGGATACTATCTGAAATTTTATATATTTTTTATCAAACAGAACACTAAGAATAAGGAAAAGAAAGATTACAAACACTAATGTACAGAGACCAGAATCCCAAAACATCTCTCAAGTTTAACCATATTTCTACAAAAAAAAAAAAATAATAATAATAATAACAATAAAATAATATAAAAAAAGAAGCTAAATAATATAATGTCGACCGTTTTAACTCGGTATAACCTCAAGCTTCATTCAGTCTGATGAATATTATTCTTAGTTGGCCTTAAGGATATAATTCATTCCTATCAAAAAATTATCAATTTAAAAAACAAAAAACGCAGTAACATGCTTATGAAGAATATGTTACCAAGAAATTAGTATAACATTATTTTATATTGTATTCAATAGAACAAGTTTTCGAGTTAAATACTAGGGATGATCAACAAATGGATTAGGTTAAAATGTTCTTCGAATTTTGATAGCGTACTTTCAAGGCATTATGTTCACTTTAATTGCCCTTGTTAATGATTTGTGTTTAGATTTACTGAAGCATCTGTACATTTTGTTAATATTTAAAAGATAATGCGTCATTAGAAAGTACTATTTACATGAATATGTTCACATAAATTGCATTAAATAGCTACACACAATACAAATGAGTTACTACAAAATACTTGGTAATCCTTTATTTCATAAATTCTTGAGTAAAGAAAATATTATTCCAAGAGTCAAAGTGTTTTATGGTTTTACTCAAGTACATATGAACAAAATTACATCAAGATAAACCTTAATGAATGCCTGACAAGGAATGTGAAATATATAGGTAACAAACCAGCTGCAAAACAAGTGTTTTGGCTGTCAAATTCCAACGGTCGACAAAACATGTTTGTTGTTTAAAAGCTCATAATTTCAGTAGCGAGAATGTGACCTCGAACGAGAGTGGGACCTGGAGCGAGAATCTCCTGAATAGCTTCTACGTAGTGGAGTATATGTTGGCGATCCTCTTCTTCTGGAGCCACTTCTACTCCTTGACCTACCTCGCTCTCCACTGCTCCTTTCATAGCTGTCTCTTCCACCGCAATAATCCTCTTTCACTCTTATATAAGATGTCTCTCCTTCATGAGAACGGAACCGAGAATCATCCAGTTTTTTATAAGCATACTTCATGTCATCATATCTCAAAAACTCTACTACACCTGTGCCATCCTTGTAAACATCTGCAAAGCATACATCCCCGGCTTCCCTCATGTGGTCCTTTAGATCTTGCCAACTTCCAGATGGTGGAAGACCTGTAACTATTACCCTGTATTGAGATCTCCGAGCTGGAGGACCTCTCCCTCTACCTCCAAATCCTCCACTTCCCATGCTGCCTCCCCTAGACCTATAACCACTGGGTCCTCCGCCTCTGGGGAACTCCACTCTCAGTTTGTAACCATCATAATCATAGCCGTCTCGGGCGTGAACTGCATCTTCAGCATCTCGAGGATCTTCGAACTCGACAAAAGCGAATGGAGGACCTCTCCGATTCTTGAGATCAACAAACGTCACTTTACCAAATTTATAGAAAAGATCCTGAATGTCCTTAGTTCTAATATCAGGAGGCAAATTTCCAACATAGATTCTGCACTCATTTCTACCCGACATAACGTTTTCCAAACACTGAAAAGTTAAATTAACAACAAGAAGTCATACAATTGATGCAAGAAAAACAAACCGGCACTTTAAATGGCTTAACCTCGCAAAACAACGCCATCTACTGAAGCTTTTTGAGATACAACGAAACTGTAAGCTCTTTGGAGAGGCTAAAATCCGAACGCAAGCTATAGCGCTGCGCTCTACAGTAATAACTGATAAGTTAATTACCGTTTCCAAAATCTGAGCAAATCTTTTGAATATTTGCAAGTAATCAACAGTAAAATTACAACACCAGAAAAATTCACATTCGTTTAATAGTTTTATGTCCATGAAATTTCACGTAACCTATATTTCTAGACGTAAGGTATGTATTTCAAATGAAGTTTAATGTTATCTAAATATTTCGATATGGTAATGAAACACACTTTTTTCGGCTTTGGCTGTAAAATCATTCTTTTACATACCATTGCTCGTTCTTATATATCATAGAAATAAGAGACCAGGAATGTGTACTGTTTTAATTGTTAACCTGCTTCCTATATTGTATTACTGCACAGCAATAAGATGCTTTTTTAAAAGGCAATTCAACCACTTGGGTCATATTTCAATGTACTAATAATACTTATAAGAATGATGACTACGAGACGAGAAGCCTTCGGAACAAATACGTAAAAGAAGGAACGATTTTTATTTGTTCTGAGTCAGCTAGTTAAAAAAAAAAAAATGTAAAAGAGCTAAACTTTATTTATTTTAGCGCCAAAGAAAAAGTAACCCAGAATTTATGGGCGAATTATCTACAGGTTACCCTTTTTCGGGCAGGTTGGTTCCGCCTCTTTCTTTGAAAGACAATCAACCACCTTTCGAGGAAATCGAATTCACGTTCCTAGGCACGAAGTGCACATGCCTCAGCATTCAGGGCCACCCAAACTTTTTATATTACAGTTTTTAAGCAACAAAACTCCTTGTGCAACACACAAAAGTAACGATAACATGAAAATAATCAAAATTGGTCCATTAGAAGTAGGCTAGGGTTAACCTGAATCCTGGCAGTCCAGGCAAAATTATTTATTTCATGGGCGTATTTTTTGGGGGGGGGGAACGAAACAACGTAAATAACACTTGAAACATATATTCTCGAAAACACCAATGTAAGCTAAAATGGAAGTTATTTTTTATTATAATTGAGTCAGCTATTAAAACAAATATTTATTTAAATTTTAACGTCCATTGTAATTAACTCAGAATTTTAGGACGGGTTATCTATAGGTCACCACCCTTTTCTAGCCAGGATAGGATTGATGTCGTTTCTATTTTCCAAAGAAAAGCCACCACCCCTAGTGGGAATCGAACCTACCACCCTTGGCACGGAGTGTTAAGTGCTCACGCCTTAACACTCATGGCCACCAAGCCTCCTGATCAAGATTTGATACTTCTGCAAATGAACTCTGAATACCCACATTGTTTGGGACAGCAATATCAATTACTAGCTGTTCCCCGGCGTGCCATGCTACACCTATTTCTGCCTATTACACTCCCCGTATCAAGATCTACCTTTGTACCAAATTATTTTGTAGCTCTCTTGTAGGCCGCTATAGACAGCAAAACGTCATGGCAATTAGGATTTTTTACTACGCTTCCTGTAATACTTAGCACGCAACCATGGCTTCTTGCATCAACGTCAATTCGAGACTCTAAGAGCAAACACGCATAACCAATAACTTCAATAATTCGATAAGTATTTAAATTTTTATTTTTCTTGACAGTCAAATTCTTCAAGGGCTTGTGCTTATTGTAAGGTATTGAACCTCGTAGCCGCTTCTGAAGACTCCGCGCAGAGTACTGCATAAATATATATTTTCTATTACACATTAGTAGGCGAATTGACTTCCCCCCTTGGAGTTAGTGGTCTTTGGTTTGGATGATCCATAATGTTCCCTCTTATTATTTGAGTGTGCGTTTTCAAAAAAAAAAAAAAAAAAAAAAAGAAAAAAAAAAAAAAAAAAAAAAGTTTTTTATCTTCATCAGACCATTCTCCAAGTTTAGTTGAAATTTCAGTTTTTCCTGGTCTACATGTCTCCCATATGTGGGAAGGAGTTAGAAGCCTAGGTATGAGTATTCATCTTCAAATTCACTTTCCGAATGAGTGTAGCCATTGACGTAGCATGGCGTAGTACATAGCAATTTCTTCAAATCTTCTTAGACTTTTAACTAGAAACCAGAAATGACCCATGTTAAAATTGATATAAAGTATATATGTATATTGGGCGGTTTCTTTAACCAACAAAATTAAGCCATCTGAAAGGTTGGAATTTTTGTTATAATAACTTGGCATACATACGTCCAGAGAAAGATGTGTTGTAAAAATAAATGAAATCAGTCCATTAGGAAAGTGGAATTTGCCATTACCGACCATTATTTTACTTTCTTGCACGGAAACTCCGTGGACATGATTCCCAACCAATGAGGAACATGAGATATAAAAAAAATAGGTTCATTAAAATTTGTGGTTTACTACTGAAAGTAGTTAAAATTGAGTCAGCTGTTCATTACAAATTCATTCATTTTTAAAATTTAATTTAATTTAAGCCACCACTAGGGGTGGTGGCTTTTCTTTGAAAAAGAGTAAAGGTATCAGCCCTATCCTGGCTAGAAAAGGTTGGCGACCTAAAATTCTAAGTTAATTATAATGGATGTTAAAATTTAAATAAATATTTGTGTTAATAGCTGATTCAAATTATAATAAAAAATAACTTCCATTTTAGCTCAATAAAATACTTCAATTTAAATAAATACATATTATATAAAAGGGTCAAAATTATTAATTTTTTTAATTTATATAGGTTATTTTACAAAAAGTATTTAGGAATACAGCATGTACTACCCAGGAATGTACTTATCTATTCAGCCTCTATGTAGACTTGAGGGGAGGAGGAGGGCACAGGGAAGGGATACCAATTAATTTCCTAGTAGTTCTTAAGGTTATTGTTTCCAAGGAAAGGATGAAGTCCTTTCCCCCAGTTTATATTTTATGATAACTTTAAATTATAACCTGGAGTAATGAGTTTTAAATCGTTGTAGTTTACACTATAGAAGCTACTTTGTTCAAGAATGAACTCACTGGCTATGTTGTTCCTTTTCAAATTCCCAAGATATCTTACTGGAGTACATTTATTAACAAGAAAATATTTTTTTGTAATAAAATTACATTTAACTAATTGAAAAAAGTTCCTTTTGATATGGCCGGAATATGGAAATTTAACGTGGTCAATATTCTATGTGTATCACTCCTTAAAATGCTTGTGGTGTGTTCCTTAAAATGCTTATTGTTGCCTACAATGGATGCTCCTTTGAGAAAACAGCTCAAATAAAAAATATTTGGAGCCTTAAAAGCATTGAAATTCACCATGTTGAGGTAAAGTTGATTCCTCACAGACCAACACAAGCAGGCATATAATGTAAACCTTATCATTGGTCTGGATTGTTTCATTTTAAAAGATATTTGAAATTGTAAAATGTTAATAGTCTTTAGCTTAATAAACAAAAAAAAAAAATAGATTGTTCTATTTATAATTTCTTATTTTATCCATATAATAATTAAATGTATTTATCTCTGATGTATGATTACTTTGAATAGTTAGATCTTGACTTGTTAAATATGGATCAATAATTTTCCTTAAAAAAAAAAAAGGAAAATACTTGAAAAATACCAAATCAAAATTGCTTGGTGGCAATGCTGACAAACAGAGGTCTGTTTGTGTGTCCAACATAACAGATTGAAGATTCTCAGAGCTGATAAAAAAAGAAAATCACTGATATAATTGATATTGCTGTCCCAAACAATGTGTGTATTCAGAGTTCATTTCATGAAGTATCAAATCTTGGACACAGCTTGGTGGTCGTGAGTGTTAAGGCCTGAGCACTTAGCACTCTGTGCCAAGGGTCATCAACCCAATCCTGGGTAGAAAAGGGTCGTAACCTACAGATAAACGTCCTAAAATTCTTAGTTAATAATAATGGACGTTAAAATTTAAATTAAATCTTGGCCATATAATAGTACCTTGACTAGGATAAATAAAATAGTAATTTAACTACCTGAATCGCCTAAGAATTACAAGCAAACCAGAACTTTCAATTACCTAACTCAAAAATAAATAACACCCATCTGTCCTGTTAAGCACAACAAGAAGAGTCTGAACATTCATAATTATTCATTAATAAAACAGTAAACAAAAAAAAAAAAAAATGTTTAATTTGTATAACACCCTCCAAAAATAAACAGAAACTCCAAGAAACAGAGCAACCCAAACCATAAAATGAAAAAAAAAATTAAGAAAGAGGTAAGTGAAAAATAAGAAACAAAAAGAGTAAGTGAAAAATAAGCAACAAAAACGACTAAGGAAAAAATAAACAAAAAAACAGGTAAGGGGAAATTAAAAATAAATAAAAAAAAAACAGGTAAGAGGAAATTAAAAATAAACAAAAAAAAAGGTAAGGGGGAAATAAATATAATAACTAGTAAGGGGAAAATAAAAATAAACAAAAAACAGGTAAGGGGAAAATACAAATAAACAAAAAAAACAGGCAAGGGGAAAATAATAAAAAAAAAAACAGGTAAGGGGAAAATAAATAACAAAAACAGCTACCAGGAAACATATATTTTTTTGTAATATTGGTCTCTCTTTTTAATAATATTCAATCCAAATTATTCTACAGTAACAAATGAAATAAACATCTTTCTTCAAAAACTCTTTGGTACATATGACAAGCATAGAATTTGATTTGATTTTTTCTTTTCAACAAATAAAGTATCAACATAAATAGATTAGTAAACAATTTGTTAAACCACAATATACAATACACAAGACAAATTAGGAGGAATTAATTAATTTATATTTAATTCTAACATTTGAAATTCCTAGTATTAATAATCAAGGAATGTTGTAATTATCAAATCTATAATTAATATATAATATATGAAGCTACAATCAATTAGTACCCACAATTTTCTAAATTATTTACATTTTGTGCATGTTTTTATAATTCATATATCACTGGTGTGAGGTAATACGGACATAAGTCATTATTTAGGCCACAAGTGAAACAAAGGTGGTTAATTATATAAATAAATAAATATTTCTGCTATAAATACGCCTTTTGATTCCAGTTGTTGGTTTTTCACGTCATCCCTGCAAAATATAATGTTAAAAACCAACCGCTGGAGACGAAACCATATTTAACAACAAACAAAATTACTCAACAGGAAAGAAACCTTAAGCAGAAAATAGATAAATAATATTTACCGACAAGTAGATATTTTGCTATAATCAATAGTCTCTGTAAAGATAATATTGCAAGTCAGGGATAAAAAAATAATTAGATGGGATTTAAAAAATACTGTTAAATCCTCCTGATAACTTCACATTCTGTGACTATACTCTTTTGATCAAACACCAGTGAAATGTCCTACTAAAATACTACAGTTCTACTCCAAAGTGAGGCTTCTCTACTCATTCGAAGCAACCAAAATCCCAGTAAAAGGCACTTCAAAATTTGTGAATAATATAAGCAGTTTCATGACCAGTAATTAATCTCAAAATACCTCGTTAAAATGTATCTAAAAATACTTCAGTTAATTAATCTAAAAATGCCTCATTAAAGTGGTAGAAGCAATTTGTACTGTATATTTTAACATTTATTCTTATAATATGTCATAGTTTAGAAACAGATGGCATAAAATAAGCCCTAAACAAAATTTTAAAGTTCTTATTTGTGTAAAATAATAAATTAATACTGGCCAGTACAACTTTCTATGTTTTAAGGTTTTTGTGGCAAAGATTTGAACATTTGTCCATTCTATTATGCCTACATTTGTTGGCATCTATTAAGTTACAATGTTGCTTCAAATTAAATGTATATGATTATACAGGTACTTTGAAATATTGACTTAAACAGATGCCAAACAATATAAAAAATAAATAATTTTTTATTTTACTTTAGTCTTATAATTTGTTTTGTCATTCTTTTTTACCCCCTCAATAAGCGTCCACCAAGTTTGTTAACCAGCAGAATCTGAGAGCATTTGGGGGTATGGAATACTAACGTCTAGAACTTGGAATAGTTACCCAACTAAAATGCTATTACACGCAAAAAAAAAAAAAAATAATAAATAAAAATCTAAGTGATCTTATTTAATTAATTTTTAAGGTTTTTATAACACATTTTTACTGACTAAATAAAAATTTCAGGAGGGGAGGGGGGCTGCAGCCCACCTTATGTTTTTGCATTAATAGGCCTCTATGCACAAGTTTTGTAAGTACTTAAACATGGGGTCTAATGCAACCATTTTCAAAGGTATATCTATATTGGTTATACAGAAAAGTGAAAAAATGAGACATTTCTTGGTTTTTTCAGATATATTAACTAATAACTTTTCACCCGACATTCCTTTCTGAGTTTCTTCAGAGAATGAAGTTTAGTTTTTTTTTTTACCCCTAACTCATTAAAAAATTTAGAAGAAAAGCAAAAAAGAAAGTAAAAGAAGAGTAATATAAAAAGTCTGATTCGCAGGAACTGCATCATCTTAGCACGGTTCCGTTCATATCCCTTTTGTCATTTGAATAGCTTAGAATAGAAACAGATATTATTGGTTCGGCCTTTGTTCAAAGGGGTTTATGACTTTACCTGGTCGGATCCGCCAGATCCCAGAATCCTCTTCTAGAGATACCTATTTCATACGTTGAATGCATTGAAAAATATCAAAATTTTTCACATTTTCTTGAGTTCTTCTACTATAGTAATAATTCTACAAATAAAATCAATTAAAAAATAAAATAAAAAACCAACAGCATAAAGGCTTTTTGAAAATATTCAAAAGACGTCATCGAATCTCTTTCTCTTGGCAAGCTATATTTCTAACAATGAATTGTTTTTCTTATTTTACTTAATCTTATTGTTTTATTGTCAAATACATTATCCAACTATAAGCAATTAAAAAAACAAGGAATAAAAACAGACAAAAAGAACCGTTCGAATAAGCGAAATAAATTACTTCAAAGTTTAAGCACTTATTTCTCCGATTGACATCGCTCATTCAAAACTTTCTTCAGAACCTTTTTTGTAGACCATTTAGTAAGCTTTCGAATGGTAACCTTCCGCATCCCTAATTTTCAACCGTTTTCGAGATATTAATGAAAGTTTTTTTAAGTAACAAAACCAAAAACATTATTCAGCAACTATTTTTCCAATTTTCTCGAAAATGGTTAAAGCGATCACCTTAAAAATGGTTTCATTCGTTTTCCTAGGCCAAGAAGCCTATAAAACGAGTACTTGCATGCATATTAAGTAAGCGGAACGATTTTTTTCGCACGACATTCACTCCAAAAACCATGTTCCAGTAGGCGGGTTTCTCCTGGTTAACGAACTTGACCTTTCAAATTAGACGAAAGATTTTTGTACCAAATTTTATCAAAATCAGACCATTAGGGGGGCTGGAAAACCGCGAACAGACAAATATATATATATATATATATATATATATATATATATATATATATATGTATATATACAAATTTGAACCACCGTTATTTTCGGTTTCTAGGGGTTCTGAAACACAAAATTTTCTAGTCGGCACTTCCGGATTGTTTCATGAGATCAACCTTATAAGCGGGGTTCCTCCCTATGAAGGGAGGGAGGAACCGCGCTAAAACTGCGCAAGTGCAATTATGTAAGTTAAAGACTGCGGGGTGAAAGGGATAGAAACTGCATTTATACTGTGCCAAAGCATTTGAAGGCTTTAAATTTAAAATAAAAGTGTGGGAGGATACACCAGTAAAAACTAAACAACTGAGACATCATTAGCTGTGTAGCAAATTGATAGATGAAACAAGATAAAAGCAAAAGCGACAGTCAGAGATGAGATGGGAAATCGAAAACAAAAGGATGGTATACCTTGAAAGGTGGATGGAATACCTTAAAATAGTGGTGAGAGAGCATGAAGGTTAGTTTTAGTCAGGGTTCTATTTATACCTGATCGGGGTTGGAGTTGGCCTTTCCATACTTCGATTGGTTAATCTTTCCAGCTCAATTGCGAGCCATGTAGCCAATCAAATTTGCTCTGCTGTTCAGGTTGAGTAAATTATGGATGTCCATAATATTCGGCAAACTCTTGGTTATCACCACATCGACATGATAATGCAAGGATTTTAGTATCTACTTCCATATGAACAGAGAAGTTTGATCCTAGCTTCTCAATCCTACGGTAATGGATTAAATCTTCTGGACATCATCCAGGAAAATATATGTAGCTTCCTACAGAAAGAGGGTTCACCTCCTGATACTCTACAGATTAAAAAGCAAATTTAACAGGCCTTTTTTTATTTTTGTATTCTATACCTATTGAATGATTTTTAGCTTTGCAGACACTTTATTTTTTTTTCTCTTCACCATTCCATTCAACAGAATACAAAGAAAGAAGGATATGAGGTGTGCACCGTTTAGCGCTCTCCACGTTTTTACATTTGCTTCCTGTCCCTTTTGGGGTTTCATCTTTGTGTCTCTTTCAAAAAAGGCCAAGGAGCGAGGGATGAAAGGTGTGTACTAATATACACTTTCTAGCTCTGTTCAAACTTGTGTGATTTCATCTTTCCCGTACTTTTCAACAAAGCACAAGGAAGGAGGGATATGAGGTGTGCACTATTACACACGATTTCATGTTCTTAGTATCTTTTGACAAAGTGCATTGCATGCCATACATATCACAGGGAGACAAAACTTAGGTATGAGCTTACCCTTCAGCGTGGACCACACTTGAGCTCTTTCAACTTTCCTGGTCTTGCAACATAGCATGAACAGACATTTACTGGCACAAGTTGAAAGGGAAAAGGCAAGTAAACAATCGTGTAGACAGTTTTAGGGGTTTGGACTACAGAGAATGCTTTAACAAGAAGCAAAGCTTTCAAAAACTGTTCAAAAGTAGCCATTAAAAATAGAGGATTGATGAAATATTGCCTTATACCGTTGGTCAAAAGGAATAAAACGAAATTGAGAGTAGTGAACTTTAAAATTTACCATTATCTTTAACAAAAGAAGATTTGAGACAAAGTGGAGAGTGATGGAATTTGCTATGTCTGCGAAGAAAGCTGTTTTTATAAAATTTAGCATCACAGTCGCCACAACAATACTGAGCTTGCAATGAAATACCTTTATGCATTTTTTTTATATGCTCTGTAAGCTTCGAGTTTTTACTGAAACCTTCAGAGCATATGCCACACTTGAAACGTGACAAAAGTTTAGTACCAGTCATTTCTTCATTTTTATCTGTTTTTTTACTCTTCAATAGTTTTAGCCATCCTGAGCTCTTAGAATCATTTAATTTTTTCTTTTTGGAAGGTGTTATATCTAAATTTTCTTTAGTATCGTCATCTGGTGAGTTGGGTAAATCAAATCTTAATTTTCTTCTTGTTTTCCTTTTTTCCGCTGGCATTATATCAAGATTTGCATACAATACTGAGACATCATTCTGTAACATAAACTTATCCACTTTCTCATTGGCTTCAATTGGATATGCAGTTCTGGATTTCAATATTGATTTAAACTGCTGAGAACTTTGATTATTTGAATCAGTGGTTAGCTTGTCCATTTGAAGAGATAACCCTGGAGAAGCACCAACTTCTTCTTGGTCAACTTCAATATTACTGAGGTCATCAAAATTTCTGGTGAAGTTGGCATACTTCTCAACAATATATTTTTCAAATAATTGAGAATGCTTCTTTTCAATGTGAATCATTAGCAATTTGTAGTGTTTTCGCATTATCTTGTGTGGGCAGAAACGACAGTACACATATTTTTCAGGGCTGAATCCCGAGAACATATTTACAACACATAATTCATGCTTCCTCATGACATGTTTAGGTAACAGTTCTTTGTACAAAAATTTAGCTTCACAAAAAGGGCACTGATAAAATCCTACTTGACCTTTTTTGGACTTCAGAACAAGTTTCAATTCATTTTGATGGCATCCTTTTATGTGCTCTTTAAGAATATATTCAAAAACAAAGTCAAAAATACAGAAAGGGCAACATATTCTTTGCACGTTACTGTTTTCACATAGAAATTCGTCCAGAAGAGTATTGCTATTAGGAGACAGTACTAATTTGTCATTCATACAATTTATAACTGGTGGTGGTGGATAAACATTTTCTGTAACAGTTTCTGCACTACTATTTGCAAAGAAATCTGCAGACGTATTCAGTAAGTCCAATGATTCTTCTTCTGCCATTTCAAATCTGAACCAAAGAAAATTAAAATGTATTCATGAAGTTATATTTGCTATGTTTGATATAAAATAAATCGTAAATAAATGAGATAATTGCTTTACCTGTGCTATTAGAAAAAGTGATGCTAGTCTTAACTTTCTTCCGCGCTCTTACAAAAACACATTTCATCAATAAATAAATAAGGTACGAAAATTAATGACAAATTTGAATTAAGTGCTAACAGTATTAACGGTTTACGCTCGGTATTCATCTTATCAGATGCTGAAACATTTAAGATTCAATTAAATTTATAAAAAGTTATTTTTATATCACCATTATTAAAAAATATACCTTTTGCTTATCCATTTAATCTCAATTTATGTTAAACGATATTTAAATATTTATGTGGTCATAATAAGTAGCTGAGCTATGTGGTAGGCAGCGATCTGGAGGCTAAACCTACTGTCTTGTGCCGAAATTGTTTCGGTACTAATGTTTTTATAAATTTGTGGTGTAACATTTGTTTTAACTCTTGCCGCAAGAACTTCTTGTAACTTCATCGTTAGTTTTTTATTGTAGCTAGGACTTTTATGATGTCAGTTTATATCTGTGAGTGAAATGTCAAAAAGGAATGTTGCTTTTACTAAGCCTACAGAACCAACTTTTATCGCACGTTTGAAGGAACAAATAGGCTACAAAGAAGGTCCTACTGTCGATACAAAGGTATTATACTTATACAGGTTGTCAAAAGTGATTTATTAAATGCTTTGTACTGATTTGATATCATTGTACTGAATGTAACCTACCTGTAATTTGGCGGTTTCTCTTGAAATCCCAGATAGTCTTCATATTTGCCATTAGTTTATTTTCTTAAAGAATTTACGTGAAATCCGGCATTGAAAAATTCTCCAGTGCATTATTTTGTTTGACATATTGTTAATATATCAGTGTTTTCGAGTTGTTCTCTATCTGAAAAATATGTTAATTTATTTTAGAGAGAAGCACTTCCACAGTACAACTCTGATGACAGCGAAGGAGAAGATCAACAGCCTGTAATTGTTGTAGTGAATCCTGGAGACTTGTCAGAAGAAGAAGTGGCCAAAGCTAAGAAAGGTAATTTTGTTAGTCTCAATTGTCAACAATTCATATTCTTCCCCACTAACTTAATTTTATTTTAATCCATTACACATAAATGTGCTAATTTGCAAATTATTATAGATAAGTATTTTTACGGCTTTGAGATATTTATTAATTACATGTATTACTTATTGAATTGGAAATAGTTTTTGTAGTACTTTACCCTTGAATAGGTTTGAATGTTGTCAATGTCTAGAAGTTATCTGTATATTCTTCTTAACTTTTACTCCAAAAAGAACAAATCTTAGCCCCTTAAACATCATCTTAATGAATGGTTTACGCATACTCAAATTGGTTTTTATTTAAAACCCTAGTCTGAGCATAATGTTTCTACCATCATTTAATTTTCAATGGTTAGTTGTGAATGTGACTAGATATTTATAGTGGTATGCCAGTAGTTCCCTGAGATTTCTTCACATTTCAACAAATTTCTTTCTTTTTTTTTTTTTATTTGGAAAGGGGGTATCGGTGAATTAGTAAAAAATATTCTTTATCAGCATAAGGAGTGCAAAGAAATTTAAAAAGAAAGTTTATTTTTTAATTTAGATAATCTTTTTACTTCTCTTAAAGCAGAGTGCATATTTTCCATTGTGTTGACCCAAATTTAATTAGTCGTTTTTACGTTTTACCAATAGCTTAATTGGAAAATGCCCAAGAAAACTGTAACTGATTATTGTTATATTTTTATTACATACTTTGGTAGCATCCTTTAGCGAAAACAATTTTACAAAATTATTATGAATTATAAAGAAAATAGTGAATTAATGATACAGATAATTAAATATCAATAACTTAAAAAGAGTGAGGACAATTAAGTTCCAAGCTTTGTGACCATTTGAAATATTAGCTAAATTAGAGAGACTTCATATTATTACATTGGAAAACTTCATCATACACATCATAATAAGTATAAAATCCAGCACGTCTATTTTTTTTGGCCTTGCGTTAGTTTGAAAAAAAAACTGTAATATATATATAGTTACAAATTAAAAAAATACAATTTTTGAACATGGAACATGATCAAAAGTTCTGTTTCCCATCTTACACAATATTATAAAGAACATGTACTGTACATTTTAAGAAAATCACTTGTGCAAATCTTGTAAACCAGTTTTTTTTTGGTTAACAAGCAAGTCGAGTGTATAGTCAGTTATCTTCTCACAGTATCTTCTGTTGTAGACTAAGACTTATAATTGTTTGCAGGGCTTACAATAACTATATAAAGTGTATATATATTTATATATATATATATATATATATATATATATATATATATATATATATATATACTTAATAAAATACGACAATGTTTATAAAACAGTTAAAAAAAATGTTGAATGCACCTAAATAAATAATATATGTTAATTAATATATGTATATTTAAATAAATAATCAGTAAATATTTTATTAACATGGGTAATTTAATAATTATAATTGTTTTGTTGATAAAGCTTTGGAAATAAAATATATTAACAATACTAATAATTAAAATCCTGATAGATCCTAACAATAGAGAATATATAACTAGTAATAATGATAAATTAATTTGTCCTTTTTGTGGGTCTCTATAGTAAATATATATTTATCAGGAATGTCATTTAAACAATTAAAATATATATTTATCATATTGAATATTGAAGTCATCTTCAGAAACTAGGCACCTATTTATATTGATATACTAACTTCCTCCTTGACCTTAATTTCCAAAATATTTCTTATAAAACAGTTAAATAGGTCAAATCAAATGTTTTCCTTAAAATATATTTATTCATCTAATCAAATGCTAGCTTCGTTATCAGTAGCTTTAATATTTACTAGTTATTATTTACTATATGTACATAATAATGTTTCGATATATATATATATATATATATATATATATATATATTTATATAATATATATATTTATTTATTTATATGTGCATGTATATAACAATAGCCTTTCCACATATGCATATACAAATTTTTAATAATATTTAGTATTTGAAAGTTTTTTATCTATTTATTTTTAGTACACTTTTATGTAGGGTGTATCGCAAATTAATGACAATTCTCAAAAGGGTGAAACTTGACAAAAAATGTAGTTCAACACCACCAACCACACGATTCTATCTCATTCCACTCCCCTGCCATATGCGATTCTAAAGGTTCTTTAGAAAGAAAATTGTTCTTTGTAGTACAACTTGAATTTTCTCTGCTTGTGCACGTTTTTTTCAACGGTTCATTACATTTTTTAAATGAGCATTAAATTTGCTTGAAGGCTAATGCACAACCAATGTTCACAAGAATCTCATTCAAACTGCAATATCAATTCAGAAAGTTGAAATTAATAAAAGCTTCTGGTTAGCGACAACTTTTCGAGAAAAAAAATCCTGCAGACTGCCGAATCTCACAAAAATTGTAAAATTTAATCAGGATTCTAACGGTATACTCAGAACTGAGATTATCTCTCAATTTCATAATGTAATTGGAATTCTAGATGGAAAATTATTACATAAGTAAAAGTAATATTATGTTTATTTTCGTGATGTTATCAGAAATAAATGAAAATTATTATTGATGAAATTGATAGTTAATGATTATACATAAAAGTTGAATAATAAAAAATACATTGGTAATTATTAACTTCCTTACAGCAAATTCAATGTTGATTTAAAAAATGTAACGAAACATTGAAAAGAATGCGTACAAGCAGAAGAAATTGGAATTGTACTACAAAAAAACGTGGTTCTTTCGATAGAACCTTTAGAATGGAAATTCTATGGCGCATATGGAATGTAGTGAGGTACGTTTTCGTTATTTCTTTCTGTAAAAATTTGTCGATTACCATTTTCTGATTCTGGATTCAGATCAGACAACAGTAGGCTTAAAACCCATTTTTTTTTTTAATTTGGTTTTTATTTATTTTTTAAAATTTTCCTTTAGAATTATTATTTAGTATCTTCCTTCTCAGCAAGCTGGTTTCCTGATTATTTACATATTGGTAGATCTGGACAACATTTTTGTAACTATGTACGCTTAAGAGGCTCTCCTTCTTCTTCTCTTTCACAAATGTAATTTTCTTGAAATAATATCAATTGTCCAGACTGATGAGGGGCTAACCTTTTTGGAATAAATAGAAAATAGCTCAATAATAAAAACTCACAATTTCAAAACTTTTAACATTGTTTCTCAGACTATAATTTGTCTGTATTGTGCATTTTTTTTTTTTTAGGTATTTCAATAAGCTGTAAAATGGCTACCTTCCACTTACACAATTTTCAAGCTATTTTACTACTAGAATTAGAAAATTCTGAATGGGCTGAAGACTTATAAGGACATATATATATTTTTATAGTAAAGAGACCCGACGGCCGTGAGGGTTAAGGCGTGAGCACTTAACACTCCATGCCAAAGGTCGTGGGTTCCCACCTGGGGTGGTGGCTTTTCTTTCGAAAAAAAGAAAAGGCATCAGCCCTATCCTGGCTAGAAAAGGGTGGTAACCTTTAGATAACCCGTCCTAAAATTCGTAGTTAATAATAAATGGACGTTAAAATTTAAATAGATAAATATAGTGAAGAGATAGTAGACCGTTGCTATGTGATTATTGTTTTATAAATAAAATGTAGTTTTATTTAACAAATGACCGAAACCCGATCATCCACATCTTCTTCACATATATTTCTTAATATATCCTCCTATATCGTAAAATATCGACATCTTAGTTTAGGATGAATTTAGAAAATATTCGTGCCAATCGTCATTTTAATTTACCAGAACCAAAAACTTTCGTAATTTTATCGAAAACTGTTCAAGATGCCGTCTACAAAATCGTTCTATACGAAGGGCCGGATGAAAATACCTATGAATACAATACCAACAACATACGGTATTTTTGGAGCAAAAACCGCCGAAAGAAGGGAATTCTGTAGGGTGCTGTAATGCGAACATAATTGTTTGTTTTAGTGAAGTATATGACGGTCCAATTTCAAGAAAATCGGCCCATTGAGTTATATTGTTTTGCCTCTAGGAAAAGTGATTGATACTGAACGCGTCCGTTAAGCAGCAAAATGGACCAATCCGAGGGGTACTTTACTTCAGGCTCAAATTACTAATTTGTCAATACCGGCAGTAAAGTTTGTAATATTTTTATGTGTTCTACGGAATCACATTCAGCTATTCAATCCCTCAAATCCAAATGGCTATAAAATGTCCACTCTTTAGGACTACTAAAGAGTTGTTTCATAACAAAGATCTGTTTCGTCAAATTTTACGTACTTTACTCAGCGTGAATCTGATTTTATTATAATAATAAGTGCCTTAAACTTCTTAAAACATTTATTCTTCTGTATGTCGTAAACGTTTGTGTAGATGTTCTGTATGCTGCAACTTGTGAAAACAGTTCTTCTTCCTGAATGCTTTAAACGTCTGAAAACAACAGTTTTTCTTTGCGCCTTAAAAGTATGAAAACAGTTATTTTGAATACCTAGAACGCGCCAAACAATTTTTCTGTGTTTTAAACTTTTGAATGCAGTTGTTTGAAACCGTTTTTCTGTTTGGCTTATACGTCTAAAAACAACAGTTCTTCTGTGTACCTTAAAACTGTGAAAACTTTGGGCGTATATAAGAGGGGGGGGGGCTGCAGCCCCCCCCCCGAAATCGATAAAATGTGTCGTATGAAATTATTTTCTATATACGTTAATGGTGAAAACAGGTTTTCTGTATCCCTAAAACGTCTGAAAACAATTTTTCTGTGCTTTAAACGTTCGAAAATAATAGTTCTTCTCTATGTTTTGAACGTTTGAAAACTATAGTTCTTTCAGATTCAAAGGTAGTATTTGTAAGTAGTGACGTCTGGTTGAATCTATTTAGTACTTGGGTAAGAGTTATATGTACGTTTCGATGCCGATTAATAGTTTTTTCCTCGGTATCCCTAATCAATTTCGAGCACATGGTTTATCACTTAGATCAAAAAGATTTGACATTATCTCAAATCCTGAACATCAAGCATTATTTCTCGAGTTCCCTCATCAGCCATGTTTGTTGACAGTTGTCTGAAATATATGAGTTTTGACTTTAGTTTAGCCAACCGAAGTTACTAAGTAGTGTGCTATACTGACATAGTCCGACTAAAATACATCTTTCTTTTTTAAAAAAGTTCGCGTCGTTTGTCTTGTCTTTATGACATAAAAGTATAGCAGCCTGAAGTGCATTCGTTACAAAAAAAAAAACCTTTATCTTACATTTTTACACATAAAATAATAAATAAAACCCTTATTTACATAAATTAATTTAAGAAATTAAATTTAAAAAATATATTTATAGTAATCTTAATATAATCTTTTATTTATTTATATTGCTTGACCGCAGGGATGGCAATTTTCAAATATGAAGGTGTGTATGGAAACTTACGCTGCTAAATATTTAGGCCCGGTGCACACTGAAAAAACTGGTTTCGTGAAACGTGAAACTCAAGTTGCTTGCAAAGCTAAGATAGAAAACCATGGGTTGGTGGACACAGAGTTTCATGAAACTTTAGTTTCACTGATTTCATGAAACCAGGTTTCAACAAATTCGTTAAATAGGTTTCATGTTGCTTCAGTTTCACGTTTCATAAGTGAATCTACTAGTTCTAATAAGTGATCAAAAAGTGGCTTCGACATCCTAAAAAATCATTAATTTAACAGGAACTCTGTTTTAATTCGCGGGCCACAACAAATCAGCTGTGTTGCCGAGCCCTAATCATCGGCTGAACCTAGTACTTGCGTTTTTTTCTTCTTATTTTTTAGCAATCACCACATTACAAGCGCATCGTCGTCAGAATCCACCACGAAACTGATGGAAACCCGTTTCTTCTGTGTGCACGTTTCAATGAAACCAGTTTCTTCAGTGTGCAACGGGCCTTAGAGTTTAATAAATTATAACTAAAAATGATTAAATTATAATAATCATTCATATAATTTCGGAAAAGTGTAAAAACGAAATAAAATTATGTAAAAAGAAAACTTTCAAAAATAAATATGTAATAAAAAACAAAGTGTTTAAATAGTGTGTTCAAGTAATGGCTATCATCGGTCAGAAGTGCTGTAAAGTAATTTACCCATCACAATAATCATTTAATAGCTGATAATAATATAATTACTTATATTCTTTTTTTAGAGTCACCAATTCCTCCTGGAAGGGCGTGTCCCCTTAGCTATTCTTCCGAGTCTAGATTTACGTTCATTCTTGGGCTAAGAAAGCCCCCCCCCCCCTATTCTCTTGAAGTCATCACTCCTTCTTTTTTAAGCAAAATGGGAGTAGATTTTCTTGCTTTGATATATGTTAGCCTTTCTGTCAGCTCTGTTCCTTCAGTTATTTGTGTATATATAATTTCTTTCATTACCCGTCTTTTTAGCGTAGTTCCCTCCTTCTCTCTTTTGAATACGGAAGTGCTGACGAGACAGGTCGATACGTGTATGTTTATTATATTTATATATATATTTTTATATTTAGGAACAAAAATTGGTTCTCTTAACGAAATGTTTAGTCCGTTAACAAATACAATCCACTACAAAATAAGAGTGTTTTTTTTTCGACGAATTGCGAAAACAAATTGTAGTGCTTACGGTTTTGCGCCAAGATTTCAACTTTTTATATATATTTTCTTGTGGGGAATTGAATAAAGCCACTTTCAAGGTGATATATTTTTCTAGAAAAGTGGACAAAAAGCTAGAATTTTGGTTCTGAAGTAGTAAGATATTTGCATTTCTCGGTTATGTTTTGACTAGAGAATATATTGCAAGAAAACGTTTTTATCTACAGATAGGAGCAGTCTTCGATTTTTGTATATTTTCCTAATATTTCAGTCGGGGAAAAGGTCATTGTAGTTTCCTCTCTTGTCTTCTGAAACCGGAACTTAATATTGCATACTGTTAAAAAGAAATATTAAAATTTAATTCTGTTGTTAAATGAAAAAATGCAGATTACATTGCGTACCTCATTTTCAGGCCCTCAGCGTAGTTATATTTACTTATCAAAACTTATCAGTTTACTTTTACTGCTTTCTTGCATTGAAAATTGAAATTATGAGGTAATAATTCTATTTTGTAATAATAATAATTATAATTCTATTTATCTATAATAATTCTATTTGTTTTCTTAAGCTTAATATTTGATTCATGGCGCAAGGTAACTGTGTTTGACCCCTTTACTGCATATATAAATATGTATTTATATATTTCACGGCTAGAAATCGGTAGACGTTTTTGTTGGGCCTTTCCTTTTAGCTGGTTAAAGTGCGTCATAAGTCTAATTACAGTTGATATTTGTGTAAGATGTGAATTTATTTTACTGCCTTTGTCATATAGGTCTTGTATTTCCCATCCACACTTTGATGGTTCATAATCGGTAGGAATGATTCAGATGTTCTGGTGGATTCCGCCGCTTTACCATTGTAGGTATTACCTCATTATCAAGAACTCTCAACCGTAATTTCTTATTTTTTTCTCAATATTTTATTAGAGAAGATGTCAAATTGATATTGTCCACGAAGGAGTGCTTTAAAATTGAATAAATTAAAAAAAAATAAAATAAAATAAATACATCCATTAAAAGGTTGCTACACTTTTTTGGCTACGATAGGCGTCTTCTTTTATCAGTTAATTAAGGAAATAATTTTGACAAATTTGATGAAGTGTATCTTTAACGGTATATCCTATGTTTAGGATTATCTAATGTATTTTAGGCAAGGGATATAGCTCCCAGAGAAATTATCTCATTCGTCATTTTTCTTAATGATGAAATGAGCCTTCGCAAAGTCGACCTATAGTTTTGAGGGATATAGTATATACAGATATTTTCATAGGGATTGGCGGTTGTTGTTTTTAACTTTCATTGCTGGGACTAATTACTTTTTTAGTATGATTTATAGTTTATGATAGGAAAGAGGGGGGGTGTCTGCCGGCGGAACCTAGCAGCTCTGACGTCATCACCACTCGCTGTATACTCGGTTCCGGGAGGGTCGTGGGCGAGCTCACTCTTGGGGGGTGTTACCTTCACACTCCACCCCCCGTCTCATTGCAATGGACTCGTCCTACTTTCGACGGCCATGTTGCCCTTTTGCCCAACTATCGCTATGACGGGGTGAGATCTGCTAGGCTGCCGTTAGGCTCCTATCGTCGCCCCTGGTTGGCGTACTTTTGGAAATAATGGCGTTTTAGTATTGGATATTTTATGAAATTATTAGTAGCTAGCAGACTCGAGGGAGGCACCGGAGAGCGATTCAGACCCTCACAACACTACTGCAGAGTGGGCTCGCCACGTGGTTGTCTACTGTCACTTTCTCTCTTCCTCTCCGTGTTTTACATTCACTTATAGTTAAATATAAACCTAAATATGCTCATGTCCGTAAATGGAAAGTGCAGGCAAGAAATTCGGGGCACAGACCTCGCCCCCTTGTTTGCGTGACCTTGTACGAGAATTCCAATATGGCGGAGTTGAGTATATTTACGGATGAAGCAGGTTCGTTCCCTGCGACGTGCAACACTTACTCCTCTTAGACTAATCAAGAGAAATATAAAAAAATAAACGAACTATAACAAATAAAATTGATTTTTTAACCTGTTTCACGTAAGGATAGCGGCATTTGCGTAAATTCTAAAATTAAAAATATTAACTAAACTAACTATATTAACTAATTAATATTCCTAGGATAAACCAATTTCTCAATCGTCAATCAGTGCTCTATTGGTTCGAATTCATAAGTTAGTGTTATCCTTATTTAACTGTTAATTTTAGAGTAGAACACAAAAAATTAAAGGGTTAAGGGGTATAAAATTGTTTCGAGTTTTTGGGAAACCAAAATAAACGTTTACAAAATTCTAATTTAAAGTCATTAATATTTAATGTAAAAATGTTGCCGTCTCTTAATTTGACATATTTACATAGTCGAACAGAATTTTTTATTTATTTATTCTTGTCGTTGCTCCACATTTTTGGCGAATAGCATTTTTCCTCAGTGAGTTTGATGCAGGCGCTGCACTAATCAATGGCACTCCAAAATGGCGTAGAGATTCTAGCGAATTAGCCACTAGACGATGTACTAAAGACATTTCACTGCTTACAGAAAACGACTTGAAACAGGTTGTAAGGACTCACATACTCAATAAATGGCAGGCTGAATGGTTATCTTTGAATGACAACAAGATTTGGGAGATAAAGCCATTCATACAAAAATGGAACTTTAGCTGTAGAAGTTGCCGAAGAGAAGTAGTCCTTACAAGACTTCGAATTGGACATAAACTACTAGCCCACTCCCACTTAATGACAAAACAAGACATACCATTGAATACACAATGTAATATGACTTTTATAGTAAAACACTTATTAACGGACTGCAGAAAATGACGAAACTTGAACCTACCACATGACATTAATAAACTTTTGACAGATGGTAGTTCAAACATCCGACAATTTCTACACAATACAAATTTATGCGAACACCTATAACATAACCCACCATGATTTTTTTTATTTCTAAGTTTTATATGTACAAAGTTTTTTTTTTTTTTTTTTTTTTTTTTTTTTTTTTTTTTTTTTTTTTTTTTTTTTTTTTTACGGCGCATTAACATCTAGGCCATTAGCGCCGACATCCAAGGTGCAGCGGGGGATTTTTCCAACGAGCCGTGGGATGAGAGAATTCCTGCCGCCGGATGGGAATCGAACCCACCATCTCCCGCTTATGAGTCCAAGGCGCTAGCCACTAGACCACGGGAGACCCCCCCAAAAAAATCTAAAAACAATTCTTGGTTTGGTAGTTGTTCTTTTTATTTATTTTCCATATTTTTGGTTCCATTTTTTAAATTTAATAGAGTGTATTGTTTAGATTTGTTAGTTGCAATTTTACATTTTATGTTCTTTACTTTCAAAGGACTTTAACCTCGTTTGCTCCCTACTTATTCAATGCAGCAAATCGCCTATACTCTACCTCTGAAAAATCAAATAAAGACGTAAAAAAAAAAATCAATATTAAAAATTGCTCTACATGTTTCGCATCATGAGATGCCTCTTTAGTTGTTTAGATACAGCCAAATGGAACGAAGATGTACCCTCTGCTAGAATGGCCACGTCATCTACATACATAGAAATTACAAACACAGCTCATTGTTGCTATGTAGGCGATCTTCAGTTATGACGTAGCCCATCTAGCGGAAGTTTCACCTTCGTCCCATTTGGCTGTATCTAGTTTTTAGGCTCTTGAAGAGGCATCTGAAATGCGAAACATGTAGAGCCATTATTAATAAATTAACAATTATGTTAATTTGGAATTTTATTCATTGATTTTCCGCCTACAGAAGAAGTAGTATCGTTTGGATCGTCCTATTATACTTCAATCACGACATTTTCTCGAGCAACGCTGGAAATAATAGCAATTGGAGCAGCATCCGTCTGGTACCAAACAAAAGTTTTTTTTTTTTAAAGTACAAGATAGTGTTTATAACTTCGACCAGCGATAGGATGGAACTGTCTCCTTTTTGCAGGAAACCCATTAATTGATTGAACAAGTTTTGGGGTTTAGCAATCCTTTGTTTTTGCCCCAGATTTCTGTACTTTTTCATTTCATTTGAATAATTTGATCTGATAGGTTCCTATTGATTTTCGGAATATCAAAGTTCAAGCCGTCAATATTTATTTTACTGAGAACAACATTTCTTTAACCTTCTTACTTACATTCCTCACAAGAGTTGTTTCTCGAATAAGGTCTCTGCTGGTGTCCATAACAACCAAGATCCCAAGTTTGGTTGCTTAATTGAATTTGAACATTATACAGAGTAAACCACAACTTCTAATGAACACTTTTCTTTTTGAAGACACACTTTCCTCATCGGTGAGGATCTTGTCTACCGAGTTTAGTTGCAAGGAAGAATAAATAACCCGTTCTTCGAATGGACTGATTTAGTTTATATTTAAAACATATCCTTTTCTTTTAATATTCACCAAGTTTCGTTGCAATATTACAAACATTACGGCCGGTATTTGCAAATTAGTAATTTGAGTCTGGAGTTTTCTCCACCTCTGGATTAACCGATTTTGCTGATTAACTAATTCGTTCAATCGTTTGCTATGGGAATGATATATATAATTTTTCGTGGCGCAAAAAAAACTAATACGTATATATGTGTGTGTGTGTGAATGTATATATATATATATATATATATATATATATATATATATATATATATATATATCGTTTATTTTGGAGGCCAATAAAGTAAGACGCCTTTTCTCTTTACAACTACTTTATGTTACAATATGTTTCGTGCCTTTTCACACCTCTTCAGGGGCACTTGTTTGGAAGTCCTCTCATCTCTAGTGGTCAGAATGGCGGATGGTGCAATACCGTAGACTTCCTAACATGCGCCTAACATTTTCAAAAATTCTTTTATGAATGCATCTTCAATCTTCGTGCTAAAACTAACCTTTGTATGAAAAGAAGCCGAGTCGAATGAAGTTGAACGACTGTGACAATTATTTCTAAAAGCTTGAAACATTTGTATTTCGAAGTACTTTAAATATTAACCCTCTTGAACTGTGGCTGTTTTTTACTTGTCCAACCTTGGGATTGTGAGTTTATGAATATTTTCATTTACTAATTTACAACAAATTAAAATATAAAAAGGATTTGGTAGATATAAGTTTTGTAATTATGGCCCATCTATAAATTTCAGAATGTAAAAGTATTATAAAGTTGAGGTATGGTTCCATTGAGCAAGGCCCTTCAACGGAAGTAATCATTCATTGTTTTTTTGTGGGGTACTAGCTTTAGTCGGCCACGTGTTTCTCTGACTCACTTGCCTTGATTGGATAATAAATGAGAAGAAAGCTGATATGTTTAATTTTAAAATGTTTCTGGGCCTGCTATGTGTTATAATTTTAACAAAGAGATTCTCTGTTAATCGAGGAATTTTTGGTAATAGTTGTCTGGAATGTCTTAAAAAAAAATATATAATTATTTATTCGATTTACTGGACTTTGACGAAGGCGTATTGCAAATTTCAAAGTATGTATGTAAAAGTCAGCCTTTAAACATTCACATTTACGGTACGATACGAGCGATGAGCGACACGACAGAGCGACCGAGCGTTTACCAGAAGAGAGGCTACGGTACAGAGCGGCTGGGCGGTAATTTCCTTTAGTCTCCGTCATCGCATACTCTAATATACGTTTTTTAATTAAAAAAATAATATTTTAAATTTGTAGTTAATAAAAATATCTTACCTTGTATGTTTAATGCGTTTCCAACCTCTTCTTATAGTTTTTTGGTTATGATTGTATTTTTAAAATCACTGTGTCTGTCATTCCATAGTTTGGGCCCGGGAAAGAACTCTTATTCTGCCCAACTTAATTATTTTCCTAATATACTTCTACTATTTGCTTAGGGTGCTTTAAAGTTTCCTTGTAACATTTCAAACATTATGACTTTAAGGTTTACGGCGATAAACGCCAAGAGGTCGTGTGTCGTAAAAAAGAAAAAAAAAATATGACCTTTAGTTCATCATGAATAATTTGGATCGTTAATAAACCCCGTATTTTTTTAATAGTAAATTGTGTACCATCAAAAATACTACTGAAGCTTGCGCATCCAGCTACCGCTACAACAGGCGAGAAGAAATCTGCTGGACTTCGAATTGCACACTAGACTGAATCAGGAATGTCTTATGACAGGACTTAACAAACCAACTTGTGTCTCAAAAGAGACTTGGCAAAAGTGAAACATCTTCTTGTTAATCGCCTCCATCGCGGAACTCATACTAAATTAAGTAAATAAAACTTCTACTTACGTATTGCTGTTGACGAAATTAATTAAATATCCCATATGGCAAGGAACAATCGTTGAAAGATAGCAGTCAGTTAATTATTACTCCCTTTAATACCGATATTATCTTACTTCTAGAACACAAACCAGTGCAATCTTATTTGAAGACATCTGCCGCAAAACCTAGTTCAAGCATATTACAGACATTTTTAAACCACTATTTTTAAAAATGAATGAATCAATTATCTTTTGAACTAATGTTGGTACATTAGTTCATAAGCACACATTGAAGGAGGGAAATCAGCGCAGACACGAGCGAGATGCACACACCACAATGTTGAGGAAACTTACTTAAGCCAACTATAAGCGGAATTTACTGGCTCTTCCTCCTCGTCTTCCGCTCACCGTAAAAGTAACCTCCATTACAAACAACAATAATGTAAAAATTCTTTGCATTTACTTATCGTGTTTAACTGTATATTATTTATATAAATTTTAACGTCTATTATTATTAACTAAGAATTTTGGGACGTGTTATCTATAGATTACCACCCTTTTCTAGCCAGGATAGGGCTGATGCCTTTTCTTTTTTCTAAAGAATAGCCATCACCCCTAGAATCGAACCCACGACCTTTGGCACGGAGTGATAAGTGCTCAAGCCTTAACGCTTACGGCTACCGGACCTCCAACTGTATATTAAGAGTTCTGTTTAACTGTATATTAAAAACAACAACCAATTAAAAATTGCGGCTAAAAGACAAAATAAGTTTAAAAGTCAAAACCGCCTTTCAAATTTTAAGGACCGATTAGGTTGCACTATCATAAATTGCAAAAGAACTGTTTGTGTAGGACCTTTTTTAAGCTTACGAATTGATGCATTACACTTGCCTCGATTTCCTGACCAGTTTCGAGATATTTAAGAAAATGTATGAAAATCAAATGTAAATTCTAGTTTTTGTTTTCGATTTTTAACTAAAATGGTTATAAATGTTGCCCCGAAAATGGTTTCATTGGATTTTTAACGTCCAATTACCTGTGTAAATTTGCGCGAATATCGCCGAAAAAGCCAAAATTTGCATGTCTTGTGATGGATAAGATATGATGTGATGGCCCATAATGCAAAATAAATATATATTTATTTATTTAAAAATAATTGTAAATTTTAAGGGCCTCCTCACATGTCGTAACGTGCCGCTTATGCGTTTCCGCTCGCTCAAGAAGATATCAAATCTCTAGTCAATCCAACTTGCTAAAATTAATAGAATTCTATTAATTTTAGCAAGTTGGATTGACTAGAGTTTTGATATCTTCTTGAGCGAGCGTAGCGAGCGGAAACGCATAGCACGTATGCCGATAAGTGACAGGTTACGACAAGTAAGGAGGCCCTTAAAATTTACAATTATTTTTGAATAAATAGTTTTCAACATTTCAAATGAGAGTTCTTTGTTTCCCACTTTTACATCCCTGCGCATGCGCATGTTTACAAATACGCTGTTTACGGCAGCTTTTATAACCTGCATAACAGTGAACTTTAGTGCTTCATAACTGATTTCCTAGTTGAGAGCGATTTTTTATTATTATTTTTTTTTTTTTTTTTTTTTTTTTTTTTTTTTTTTTTTTTTTTTTTTTTTTTTTTTTTTTTTACGGATTCGTCGTTAGTGCATCATAATACGTTATAGTGCAAAATTGAAAAATAATCGGTTCCAAGGAGGCTAAGATTCAAAACCTAAACTTCAAATACGATAAAAAGTGTACCGGGACCCTATTGTTCCTCCGACTCAAAAGAGACGTCTAGGTCATCAGTGTCACTTGAAATAAACGACGTATCCCAGATGCCATTGTATGTAAAAGGGTTAATATTGAACAATATTAGAAACGATTGCAGTAGTGCATTCCAGTTTGTGGTAATTACTTTGAAGATAATCAAAATTTAGTTTTAACATTTTGAACTTAAAGGCGTCAAAAATAAATTTCCTTACGTTTAGGACCGCCGCTGCATAATGTTATACATATATGTGTGTGTGTGTATATACATATATTCATGGTGTAAAGGGACTAATAATGACGGTTATTCCCTATGGAGGGAAGGAAGAAAAGCGCTAAAAGCAGCATTATATTTTACTTTTTTTAATCCCTTTATTTCAAAATTCTGCCCTACATATTTTGTGGCCTTAATATCACTTCTATTTGGGACCAGAATTACCGTAAGCGGGTTCGTCGACACCCCCTTTGGCTAAAAATATTATAGATAAAAAGAAAATAATTTCTTTTTGATTGCAGAGCTGGAATCTGAACCAGCAGACCTGGATAAGAAGGTGCTATTCAAGAAGCCCGAGAAGAAGCGAGGTGCCGACGAAGGCGAAGGGAGCGGAGGTGGAGGTAAGCTACGGAAGAAGGAAGGAGTTAGGAGGAAGTCCAGCGGGAAGAAGGGCAACAAAGGACCGCTCTCTTTCTCTCAGGAAGAAGACGAGTAGTCTTAACTTTATATAGGTGAGAAGGACATATGCATTTCATATATAACTACCTCTTCCCCGGCTTGCCATGCTACACGAGTCTGGATTTGTAAAGAAACAAACTTCCAGACAGACAGCTGATAGACAATTTTGACTTATCCTATCAAGGTCTACCAAGTTACGTCAAAATGGGTCAAACGGTTTGAATTTGTATCAGGAACAAAAATGCACACAGATAGCTGGAAGACGTCTTTGGCCTAGCCTTTGACACTCATCGTATCGAGACTTACCTGTATGCTAAGTTCGGTCAAACGCCCTGAATTTGCATAAGGCATAAACATACAGGCAGACAGCTGGTAGAAATTTTTGACCTAGCCTATGGCACTCCCCGTATCAAGGCCTACCGGTGTGCCAAGTTTGTTAAAATTCTGTCAAACGGTGTGCATTTGTATAAGGAACAAACAGATAAACAGACACTTGATTTTAATATATATAGATAAGATAACATTATCTTCTGTATAGAATAGTTTTGTTGAATGCAAGGAATATAAAATCTAACCTAGGTAGACGTTGACTGCAGTCTTCAAATCGTGATACAGTACTGTATCCCCCATTTGCCCTTGACAGAGGAGGATGAAGTATGATACATTCGTCTAGACTTCAGCTTCACGAATGTCAAAAGACCATTCTAGTGCCAAAAGCTTCTTTTTGCTTGGAGATTCAATCCAGCAGTCTCAATTTTTATAATTTTGATTGATGATTTTGTCGGGTTTGCTCCCTGCATCCATAGGGAGGAGATCCGGTTGTTTTTACAGGTGGTGGCAGAGTACCCTTGTCATCTGACACGTTATCTGGGGTCGTAAAAGTATATTTCATAAAAGTTAATTTCTATTCTAAGCTTTCCAATTGACACAAGAGATAAGAACGGAACCGTCCTAAGATGACGCAGTTCCTGAGAATTGGACTCTTTTTTTTTAGTTTATCATCAATTCTACTCCAGCAGGCATTGTTTTATTTTGTTCTGATGTTTTATACCCATGCAATTTTGCCTTAATCATTATCTTATCTTATCAGTGATAGTAGGATTAGAATGGAAAGTATATTATTCAAAGAAGGTTTTTGAAATGTTTGTTATCTTGAAAGTACGAACGTGATAAATTGAGAAACCTCGATTAATAATTACTTTGAGGCCTATCCTTAATTTAAAATAATAGTTAACATTGCCGGATATAATTGTACAAACAAATAAGGAAAAAGACAAATCTTACGTATTTGTTAAGATTGTTTCCAGACTTGACATTCCTTTTACAGCTTTCGATTCATAAGTTTTAAAGGTAGGGTGGTTTCTTATGGATGTTGTGAAACTATTACACTAGCTACCTGTGGCTGTAAGTATAAGAATCCGTATCACGTTGACCCGCCAAATGACTTACGAGTGTAGTCGAGTTACTGTGTGATGCTTATAACTGTATCGATGTTATATAATTAATTTAAATTTTAACGTACTTATACAAATAATAATGATTTTTGCACCGGGTTATCAATGGGTAACCTCCCTTTTCTATCCACTATAGGGCTGAAGGCCTTATATTTTTCGAAAGAAAAGCAATCACTCATTGTGCAAATGGAACCTATGACCCTTACCGTATGAGTATTTACGTCTTAACGCTCACAGCTACTGAGCCTCCAATTATTATTTATTTATTGTTATGACAATGTTTGTTTATAGGTATTATAATCCCATTTTTTTACCATTGTATAAATCTTGGGCGTAAGGTTGCTAATGATCGACGGGTTATCAATATTTAAGCAACGTTTACGTTACGTAGATATTCTGCTACTTCGTAACTTCATGTAATCAATCCTATACTATGAAAAAAACGACTTGCCCAAAGGTCCATTAGTGTTAATAGCCTCGGTAGAAGATGCGAAAAATTATATGCCCAAAGACTGAAATGTTTGTTAAAACAAAAGTTTCTACTTCTCTATTCACATTTTTCATGTTACTAGTGAGAGAATATTGCTCTATAATATATTTATCATGCTATAAAGAGTCTATGTCAATTCCTTGTGGCCAAAAAATAGACACATATTTTATCTTTTACAAGCATGCTTTCTCAAATGTTCCACTCTCCTATTTTAGAAAGTCTTTTAAATCCTTTCCTAGAGATTGAATAACATTTTAGGTTGGCATTTTAATCCTCACTCGCACAGGAACAGCGCTCCATCGCCGAATAGAACAGCAGCAGGGGGTATTTTGTACAGTTATTTCCTTATATATTTGTGGAGGTACTGTTGCAATGAGTGCTAAGATCGTGGGTTCGATTTCCACTAAGTTCGATGGATTTTCTTTCAAAAACAAGAAAAGGGTGCTAACCCCGGCGTCGCCCCAAGAGAATCTCTTATTGCATGCCTCACAAAATTGTTGACTTGGGAAAAATGAATTTCTAAACGTCTCATTTCATCTACACATCGTCCCTACGTATCAAGTATGCAAATCGGAGGACACTAGAGAACGAACATACTGTATCCAATGACGAAGTAATAGCCTTATCGTCCACAATCCAAGAGCAAAGCCTATGTGGCTACCTACAGTCCAACATGGACTTTGGTCCCCCGAACAATCTTCTTCCATTCATCTCTATCCTGGGCCTTTCTTCTCCAGTCAGCATTCCAATTTTTCTAAGGTCCTCTTCCAGGTCCTTTTGCCAGATTTTCCTAGGACGTCCTCTCTTCCTCTTTCCTGGGAAGGGGTCTTTTGTGACCCTCTTTACCATTCTATCGTTGGATAAACTTTCGACATGTCCAAGCCAGCTAATTCTTGTAGACTTGATAAGCCCTACCATGTCCCCATGGTTTAAAAAAAGATAAACTAATCTTCAATGAAAAATAACATTAACAAAGATTCTTTATAATCCATTAACTACAATGTAGATTATCTTTGTTTAATTGGAAACCACCTGCCTAAACGATTTTAATATTCGAAATCTGCATTATTTTTGCATTAACCCAATTAATGTTTTCTTGGGAAGTTTGTAACTCTACACCCCTTGAGCTGATTCATCATCTAGTGAAGATTATATTTAGGACATGACTCGTCCTGTATCTGGTTATCCCCTCCTATTACACATATGGCCAGGTTACTTCTTCTATATGTATGTTATTAAGTTCACTTCTCATAGAGCTAGATATCGACCATACTATGAGTCATGGCTGCTTGCTTCGGCTATTCCATGGAAAATCAATATTGCTTCTCCTGCGGGTTCCTCTTCCTAGCCTGCTTCCTCGCCGTTACGCTTCCTCCTCCCATTTGCATAATTTTAGATCGCGCGTAGCACCACGTCAGCACCTGTGTTTATATAGAACAATAGTTGTGCTCGCGTGGAGGCCAATTAAAACAACTTATTGTTATTGCTTGCTGTTCTCTCCCGTTTATTGTGGAATTCATATGTCGGTGTAGTATACTGGAATCACATTTTAGCAAAATTCTTTAGTTATTGATCGTTTCTGCCTACTGGATTTCAACAATTTGCACCGTCAAAATATAAACATTATATTGTGGCTGTTCGCGTGCTTACGAGCATGTCCATGTTAATGTATGAACGTCCACGGTCACGCATCTGTGTGTGTTTGTATGTTTGTGAGGTTGAACGTTCGAGTGCGAGTTACTGTGCGTAAAACGTCTAAACGTTTGCAGTTTTTGCGGAATGAAATTCAGTTTATTCCATTACATATCATAGGAAAATATTTCGTTAACCTGGAACGACTTGCGTTTCTTCCCTCCTCATAGGGAGGAAACCCACTTACGACTGCCAACTAGAAACTTTCACGTTTCAATTCCCTTAGATCACGAAATAACGGTGGTTCAAATTGGTATTTGTGTGTGTGTATATATATATATATATATATATATATATATATATATATATATATATATATATATGTATATATATATATATATATATATATATATATATATATATATATATTTCTCTGTTCGCACTGCAGCTAAAAATGGTCCAATTTTGCTCAAATTTGATATATATGTTATCTGATTTAAAAGGTCAAGTTTAGAATTTAGGGAGTTTTCAATGTGCTAAAAACGAATCTGAAATTAAATTTTTTTTTATAATGGATAACTTTTTAAATGTAGGTATATGGAATATTTTGGCAGAATAATGACTTCTATAGAGTCGAATAAGTAAAACAATTTTTGATTTAAAAACGGATGTCAGAATCGTTTTTAGCACATTGAACACCCCCTAAATTCAAATTTTGGGAATATTACAAAAATAATAAAAAAAATGTATTTTAAATTTCGCTTAGGGGGGCCCTTAAAATTTTGTTAAAGATTCAACAATCCGGCCATATTTAAAAGAATATTTACCCGATTCAAACCAAACTTGGAGGGTCGATAAAAGCTCCTAATGTAACACATTTCCTTCCAATCGGGGTGTTTCTACGTGCTCTGATTGACGGATTGACGTCATATGCAAAAACGTTTACATTTAATTTTTATTTTGAGAACCATTTTTTGCAAGTACCTTTTGAGATAATACAATAGTCATTTATATGGTTAGAAAAAGGAGTCTTTCTTCTTTTGAAAGATTTCAATGACGTAAACATCAGATTATCTCAAAGGGAGATATTTAATTTCAAAACGTCACGTTACCTTTTCGCTTACAAATTTTTAGTCTCTGCCAGACTGGGAAAAATCATTATTTTTTATAGTGTAGATGGAGATAGTTAGCCGCTGCAGGGATACAAAGACAGGTATAGTTGGGATTCGGCTAGGAGAATAACGTCAGACTTTCAAAAAGAAATCTGTATTTGGACGTTTTGACTGCAGAATATTGTTCCCAGGCTCCAGACAATTTTTCTACTTGTGTGTCCCAAACCTCTTAACACCTTTTACAACCCCCTTTACAACCCAGCAATTGTACCTCTTTCATCTGCACCGACGTACCGCCTCATCCCCACCCCCTTTCATAACTATAAAGACCCCCTGTGTAGTTGCTGTCCCTCATACTTCCAACCATGGTTACCTAAGTTGTCCTCGAGGTCTTCCTCCCCCCCCCCCCGTAGGCATTCTCTAGTGGTGTGTATCTATTTATTAATTGTTATAAATTGTATTCACTTATAAAATAGATTTTGTTTTTCACTACATAAAAAATGTTCGTTGTTTTTACTGTTTAATTTTTTTTGTACTGTTTTACTAACACTTTCTACATGCTGTTTACTTTCCAACTACCGTATTTTCATTGTTTTAAAAATAAGATTGTTTAAAATTTATTGTATCGATATATATTCTCCGCTCATTTCTACCTGTCTTTTACTTACTAGTTGTACATATATATTTTCTTTACTTATAAGTTGTATATGTTTTTTAGCTGAAGAAGGCTGCCATTGTGCAGTCGAAACGTCCAAATACAGATTTCTTTTTGAAAGTCTGACGTTTTTCTCCTAGCCGAATCCCAACTATACCTGTCTTCGTATCATTATTTTTTGTTTTCAATGATATTTACCAAATTAGGGTTTCTTGGGGTGCTGATTTTAAATCTGCTATTATTTTTTGTGCAAAAAATGTATAATACTAGTTTACTTGAAAACGTGAGCATTTTATTTAATTTGTTTGACGAAATATAAATTATTGTTTAACGATTATATTTTTCCTTGAATCTACTCTAAAAAACAAATGAATTGGTAAGAGAATCATGTCGATATCATTTTCTAAACTCGATATAAAAAATAAAGCACTTTCAACCTATTTTATTTTATTTCTCGGCTCCTAAGGCGCATTGGACGGAACGCTCGGACAAGTACCGATTATTTTTCGATGCAGAATCACCAGAAAAAAAATGGTCCAGATCTGAGACCCCCCCCCCACTGTATACTCTCCTTGTATGATATTTAAATATTGGTTATATTTGGGATTAAGTAAGTATTAGGAAAAAAGGTGTACATCCAAGTTTTTCTGCTAGCTCTTCGACTGTTACAAAAGGATTTTCTTCTACAGTAGCCTGCAGGAGTTGGTCTTCAAGCTCGGTTGTTCGACCTGTACGAGGCTCGTCTTCAAGCTTGCGGTTTCCCGCTCCAAATCGTTCAAACCACTGCTGTACTTGTCGCCCACTAATGACATTATCGCCATGTATTTCTACAAGTTTTCGATAAGTTGAAGCAGCATTTTCACCTTTATCGAATTCCCAAAGCATAATATGACGTTAGTGGTTTCATGGGAGATCCATTTCAAATGAAATTTCAGCCAGAATAAATAAATAAATCTTTATTTCCATTAACCCACAGAAGAGTGGAAATAGGAAAGTCAACACATTTATAATATATCTAAAGATTTTAACATAAAATAAAATGTCTCAATACAACAATTGTACAATAAGCCATTGCAATACAATATATTAAGCAAAACAAATAACAAAATGATTGCGGTAATTAGAGTAATGAATGTGCGAGGAGTTATTTGGTGGAAAAAAAATCTTTAACTGAATAAAAAGCATGTTCTGCCAAGTAAGTCTTACACTTTTTGGAAAACAACTTCTTATCCTCCTCCTACTTTAATTCCTTAGGAAATAGATTATATAAAGTTGCTCCCATGTACGCAAGCCCGTTTTTAAAAAACGTAATGTGCTTGCCCAGTGCTATTAAGTTACGTTGCCTTGTGGCATAGGAGTGAATATCCCCATGCTTCTCATACAAAGGGAGGTGTTTTTTAATAATATTTAAAACTATTAAAATGTATAGGGCTGGCACTGTAACCATTTTTAATCTTTTAAAATGATTTTTACAGGACGTGTTCCTCCTAAGACTTAATATTGTCCAAATCGCTTTTTTTTTTGTATTGTTAGGACTTCTTTCGTTTTTGGAATTTCCCCATAAGCTAATTCCGTATTATTGGGATTCAAAAAGGCCATGATATGCGTGTAGCAGGTCCGAAGTTTTCAAAACAGTTTTTAATTGTTTGAGCATATAGACGGCTTTGTTTGTTTTTGATTTTATTGCTTTAATTTGAGGCAACCAACTAAGGTGCTCGTCCAACTCCCAAGAACTTACAACTTTCTACTTTTTGTAGTTTATCATCTCCTGGCCCTACTTTTAGATGGTGATTTCTCCCGTCGCCCCTTGAGAAATTAATGTAAAATGTTTTCTTAATATTTAATTTTAATTTGTTGCTTTACATCCACATATTCAGTTCTGAAAGCATGCAATTTAAATTTATTTCAATTTCAATGATACACTTTCCCGAAAAAAAATGCAGTTATATTATCTGCAAACAGAATCACATCAAATTCTTTTAAGAACTCCACAAGGCCATTAATATAGATCAAAAATAGAAGAGGGCCCAATCTAGAGCCTTGAGGAACCCCTCTAGATATAGGTCGTATAGAGGACCTTGTTTCAGAGTTTGAATTCAACTCCACAAACTGACCTCTATTTGTGAGATATGATTCAATTAATGAATGAGTAACTCCTCTTATGATACCTTCACAAACCAAAATGTGGTAAATAGAAGTCTATTGAATGATATAATAAACAAGAAATGGAAACGAAATTAAATTGAAAAACAAACAGATAGAATGTTAAAAGCCGACATTACTTATAGGTTTCCTGAGTTTCATAAGTGTCTTGAAACGTCAATAATTCTGGGCGGTACGTCAAATTGTATTATCGAATCCATGTGACATCTCCCATTATAGTAAAACTATGGTTTGATGCTCGAAATCAAACCATAGGGGTTGTAAGGTTGTTACTAATATTAGGCAAAAATAGATAGTTTTAATTCAGAAGTTTATTCTAAATAAAAGTCCATTATAGCTGCATTACTGAGCACGTTTGAAAAAAATATGCTTCTGTACGCTGCATTCCTGAATAATTAGCCTAAAATAACCTACATAGATGGAAAGTATTTATTTACTTAAAACAGTCAGGGAATAGTTGGGATTCGGCTAGGAATACATCAATACGATTTTTGTAAAAATCTGTATTAAACACGTTTCGGCTACTCTTTGGTAGCCTTCATCAGTTAATATACAAACGACAAATGCAAATTTAATAAACATAATAATTAAACCAATAAAGAAATACGGTAGATCTAGAAATACAAATCAATTATTAGACAATTTTGTTGATAACACCAACGATAACCGAATATTATACATAGATAAGTGAACAAGGGTTTTTCTTCATAGAACATAGTTCAGAATATGGTCAGATAATCAAACACATATAATTTTTAAAAGGAAATAAGTACCAATGACCAGAAAATAATGATATTTTTAATCTTTTATAATAACTAAAACATCAACGGCTAATTATCGAGGTGTAGATAGTTAAATTTGAAAGCCTACTATACGTTACCGCAATTGCCGAGACGAAGTTCAGGCGAGTTGGGCTTTTTTAATTCCATATAAATTCAGAAGAACAAAGAATTCCATTCGGAATGAGAGATATCAATGAATAACAGTTATGAAATTCAAGAATGATAAATAGTTCTTATAACTGAATAAATTTGCATTTCATTGAATTGATACCAAACCTGATTGACGTTTATATACAAATTTTGATATATTGTGAGCTGAACACTTTTGAACTCTTTAGAAATAAATCTTATCTTTACTGTAAAGACGGGAGAGTGATGATGGAAACCTGGACGTGTTGATGCATTTCTTGGTGTCCTTTCTGAGGATCAAGAGGCCTGTGATTAGAGAGGATTAGCTGGGTATGGGTGAGACCGGTAATTAATCCTCCCGGTTGGACATCATGAATGGAGTCACCTGTTGCCTACAATCCATTCATTGCTCCTCCGGATACTCCAATTCTAGGTTCTAGGTTTGATCTGCAGAAGAGTGTCTTCATTACAGTTATTTTGGGGGAAACATGGAATGAAAGAAACCAGATACTGTTCGACTTTAGTTATTTTCTTCTCTCCACTTTGAATACAAATGTCAATGAAAGGATCACGATCTCTTTCAAGTTCGTTTTCAGTTTTTTCTCATAGGGAGGAAGTTATGAGGTTGACCTCATATAGTTCGTTAACCAACAAAATCGGTCCATCGGAAGGGGGGGTTTACCCCAAACCCAAAACACTAATTTGACCATGTCTGCCGTAATATTTGTTATATTTCAACGAAACTTGGTATTCGTAGTGGTAATATAGAGAGAAAAGTGAGATATAAAACTGAACTAAATCGGTTCATAAGGAGGGGGGGTTTACTCCGGACCCGCAATACCAATTCGCCACTACCAGCCGTGATGTTTGGTATATTTCGACGAAACTCGGTATTCGTAGTGGTAATCTACAGGTAAATATGTGTTGTAAAAATAATCTAAATCGGTTCATTAGGGGGGGGGGGGGGGGGTTACGCCGGATCCACAATACCAATTCGCCACTACCAGCCGTGATTTTTGGTATATTTTGACGAACCTCGGTATTCGTAGTGGTAATCTACAGGTAAATATGTGTTGTAAAAATAAACTAAATCGGTTCATTAGGAGGGGGGTTTTCTACGGACCCAAATTACTAATATACTCATACCGGTCGTAATTTCTGCTGTATTGTAACGAAACGCGGTATACGTCGTGGGTAACTAATGAGAAAGAAGTGTTGTAAAAATGAGCTGAATCGGTCAATCGGAAAGGGGGGTTTACTTTGTAATATATTTCAATAGAAAAGCCCGCCAGACGTAGGTTCACAAAGCCGCCGCAAGGGGCGCTTTCTACCACTAGAGGGACTGTTCCTGCGTTAGATAAAAATACGATAATATGAGGTGTTTTGTATTTATTACGTAGTGTAGTAGGTACCATGTGTAAACATCACTCTGGAAGCAAATTAATAATTGATCAGTTACTCATTACAAAATTAAAAGAGAACTATTCATGTTTTTATTTTATTTATGTAGGATATTTTAAGCAAATTGTTCTGGAAAGCAGTCTACACTACCCAAATTCTGAGGAAAGTGCTTAGTTATGCAGCTCCTGCGTGACGGACTTTTATATTTTGGGATATGTTAACATTTTTTACGGAAGATTGAAACAAAACATTAACTGTTTCTATTCTAAGGTTTCCAAATGACCGTAGAAAAAAGAACAGAAACGCCCTAAGATGAGGCAGTTCCTGCGAGTCGGATATTTGCTTTCAGTTGCTACAAGTGACTTCCTCGTCCCTGAATCAAAAATTGGACGGAAATCAATAAGAAAATAATTCAACCTATTTCATGTTGCAAACTGTGGATCGATGTTTCTATCTGATTACTATCATCGTCCATGTTAGGGTCGATTGTTTCAAAAGAAATCTCGGCGAAGTAGGAACTTCTATGAATTATCCCGATGCTGAAGTAGGCCAACGATATCCCAGGCTTTATTCGAAAGCTGTAGTAGCAGGGTTCTCCAGGATCAGTTTACCGCTAGCTCCAATATGGTAGAACTTAGTTCTTTCCATTGCTAAACAATGAGCCATCTTCCAAAATGTTAAGTATGATCGTCTAATAAATAAAAACAGAATTGAATTTCAGCTAGTTAAGCACTGTTGGATGTGCATATCATCTGATATGCACTGCTCAGACTGAGCAATGTCTTTATTCAATATTTCTGCTTACTGAAAAATTCTGATTATTTCTGTTTCATTCCTGTGCCATGTATTTGGGGAATTAAGTATTAGTTGAATACTATAAAACCAGTTTTTATTTTTATCTTGACCCTTGACATTTGGAGAGGTGGGTTGTAGCGTGGCTCTTCAAGAGAATTCACCTCATCCTTTCTGCTTAGTGTCTGTTTTCCGTGCAATGGTGATGGTGGCTCAATATCTCAACGATTTTTTTTTAAAATAATTATATAGACAAAAGGTTAATCAATAAAAACGTTTTAACTGTTTTGTCACTTTATTTAACACTTAATCCTAATCATTTCGTGTGAACTTAATCCTATTGAGGAGAACTATTGTTTCTGAAGTATTTTTACTTCAACTTAACCGTAAGAAGGCGAAACATCTGCACTCCAATACTCAAGAAATACACTTAACAACCACTTTTAGGGTTATACATTCCCTGTGTGTGCTAAGTATTGTACATATATCTGAAGACGCCTCAATACAATATTACGAAGTCTTGCTTACAGGTCAAAATGCTTCACTCAATGGGTTTATGTAGAAAATAATTTCGGGAGGGGCTGGGAGAATTTCGGGGGTGGGATGAGAACATTTGGAGGGTATGGAATACTAACAATTTAGAGCTTGGAATATTTAACCAATTAAAACGCTATTACTCCCAATAAAAACTATATTTTCTGACATGGTAAATATCTTTTTATCAACCATCAAAACTGTATGTACCTAGCTTCAGAGCTTGTACACCAGAGGGCACTCGTGTCGTCCTTCCCTTCCTGTCTTAATCCTAAGGCCCCTACATAGGCATGAGTGACAAGTTTTCAGTTGAGTTTTATTTTGACTTGTGTCGCTTTAGAAATACTAGTTCGATGTGTTAAAGATGAAGACAAAACTGTTTCTATTCTGTTTTTCAAATGACACTAGGGGCAAGAAAAGAAACGCGCTAAGATGACGAAGTTCCTGCGTGTTACACGTTATCTAAATATTTTAAACTTCTTTCGTTTGTTACAAGCGGTAATAATCCAACCTATTAGAAGTTTGATCGAAAATTGCTCGTCAAATATTTAGACATTCTTTGTTGAAGGCTCCTGAATAGATAAATTTGTTCAGTTCTAATTCTTGATGAACCATGTTATTTGTCCTGCGTTGAGGAGTTGTTCTCTCTTATCAGAAGTATGCACGTGATAAAAGTTCATGAATCTTCTCGCTGTACTTTGCAAAATCAACACTCTGTTCTTGAGTGGTTTGCTAATCAGTGGTTTGTGATACGGGAGGAGGTAGTGGGGGTGCTGCTCAGGAGGGGAGCTCAGTTCATTCAGTTCCTCTCCTTTGTGGACTGTTATACACACTTCGCCGGGCTTTGGGTTGTAGTCTTCACGGATTCAGTACTGTCGTATAAGGGATATGGTGACTGGTGGATTTCAGTGGCATATCTGAAAACTTCTACCTCTTTACTTTCATCATTAGGATGGGGAACTTTCCGGTGACAGTGTGTCTGTATTTGACGAGCATACAGACAAATAACGTATACCTTGTGTTTCATGAGTTCTATCATCTTGAATTTTATAGTGCAATGACTTATAGTTCTCCTGCAGTGATGTATGAAGTGAGTGTTATATTATGGATATTTGGTGCAACGCATTTGTACTAATCTTCCATCCAAACGAGCGTTTTCGTTCTTATCCCTAATGACATTTGGAAAGCTTAGAATAGAAACAGTTAATGTGGTGTATCATTTGTGAAAAATGTAAACACATGTAAAAATTTAGAACTTTTTCTTTGTTGCGATGACAAACCACAACAAGAAACTGGCAGTTTCCTAAGTGGTAAATACTCGATATAAGCACCAATTTCTCCAAGTGAGATCGCTCAATCAAAAATCGCCAAAGAGCCGTTTTTGTAGAAAATGTAATAAGCTTTCACCAAGATGCTTTACATTTACTACGATTTCTTAACAGTTTTCGACATATATATAAATATGAAGACAAGGTATAGTTGGGATTCGGCTAGGAGAAAAACGTCAGTCTTTCAGGAAAAAATCTGTATTTGGACGTTTCGGCTGCACATTGGCAGCATTAGCAACGGCTAACTATCTCCATCTTCTTTATATATAAATATGTACGAAAATCATGGGGTCAACCTCATAAGCGGCTTTCTTCTGAAGGAGGGATGGAGGAAACGCGCTAACATTATTTCAATCGTTAGGTTGGGCTGTTGTAGTGGAATACTATGGATAACTTGTGCTTTCGGACAGTTATCATCATACATCTTAGAGAGCATTGTTTTTTTTTTTCTTTGCAGTGGCGCTTGAGGATATTGGCAAAATGTGGATATCTGGTGCTCTGAGGATACTGTTTTATTCCATCATTCAGGATGTGTGCAGAATGTTGTAAATTATGAATAGGTTGTACTGTATTAGTATAATTTTATCTTCAATGTTGGAGAGCACTGCTCTTATTTCGAGTAAGATAATGTGCCTGTTGTAGTGCGTTTTAGATTATGACAGTACACAATATTACATTGAGTATCGAAATAACTAGCTGTCGACCTCACAAAACACCCCGTGCTGAATTAAAGGACCACTTTCAATTAGTCCTATCCTGAAGAAGGTCAACCTCGTCCTGGCCGTATTCGGAACATACTGTCCTGTCACTGGTCTACAGCTAGGTCCAATTTGATATTCAACCATATATAAATATATATATATATATATATATATATATATATATATATATATATATATATATTGAAGAGAATGTAATGCTTTACAACACTATAAGCGGCATTTATTGTTTTGGTTCATCGTTGAAGAGTTATCCGGTCGAGAAAAGCAAAAACTGTGTTTTGTCCCAAAATGACAATCTTTTAATAGTGGATATATAAACTGAAGATATCTAGAAAAACTTGATTGACTAGAACTTGTAGCAAATTTAATCAGCTTTCATTTGTTATAGAATTGTCATGTCGCTAGGAGGCATGGATTCCGAGATTGTGAAAACCCGAAAAATGGGGCCTTCTAAACCTCCCCTCCTTCTCGGCTCAAAGTCTACGGGTGGGGACTTTTGATATGTTCACCTTCTAACCAGCCCAAACAAAGTGACGAAGTCATAAATTTTTTTCCACAAATTTCCATCTATAACTGTTCGTTGCCTGGACTGCTTACAACTTTGGTCCTTTACAATTCTGCGAACGTTAACAAAAAATATTTCATCGGCAATATTATATTATTTATTTTAATTCCGCATCTACGGGACACAATAACACAAATAGGACAATGTTCTGATTGTCTTTTTTTTTTTTCTTCTTTTTTTTTTCTTTTTTTTTTCGTGTTTTCTTTGCAATTGAATCTTTGTTTTCACCTGTACACTTTTATAAAAGCTATTTATAAATTTTGATTACACTTAACGTAGGAAAAGGATTACCTACGAAAAATAATATTTTATCAATAGACATTAACAGATTTGATTTTTCGTGTGTTATCTGAAATATCTGGAAAACGGGTTGGTAAATTCTTGGAAACATATCATTAAAAAATAATGCATTTTGAAAGAACCTAGTCGAAAACAACTTTGCATGAAGTTTTAGTTTCATTCAAGTCTATCCAAATCTTACCAGAGAAAACACGCTAAGATAATGATACTTCTGCAAGCCGGACTTTTAGCTAATAGGATTTATCTTAGAGAACGGCTCCTTATCCTCTTCCTAAATCCTCTGTCATTATGCCTATTACGTGTTTGACATATCGTCCCTACCGTGTCAAACTATCGAATATGCAAATCGGAGAAAATAGGAACGAACATATTCTATCCATTGACGAAGTAATATATTGAAAAATGGTCTTATTCGATACTTTATTTAAGGCATTAAAGGCTATTCTATAAAGGGATTATATTTGCGACAAGCATGCTTGTCGCAAATATAATAAATCTCGTTTTTAGATGCTGCAGCATCTAAAAACGAGATTTATTATATTCGATAGTTTGGCATGGCAGGGACGATATAATCATTCTAAAACATTATAATTCGAATGTATAGGTACATATAGTTTTATATACATAACATTTTAGAGACAAATCCAACACGAAAGTAGCTTGCTTGTGCACTGACACCCGTTTATTCTGATTTCATTGTGGGAATTATTCAAAGTCTTATAATCCAACCACATTATTTATTTGAAAGATGAGTATTTGCTGGCCCATTATTGGTGTATTAAGGGTTACTTTAGTCTCCATTACTAAGATACTTTGGGCTCACTTCATAAGTTCGTGGGCTTGATTGGTGTGTTTTCTTCCGCCCTAAGCTACAGAAAAGCAGGTCTCATTTTAGAACTGTTGATTTGTCTGAATTTCTGCTTCTTCTTATTTTTTGATGTGACTAGAGGTACGATCATTATACAACTCCTGTATAAAAAAGACATGTAGAACTTGAAAAACAAAGTTCCCAACACGGGCGTACCCTATAAATGAAATAAAGGTGAAATCTTTGATCAATGATTTTTGTGACCCGAAATATAAATACCACAGCCTCACTGTAGCAGAAGGTTCCTTCTGCCTACGTTGTATTTATTTTTTACGATGCATCTAGGCCTTAACGCCGGGCTATCTACAGGTAGCTACCCTCCATAAACATCCAAGCGTCAACCTCTTACAGGCAGAACTCGAATCCACCTGTAGTAGGTTGACTTTTTTAGGAAAATCATCATTCTTCAAACTATTGCTCCTGGGCTACTCTCCATGATACTAGTACAGTGAATTACATACATCAATTTATGCGAACAGAAAATATTCACTGAGAGCTTGGTTGGGCGTTATGGGGGGGGGATTCGACATCACATATGCGAATGACATCTGGCGTACAGCAGCTTTGTCTAGTCATAACTGACTTGTTTGTCTCGGCCTATTACAGTTGAGACGTTAAAATACTTCCACATTCATAGATGATTTTCTTTTCAGCTATGACCTCACAGTAGATTGTATTATAATCAGCAATGATAGTTTGGAAGTCTTATTATACCAACGTACGTTCCCAAAATTAATCCTGAGTACAACAGCTGTCGGTTATGGGACCAATAGGTTTCATTGGAATATTCGCCCAATATTCAGAAGAATCAAATCTCACTTAAAACAATACGTTAATTCTGGCAATCATGAAATCCACGATAAAGTTTGTTTGTATTCGGTTTTGTGTAAAAAGCCTTCAACTATCCTCTCAGGAGTCGGAGGGAGACAGTGAGATTTGCAGCTTTCTTCTCCTGGCCTAATACAGGAAGGCAATCCGAATGACTTCTTCTACTCCCTTATCAGGGGATTGATATCACCAGGAATCTTATCCGAAGACCGAGAATCGTGGCGATACCAACCAACTTCTTCACACAGCCTATCACAGGACCAAGGAAGACAGACGCTGATTGGTTGTTGATGACTCCCTCCTTCACTAAGATGTCAGCTCGCTCTCCTTCCTCGCTCTTATATTAACTAATCTAGCCCTGATTCTTCTGGAATCGATTTCAAGTGAACAATATATCGATCGATGCTGGGGTGACTGACCTGTTTCACCGTCGTCATGGAGACTTGGACTGCAAGATGCTAGCGCAGGCGTTCCCAGCTCTCCGACTTATCAATAATTCAAGCATACACCATGATAACTACTCTTATGATATGTAATCACTGAAGTATAATAATACACTAGTAATTCATAGGATTGTAGTAGTCGTTATAAGTTTTAATAATATATAAATATGGGCAGTGCAGCTTGATCCATTCATTTATTTGATCTCTCTACTTTGTACAACAATAGTGAATGTTTGATTTTTGAAAAAAGGGAGATTTATTGCTATTACGGTATGGATATAGAAATTTCCGTAATATCGATATGATGCGGATCAGACAAGATCGATGTGGACTACCTGTATTAAAATAATCAAACAAAACATATAATAAATACCATGAAATTTAAATTTTATCAAATCATTATAATTTTTGCATACATGGAGGTTGTGGTTGTTGCTATGATTTGATAGGCGAACTGATTATTGTGCAGCATTTTGTGAAGTCATGTTTTACATTTATGCTTCCTAGATATTTGTTGACCTTCAGAGACATGTTTTCGTTGTCTTGAGTTGGATAAATCAATGGATATGCTAATTAGGATCAATCTGGCAAATAACAAAATAGGAGCATCATAATGTCGTGAATGTAATTAAATGAAGGGCCCAGAAGTCAAGGGGTCTAAGTGACATTTAAAAAAAAAAAAAAAAATGAGCTAGATACAGGAATGGGTTGTGAACACCGTAATCTTGTGGATAGTAACGAGATCCAAGTGATTTTCTTGACGGTTGCTGCCACCTATCTTGTGTTATCTTGGGTATTGTCGCTTTTATAATATTAAGTCCAGAAGGAAATTAAAGGTTCTATGTACGAATTCTCCGATTCTTTTGCATATTAATCATAAACCGGATGATGTACCTATTATGTATCATCTATAATAAACAGCTAAGGACCTGAGGATTCGTCTAGCATGATCGGAACGGTACAGATCTAGTTTTTGCCACATATCGTCCCTACCATGTCAAACTATCAAATATGAAAATCGGAGCAAACTAGCGAACGAACTTACTCGATACATTGATAAAGTAATATATTAAAAAATGGTCTTATTCGATACTTTATTTTAGGCATTTACGCCAAATCTAAAGGGGTTTGAGTTGCGACAATTTGGGACAAGCTGTATCGTCCACAATCCAAGAGGAAAGTCTTGAATCTGAAAAACTAGATGTGTTCGACTTTGACTCCATTTTCCTAAAAACATTTCGTTTGTTACTTAGAGCCCTTGACCTCTGGCGTCATCAAATACTATAGATTTTCTTTTAAAGAGCGCTTTGCAGAGTATAAAATGTAGCATGCATGGCAAAAGTTGAATGCTTGGTGAAAAACCCTGGATCGAAATGGTAGGAAGGTTACTTGACATCTTAATTTATTTCAAGAAAATAATTTTTTTTTAAAGTAAGGATTACATTGAGAATTTTCCTCTTCTGCACAACACACGCATACACTTTTTAGCGAGTTTCCTCCCTCCATTTCCAAGAACATATCTATAATGGTTGTCAAGGAAAATGGAAAAAAATAGTTTGCGAGAAGAAAATCTTAGGGCTTCGTTTTTACGTTAATGGGCTTGCAGGTACACTCTGAATAGATTTTCTAGCTTAGAAAACACACGACACCATATATGAATCGATCCATGCAAAAAGGGCTTTAGTCCATTTTTTCCCAACATGAGTTAAGAGATGGATTCGTTGTCTCTGCAGGTCCCTCTGAAAGGTAACTACACATTTCTATGTTAAAAGGACTTCAGTCCAATACATAGTTGCCATAGAAACATAGTCCTAATTTTATTATTCCATGCAGAAAGGGCTTTGTCTAGTTTTCACAAAACTGCTGATTTTGGACTGAAGCCCTTTTTGCATGGATCGATTCAGATAGCTGATATCTGTATCCGTCTTGGGGATAAGTAGATAAAACTAGTTCGCTATCTGTCGTTGCTAAACTCACAATGTGTGGCTGGGAATTTTATCAGCGAGCCCATTAATTAAAAATAACTAAACCTCCTGGAGAAGGGGCTTTAACCAACATTTCTTTAAGTAGGAATCGGATACGCTATCCACCCTAGCACTCGGAGGCACTACAACAATTGTTGGTACTGCATTTTCTTGGGATACCAGTTCTTAATCGTGAAATATTCTAGTCGGCACTTCCGGATTGGTTCAGTGAGTCGAAGTCCCTCTCTTGAAAAAAAGGAAAAAACGCGCTTTAACTGATATTTCTTCTTGGATTCCAAACAATATTTATTCTATTGAGGTTGGAAGTGCAGAGATTTTAGTTTCGGAAGCAAGTAACATTTCATAGTTGTTAACGAAGGCTTTGTTGGGGAACTACTACCTGAGCTCAAATCATTTGGGGGGATTTGGTTGCGTGTGGAAACCACCAGAACGAAGGTGCTGCTTAATGGGTACATCGTACGCATCTAATGCATTTATCAGGTTTTGCACCTGCATAAACAACAAAACGAAAATTTCTTTCGAATTTCGGTTCAAACCCTCTTCATTTTCAAAAGCAAACCTATGGGTACCCCCATAGGAAACCTATGGGTTCCACATTCGTGACCTATGGGTAAAATTTTCTAGTAGGCAATTCCGGATTGCGTCATGAGGTCAACCTAATAAATTTTGCTCCCTATGAAGGCAGGAAGGAACTAAAAAACTAAACTAAAACGAAAGAGTTAAAACTAAAGGAATGGAGATGTAATAAATGGCTTTTATAAAGGCGATATAATTAAGTACCTAGGTTGAACGTTTTTTACTGAATTTGAATAAAAAATCTTAAAACTAAAAGAGAATCTGGATAAGTTGATAACCTCGAGCCTCCTGAAACCAGAACAAAAACGTACCACCACCAGCAATCAATATGAAACCCCTATTCTGACGTACCCTCGTCTGACAGCTGTTCTAATCAAACTTCCTCCTGCAAATCTTGTGAGTGTGGACACTATGAAAAGAAGGGGCGTGAAGGCTATTGTTGTTCTTTAGAAATTTATATTTTAATTAGTGTTTAATTACAACGATGAAATAGAAAATTGTGCAGCACAAGTTAATGTCTCAGCGTTCTCCAAAGTCAGCATTAGGAATTAATGAAAATCCCTTTTTGAGTCAACATATGAAGAATGACCATCAAATCAAGTCATTAGGGTTTAGCGTTTAAAGGACAGCTCGAGGGCAAAGAAATCCATACTGCAAGCTCAAAATGGACAAATACAAACAAATTAACTATAAAGTATGGATCCCGTCGTGGTGTCCCGGGTGTAAGTGGACAAAAATCTAAGAGGGGAGTTTGATGCCGATGAAATCGGACTTTGAATTTTTCATAGATCATGCTGCTATTCAATTTAACTTGAAACTGTGAGAAAACTAAATGCAAACCGGGAAAACAAGGCGAAGCGTCGTGTTAACTACATCTTTCTGACTCAGAAAATAAAATAAAAAAATCGATTTTTCAGATTTGCCCTTTCTCTTCCAAGGTCCTGACATTATAACTCATTTTCTCTGCTCGCTGCCCAGTCAATTCATGTGGGATAGTTTGGTTGCGTCCGGAAACCACTAGAACGCGGGTGCTGCTTAATTGTTATATCATACGCATCTAATGCAGCAGAGTAATTTATCAGGTTTTTGCACCTGCATAATCAACAAAACGAAACTTTCTTTCGAAGTTCGGTTCACACCCTCTTCCTTTTCAAAAGGAAATCACTCCAACCCATTAGAAGAGCGATTCTTCTCTCTCAACTTCAGTTATTCTGCGAACAGGTTATGCGGCATTATGACTATTTTCTCTTCTTCAAGCGTAGCACTTAATTATTTATTATCGGTTTCCCCCTATTATTGGTTGGAGAATTCCTAATCGAAATTACCAAGTTATAAATGGTAACTGTTTAGTTAGATGAAAAAGGTAAATTCCGCATGCACAAAATTTTTAGGGGAATATTTCCGACGATTCCGCCATTTAGAAATTACCAATTTAATGATCAACCCGCTACGCAAACCTTTGAAATTATATCTCGTTTTGGACCAAGGAAGTCTTAGAGATTTGAGAGATCAGGCAACGGTGATAGGTTTATCATAGCTCTAGCTATTTATGTATTTATAAATACATAGCCAAGTCAAGGCTGAAAACAATTTAAACTTTTACGTTGCTTGTTTAATAGATGCTTTAGTAGAGGGTAAATGGCGTGCCCTATGTTCCTGTTGCAGAGAAGTGGCCGTAAAAAGTCTCTCTGTTATAAACTTATAACTACCCTAAATTCTTACAAGGATTTTGGGAACTTGGGTTCCCAAACCGAAAATCAGATTGTAAAACTCTTTTTATCGACGTTTCTCAAAAACGTTTACAGACATCACCTTGAAGGTGGCTTACATATACAATATATAAATATATACAAATTTCAACCACCGTTATATTATTAATCTACGGGATCTGAAACATGAAATTTTCCTGTCGGCATTTCCGGATTATGTCATAAGGTGAACCTCATCAGCGGGTTTCTTCCCTATGGACGGAGGGAGGAAAGGCTCTTATAATTGTTTTGTTCGGGGAACCCGGATAATAGCTACGCGGACTCTAAGTTAAAGGAACGCTGTACTGCTATTATTTGCTGCGTTCGGGAAGTATTGCCCCGCAACTAAGAATACCTTTTCCTCTTATTGGGTTTCATTATTATTTAATTACATAATATTCCAGCTGCCATGTCGTATATTATCTACATTCGCGAGGTATAATTATGAAAACACAATTTCACGTGCTATCACGTGGAGTTTATGTTCAGGCAAGTTATTCTCGTCGTAAGCGCACAGCCTTTGTAACATTCGGTCAAACGCTTTGCCCATTCATTTGTCATTACACTTAGGTGCGTAAGCAAATAGATTAATATATAATATTTATTAATTATAACAAACGTTACAAAAATACGGATTTTGGGTCTTTCTGCGAACACCATTTTGGTACTAATCCGTAAGTAGCTTACAGGTTCTTTGCAGGTTATCTATTTTCTTCTTTACAGGTTATCTAAGTTTAGAAACCATATTATATAAATTTAGTTATCAAAAGTTAATATAGTAATGAAAAGTATTTAAAATCACTGCAATCACTACTAAAAGTAACTTTTTTTGACTACTGTATTTATATAATTTGGCCTAAAAGTAATACTTTTAGGCTTGTAAAACATAAATGAAAATAAGCAGAATATATTTCTGCGAGCAATATTTATTAATAAAAAGGTTATTATTATAAAAATCAATGGTAATTGTGAAGTTTAGGGGCCTTATCGCCGATTTTTTATTCCGGTGGTTCTATAACATATTTATTTTTTATATTTATTTCGCATTATGGGCATACGTGCTATGCGTTTCTGCTCGCTACGCTCGCTCAAGAAAATATCAAAACTCTAGTCAATCCTACTCGCTAAAATTAATAGACTTGAGTGTTAAACCTTACAGACTTTACTACCAGCAACAACCAATAGAATTGCCCATAGCAATAGCCAATAGAAAAGCTAAAGAGATATGCGCTTGCGCTGAATCACTGTTATAATCACTACAGATACTTCACAAGTAACTGGATGTGGGTGGTCTTCGCAAAAAGAGTCCGGATTTTTAATGTAAACATAGAAATACATATTTTCAAGAATTCCTATATTATTATTCATGATTCCAATTTAAAGACTATTCCTCTTGGCTAACTGCAATCAGCAGGAGGAAAATGCTTTTATAATAATGCTCTCAATATTTGAAAAAACAAAACAAAAAACTAACAAACAAATTACAATTAACTAGATTTACAAAATAATTCTGAATGAATGTTCACAAAATTTATTTTTAATATAAATACAACGCATAACAATACACAATATTATAGTCTATGCTCATTCATCACGTCTTGCATCATTTCATTTTTCACGTCAGCATATTTTTTTTTTAATTTTTACTGTTGCACTAAATCGATCTAGCCGGCGATTTTTTGTGTGTTAATGAACTATTAACGTGAGCGTTGTTTACAACTTATTTTTTCGTTCATTGGCAGTAGCCGTCTACTGGAACATGTTTTTTGGGGCGAAATTCGTAACGCTTTACGTCATTGTATTCAGAGGTTTTTAGTAGGTTCTTTAACATAGGCCAACAATGAAAAAAATTGTGTTATACATGAGCAGTTTTCCGTATATTTTCTTTAGTATCTCGAAATGGGTTGGGAAATCGCGGTTCGTGGATAGGAACCATTCGAAAGCTTACTAAAATGGTTCGAAGGAAATTTTCGATGTGACGTTCTTAGCTGGGGAAATAAATGCTTAAAACCTAGAAATGTATAGTTCCCTTGCTTTGAACGATTCTTTACGTTTGTTTTCCTCAGTGTTGTATTTTTATTTGTCTTCATATTTGAATGTAGCAGTAAAATGAATTTCCTAGTGAATCAAGATACTTAAAATGAGAACGAATTTTTGGTTGTTTGTAATTAAGCTTTCCGCGCATAAGTCACGGAGGTAGAGTGAGTAATTTCCGCTACTGTAAGTTTTCAGTAAATAATGGCGCCTACAACTCACTTTTATAATACTTGACTGGTTTATACTTTTATTTTATGTATGGTGTATATACCAGTACTTAATTTCCGTAAAAAGCACCGAATAGGTCCTCATTCTTTATCTGAATACCGCTTCTATCCTACGTTCCATGTGCGTATATAGAAAATAATTTCGGAGGGGGCTGGGAGAATTTCTGGTGGGGGGGGGGCTGAAAGCATTTGGGGGTATGGAATACTATCAATTTAGAACTTGGAATAGTTAGCCAATCATAACGCTATTACACCCCAAAAACATTATTTTTTCTGAACTAAGTGATCTTATTTAATTTATTTTTAAGGTTTTTATGACAAATTTTTACCGATTTGCGGCCCCCTCAGCCCCCCCCCCCCTTTATTTACGCCCATGCTACGCTCTCGTTCTGATGAATGATCACATGCTATGTAGATCGTTGTTGGAATAGTTTTTCTGTTCCCCATTTCACCACTACTTCCTGAATAGAATATTAGTAATCCGGTAATACCCACGTGAGGAGTATATTAGTATATTTATGACGAAACCTGCTCTCGGGAATATCCTGCAGTGCGTGTAGCCGTAGTCTTGATAACTTCTTTCTTGTGCTAAATTTCCTTATCATCAACTGCAATAATTACTTATCTCAACAGAAGTTAAATAAACGTATCTCTGTAATGAACTCGTCCATTCGTTTGCAATGGGAATCATATAAACTTATTTTCGTGGCGAAAAAACTGATGGATATGAAAAATGAGTGAGAAATGTGTGGTTGGTGGTGTAGATCTACATTTTTTGGCTGGTTTCACGCCCTGGAGTACTGTCATTAACTTTCGATACACATTTTATATATAAATATATGTATATATATATATATATATATATATATATATATATATATATATATATTTGTGTATATATGTATGTATATCCATACATAAACGAATTTTAACTGGGATCATTTTCGGTATCATGCAGTTAGGATCGATGAAGATTTGAAGGAATGTTTCAAATTCTTTCATGAGTACAACCGCAATAGTTATATTCCTTCGGAAAGTGCTAAAATGAACATTATTCGTATTCGGGATGGTTTGTACAATGATAACTTCCCTGTACTTTCTGCCCTTAAACCCATCCTTCCTACGTATCCGAGCTACTCGCAATAGGCTTGTATTCAATGTAGTAGGCCAAAAGTAGTTTGTTTGTATTAGTAAACTAGTATCTATGTAATTGTGCGTTGTTCTATTGTGTGGATTGTAAAACATCGGAATTGTTGGGGTTCCATTATAATTAACGTACAGAAATTTCTGTTTATGAAAATGTTGTCTTTGACAATTGCAATCTTGGCTACGCCACTAATGAAGCACCTCATATACAAATAGGTTTATCTGTTGTTCCTGATAAACTCTAAAAATAAAGGTCCATTTTTTAAACGGTTTCTTCATATACCTGCCCTAACTCGATTCGAGGGAGATAGTCTATTCCCTTCTTGTTGGATTATTAACAAAGAAATCGTTCCTAATTCAAGATGTCAAAAGAAATTAATTTGTTCTAATGGAGTTTGCTGCATTTAATTGCCTTTGACGAATGCGGTGTCCTGTAAACTGCCTCCATTTAAAGCCATTCTATTGGAGATAATTTAGGTCTGTTTTCATTGCTTTTTATTACTCAAGCAGGTTACGTAAATATTTGCACGTTTCCTCAAAATGTTTGACGGATGCCCCTGAGGAAGAATGCATTCGGCCTTGTGTCCCTGCTCCAGCTTGCCAATGCAGTCCATTCTGTTCTGCATTATTGCACTGTTCCCCTTCTCTTCTTACACAGAGGTTCTTACCATCATGTGGCCTGTTACGGTGTTTTCTCGTCTTCTTTTATGAATAGTTGTTATATGTACATTTTGTTGTTGATCTAGTGATTTGTCCTATGTAAGTCCTCCAAACCTCCGTCCTCGTACCGGGCTAGACCTAGCCAAGGCTCGGCGAAGGAAAGAAGGCAGGGGGACGGAAAAGGAAAGAAGAGCATAGGAAAATTGGTTGGGAGGGCGCATGCGCGCGAACAGCAACACATAACATAATAGGCGATCGGACGAAACCATTCTCCTGGTCGAGGGGTGCGAACATCGCTCTGAGTGGGTCCGCCCACCCGCTCTCAGCTCCCTAGAAATTTTATGTGATTCTCAAGTAATATAAAACTTTTCATTTAAAAAAAAAGAAGAAAAATCAAATATATACTCATCATGTGTATTACTCGAGATGATATATATATATTTTTTTACATATTACGTTTTATGGCTAGATTGAATGTGTGATTGTTATAGATATTTAACAATATATTTGTATTTGTCTGATGATTGTCTGGCCTTGGTCTGAAGGTCAGTGTCAATCTCGCTGGGCCTCCCTTTGTATACCTGTAGGCCTACAACCCCCCTGCGGGGGTGTCATCCATTTCATCCTCCTTAGGCATACTATTGTCTAGATTTTATTTCTATATGTTTAAGTGAAGTAAATTAAAAAAAAAAACAAAAATAGTTTTCCGGTTATTTTCCTTGCCGCCCCGTGTGCCGAAGTGCATTATTTGGCTCGGAACAAAAATTCCCTTTACGTCACCGTTGCCTAGTCATGTGACCATCGACGCCATTTTGGCACTGGGCTCATTGTTTGTTGTTAGCGAGTTGTATTGCAAGGGAATCAACCTTTTCCAGGCTGCTCTCTCCGTGGCTCGCTACATGCATCGCTCTCCCTCACAATTCCAATAGCACAGTTACTTAACTACCATTCGGCAATTCCTTGTCAAATATCTCCATTTCACATGAAATACATCGGCCTTCACGTAGGTTTTGTTTCACTTTTCCCTCTTCCTATAAGATTCCCAAATCCCTCCTACTGCAATAAGTCATTAAGAGCGCTTTTACTTATCCCGTTTTTTCCTTAACGGTAGTTATTAAAGACATTCTTGTAATTTCATTATAGAAGTTTCGTTAATTGATTTTATTGTAATTTCAAATAATAAATTCGTGTCAATTTTTAGCTTAATTTAAGTTTCCTTAGGGCCCTTTCTTGACGACTGCCGTGCTCTCTACCGGCGAACTTGTAACTACAAAATGGCACTGCGCGTACTCTGTTTCGTCCGTGTTAAAACTTATTTAGTAGTATAACATGTTCAAATTGTGATTATTTGTGATTAATTAGTTCGATTAGGAGATGTTTTAGAACCTTTAACTATGGATAGTTCTAAATCTCTTCGATTTTCATAGTTTTGTGTGTTATGTGAACAGTTTGTGTACGACTTAGCCTGTACTGCTTTAAGGTTACCTATTTCTCACTGCACCTACTGGTATTGGACCTATTATTTTTGAATTATTTTTTATTTTAAATACTAAATGAAGTTTTTGTAACCTGGAGAAGTTTTGTAAAGTCAACTGGTCGTACTCTAAAAGTTTCTTTAACAAATTGGGCTTTTCTGGTAAGCCTATTAGAAGTAGGACAGCCATTTTGAATTTTTCTTTTAATAATTTTGTTCATAATTTGAAATTTTAGTAATTTCATAAAATAGTACTGAACCCCTTTGTTTTACTCCCTTAGGAACTCATATTTACATTTGTATTAACATGTTCTTGTGTTTTTAAGCCAACATTGTTGTGCATTGCTGTTTTTTTGATGTAATCATGACTTTAATGTTTATACTTTTATTTGTAGATTTCTTGTTGTCAAAATGATGGAAACAGAACATGAAGAAAATGAAACTTCAGAACCTTTCCTTAAACAAATGCAAAGTGATGTTCCAAATGAAGGTTAGTATACTTTTTTTGTTTTGTATTTGTAATATATACCTAGTGTGCTCTGTTATTGTTATTAAGACCCTATGTTTTTGCAGATTCTGTGAAAATGAATGGTGATATCAATGGGTCCAGATTTCCCATACCTTCATCGATACTTCAATCTTCATACTCATATGATGAAGCTTCCGAAGTGGAACCTGAATCTACTGTTGAAGAAGCCCATACGAATGGTGATGTAGCAACCAATGAATTAGTGCCTTCTCAGGAAAATGGTGAGGTTAACATGGTAGTAGATAATGAAATTATCGACGAAGAAGAACCCATGGAGACCGGCGAAGTAAACGGAGAGGTAGACTCTACTCAGTGTAGTGATAGTTATAATTCGGTAACGAAAAAAATGAGTGTGTCGGATGTTTCAGATGACGAAAGTGTTAGTGCAATAGATAAAAATAGCACGGAGGTTTGTGTCGATCCTCTTGTAAATAGTGAATGTAATGACAGTGCACAAATAACACATGAAAATAAGTGTGAAAGTAGTCGAGAAGAAGGAGAAACCAATGATGCTAATAAAAAATTAGAGGAGAATCCTAATATCGATGAAAGGTCTAACACTGATGACGGACCTGAAGTCGATACAAGGCCTGATGAATTGCCTGCCGAGGCCACGACTGATGAACCAAAGACGGATGATATTAGTAATGTCGATACTAATGAAAGCAAAGAAGTAGAAGACTTAGCCAAGCTAGGTTCTCACGGCTCTCTTGAAATCACTTTAGTTAAAGGTCCATCTAAGGGTAGTTCAGAATCTGAAGTAAAAATTGATGATGATAAAGGAGAAAGTTCGCCCAAACCGGAAGAATCTGAAGAACATGATCCACTTGATCCTTTAAGGACCCCGGAAAAAACATTAGATGACGATGATTCTATAATAGAAATATCTCCTGAAAAAACACCTGCTAAAAAGAAAAAACCAGCTCCTCCAACACCACCTAGTGTACCACCCAGACGAAGTTCTAGAAATTTGAACAAAACTAAGTCTTATGCTGACAAAGATATTTATATTGAAGAATTGGACAAGAAATCTGATGATGAAGTAGAAGAAGTTGAGCTTCAGGATCCACTAGCCGATGTAGATAAGAAGAAGACGCCAAAGAAAACTACAATTGTTGTAAATGATACGAAGAAACTAGTTGAAATAGCCGCTGGTAGTAAACAGCAGAGAGGAGGGAAGAAAGAACCTACACTTGTTATAATAGATACCAATTCTATTCTATCAGGCAAGGGTGCGGTGCCTGTTGGACAGGCATCGGGTCTATCTTCACAGATGACTATCACTCCGACTAGGCATACATCTAATTTCTCCATGCTCCCAGTTTCTTCTCCATTCACCAAGCAGCCTATCAAAACTTCGGTTATGCCTAGTGTTCAAGTGCCGTCTCCATCATCTGCCGTGATGTCGCAAGCCCCAGTCCAGACACCTCCGACTGCTCCAGCAGCTAAACCAGCTGTCTTGCCTTCTCTTACTGATGACATGTTCGTCGTAGAGGCTCCTTCATTTATAGTACCTTATGTCTATGAGAAGCCTCCTGTAACTGCTCTCAAGGAATATGTAAAAGAAATTGAAAAAGTGATTAAAGAACAAGAAAAGGAAGAAAGGAGAAAAAGAAAAGAAGAAAGGGAAAAAAGAGAAGAAAAAGAAAAGGCAGAAAGAGAAAAAAGGGAAGAAAAAGAAAAGACAGAAAAAGCAGAAGGGATACCAGAGGAAGAGAAAATTGAAGAAAAAGCTGATGACGCTAAAGTTTTAGAAGAAGGAGCCGAACCTGATCCTGAAAAACCCAATGTTGAAGCTTCTACTGCTGAGAGTATTCAAGAAAAAGTTGGAGAAGAGGAAAGTGAGCCAATGGATGTGGATAAGGTTAGCAAAGATGACAAGGACTCAAAAAGCGATACAGAGACGGACGAAGAAGGTAAGGATAGTGATAGCTCAAGTAGAAAAGACAGTGATGGTGTCGAAGTAGTTCAAGAAACCAAGAAGAAGAGTGAGTCCTATTTCGATGGCCCTCTAGGCAAATTTTTTATGCAAATTGGTGTTAATTTAGTCCAAGAACATGTTCAGTCAGACTTGTTGCGAAATCAAAAACGAAAAAGAGAGAGAGAAGGCGATAATTGCCCACTCGAAGTGCAAATGGCAATCAGCTCTCTTACCAAGACTTTGGAATTTAGTAAAGAAAATAACGAACCCTACAAGTTGGACCTTAAAAAATGTAAATTGTGTAATTTTAAAACTGAGTCTGCGCTTGTTATGGCTCATCATTTAGAGACCCCTCATATGAGGAACTATGTTTATCGGTGTAATTTCTGTACAATGGAGGTTAGAAGCCCACACGACATTCTTTTCCACATGGAAGCAGAGCACAACGTTCGAGGAAGGTTGGAGAGGGCACCAGCATTCCACCAGTGCCCCAATTGCCCGTTTGAAGACAATCAAAAAGGAAAACTCAGTAGACATTTGCTCTCCTGTGCTAAGAAATATAAACCAGAAAGAAATCAGGTTAGTGTCTTCAGTTTCAATTAAAGTTCTATCAAGTTTAATTTTCATTTTTTTTTTTTTTTTTTTTTTTTTATTTTTAATTTTTGTGCATGAGCTGCCGAGGCGAGGCCATTAGCACATTCTATCAAGTTTGAATTTAGTTTTCGCTTTTGTTTTAATAAAATAATTGCGTAACACAATTGAGGATCCATTTCTATCTTTTCAAAGCTCAATTCTTTTTTGTGAATTATTAACTTTTTAAAAATGAGTTCTATCTAAAAATAATCTTCACCAGAATACTAGTTGATAAATATATTTTCAGGCACTTCTTCTAATATTTCTATGATTTTCATCTAGCAAATTTCCTTTTTTAGAACTAATTATTATAAGACAAGAAAACATAATAAAAAAATACAGGAAAAAAATTATGTTCAGATTAATTTGTACAATACTTAAAATGTACCAAGAGCGAATACGTTTCAATGGTTGAAAATCCTAATTTCATTAGTATTAATTGGGGGCTTGAACTAAATGGTTTTGTCTGTCTTGCATTACTTCAATTATAATTTTTCTGTCTTCGTAAATTATTCACAAATGCTGATATGTGTTCAAATTTAAGTAAAACATTAAATTGCATGTTTTCAGTAAAACATTTCTAAGTTATAATATTATAACTTAGCCAAATATTTATTTGGCTAAGTACAAATAAACAAACTCTTGATTCTCAACTCGTCATTTGATTCTGTGTAATTCATTGTCAACAGACTTTTCTGGTTTTTAATCAAGGAGAAAACCAGTTTTGAATGAATTAAAATTCAATTTCTTGCTGTTGTCCATAAGAATAACATATAAGTAAGTTAAAAGTTCATGAATTATTTATAAGGGGAACTCATAAATATTATTATTTAAGTTTGTATAGTAAATGTTCATAAATAATGATATAAAATAGTTGATCTTGATTGATACTCACAAAAAAATTGTAATTTGTTACTTCCAAATTAAATTTTTGTTGTTAGTTGATCAATTGAAGGGTTGCTAGCCTTGGATTATATCATTCACATAATCCAATTTGTCAAAAACACCACTTTGGACTAAATCGGGTGCTAAAAATATGGTGATACCGCAAAACCCAATGTTACAATTATCAAATCAAACAAAATAAGTGTTTCAATATGTGAAATGCTATTTCTTCTACCTGATCATGATATCTGTTGGATATTTGATTTGTTGTTTTTGTTAAACACCGCAAAAAACCCTAAAAATCCAGTACATTTTCCTTCACATATTATGACATTTTTTAAGAGCAAGTTTTTTGTACATAGAATTTGATCCTTAACCTAGGAGACGGGTCGACACGAGGCCAAGCCAAGCCTGAGGCTCAAAAGTTATGTGTCTTTAAAAATTGTTCTTTAGGAGACGTCTTCTCATGAAACTTAGAGCACCATAATATAAGAGATCAGCAAGCAGAGTTAACACGTTAAGTGCGGCTGCTGTTTGGCCGTACTTAATGTTATATGCGGTGCATGCCCCCGGGGGCAGTTAAAGTGTTTCTAATATATGACTTATTTTAATAAATGACTTGATTCATTTGTTTTGTTATTTATTTTTAACACACTTATTGAATAATGAAATGGTTTTGTAGGAGCCGTCACTGGATTGGGAGCCTCCAGCGAAGATCCCCCGAGTACGTGGACCTCGAGCGGCAGGACTCGGCCTGGGCGTGTACCAGCCCTCACTAGCTCCCAGGGCAGCTGTCCCGCCTGTAGGGGGGCGGCTAGCATCCCCTTCGGCGGGACATTCCCTGCTCCCTAGGGGCAGAGGGAGGCCTCCAATATACGTCAATCGGTCTGTTGGTGGGGCCAACGATGCCCGTCATCATGCCAAGGCTCTCTCTGCCATCAGACCTGGTGAGCATATATATAAATACATATACACATAATGTCGGCAAGACCACTGTCACATCTCTTTTGCTCACTTTTCATTTTATTTTCTTGCCAAGTGTCCAGCCCGTCCATTTTATTTTTTTAGCTTTGTAGAGATTTAAGTGGCCCTAACTCAAAAAATAATTTTTAAATAAATAAATTAAACACTTAATATGGGTGTAATCAGTGATGTAAAATACCCGGGTATTTATTCTTCAGGGTAAATACCCAATTTCATAAATACTTGGGTATTTAAGGTATTTAACAAAACAGCGACTCGAAGTAATCGAATATTGTAAAATGTGATGGATCTTGCCAGTGTAGAGGTGTTGAAACACTGAAAAACTATTAAAAAAGTCCGTCATGCAGGAGCTGCATAACTAAGCACTTTCCTCAGAATTTGGGTAGTGTAGACTGCTTTCCAGAACAATTTGCTTAAAATATCCTACATAAATAAAATAAAAAACATGAATAGTTCTCTTTTAAATTTGTAATGAGTAACTGATCAATTATTAATTTGCTTCCAGAGTTATGTTTACACATGGTACCTACTACACTACGTAATAAATACAAAAAAACCTCATATTATCGTATTTTGATCTAATGCAGGAACAGGATACAGTCACTCTAGTGGTAGATAGCACTCCTTGCGGCGGCTTTGTGAACCTACGTCTGCCGGGCTTTTCTATTGAAATATTTTACAAATTAAACCCCCGCTTTCCGATTGACCGATTCAGCTCATTTTTACAACACTTCTTTCTCATGAGTTACCCACGACGTATACTGCACAAATTACGACCGGTATGAGTATATTAGGAATTTGGGTCCGGAGTAAACCCCCCTCTTCTAATGAACCGATTTAGTTTATTTTTACAACACATATTTTCCTGTAGATAACCACTACGAATACCGAGTTTCGTCGAAATATACCAAAAATCACGGCTGGTAGTGGCGAATTGGTATTGTGGGCCCGGAGTAAACCCCCCCCCCTTCTAATGAACCGATTTAGTTCATTTTTATATCTCACTTTTCTCTCTGTATTACCACTACGAATACCAAGTTTCGTTGAAATATAACACATATTGCGGCTGACATAGTCAAATTAGTGTTTTGGGTAAACCCCCCCTTCCGGTGGACCGACTTTGGTGGTTAACGAACTCGTTCAATCGTTTGCTAATTGAATGCTATATACCAAGTTTCGTGACAAAAAAACAAAAACTCTGGCCACTATCGTGTTAACACACACACACACATATATATATATATATATATATATATATATATATATATATATAAATATAAATTTTAACGGGGGTCATTTTCGGTGTCTACTAGGTAGGATCGATAAAGATTTGAAGAAATTTTTCAAAAATTCCGTCATGAGTCCAACCTCAATAGCTACTTTCCTTCGGAGGAAAGTGCTAACAATAAGTGACATGTAGCCGTCTTCAGAGTCACTATCATCACTGCTAGTTTCACAGACAATAGCTTGTGATTCATCTTGCTTCTCTTCAGCTTCTTTTCCTTGTCAACTGTCTTGGGATTTTCCTGTTTGTTGCTTTCTCTGTTTTTGAGGAGATATATGCTATTTGCCCTGTTCTTTCAGTTGCAAGTCGGTTTCTTTTTTTACAGTGAATCCATCTGGAAGTGCTGAATGTTCTTTCAGTCGCAGCAGATGTCACAGGAGCCTAATATTCTTACAGCTACTTCTGCCATAGCAAATGTATCTTTCAAACATCTCCACCATAACATGGGACTTATTGCCTTTTCTTTGTCATTGTCTTCAAGACCTTCCCAAGCAAAAGATCTTTGTCATAATCCCTCTTTGTCCCTATAATCAGCTATGTCTTTCCGAAGATCAACTGATTTCAGTCCCATGCTTTACTCACACTCAAAACCCATGACATCAAGTATTTGACCGGGCTTCAGATTCCAGCCTTGAGATGAAGGATTCAACAAGTCTCCAGTGAGATGTACTTTTCCAACACCAAACTGATTGTTTCTCCCTTTTAGTTAGCTCAAGTTTTCCCTCAGTTTTTTGAAGAGAAGATTCTGGGATTTCTCATTGAAGAGTTTTGTGTATATTCTGACATATCTCCTGAGTTACCTGACTCGGACACAAAACACTGTTATCAAGAAGCTACCTTTTCATTTCTGGTGAGATTTCTGCCTACTGTAATGTTGTTATTACTTTATGAGCATAATTTCAAATAATATTAACAAGGATCACAAACCACTTGGTTTTGAACTATTATAATAAGCATTAAAAGCCTGTTTTTGACACCTGATAAGTGTTTCTCTTTTTCTAGCAGGTATAATTTTTTTAAATTTAAATAAGTCCTTACTAATTGAATAGGCATCATTAAAACTTTTTTAAAATTAATTAACCTTCTCCAATGTAAAAGTAACCATGAAAAATCATAGATATGCATTCAGTTGTAAATACCCAGACCGACTTTTAACATTCTTTAAAATATTACTGGGTAAATATTAATGTTTAATTAGTTTTTATGGTCAAATGGGTGAGTTTCAGTCCTTGTTTGTACCATAAAATATTCAAAGAAGTTCTATCAAACTCAAAACTGAAAATACCCACTTTTTGGGTATTTATCTTCCCTGTGGGTAAATACCCAATTTATATTTACCTACCCACTGGGTATTTACCCACCCCACATCACTGGGTGTAATATATAATATAAATAAATTAAACACAAAATATGGGTATTTTAACAAGACTTTGTATAAAGAAGAGCTTATCAGAGTTATTTTGAGAGGGGGGATGACCCAAAGTTCATAAATTAGTCTTAGTGATAATGTTCTTGCCGATATGTATGTATATATATATATATATATATATATATATATATATATATATATATATATATATAAAATGTATATGTTTATATGTGTATATGCATTCATATATTATTTTTATTTTCATAACCCTTTATTCTATGTATTTTTTTTTTTTTTAATTTTAACATATATATATATATATATATATATATATATATATATATATATATTTATATATTTTGTCAATTGTACAATGCATCAAGTATTTTTTATAATTCTTTTGTTCATGAATTGAAGTCATGAAGGATCGATAGGAAAAAAAGTCCATTGGCCAAAACCTATTAGCTTGAACTTTTAACAGAGGTTACATTTTGTTTTAGAGTAGCTATTTACAACATCTACATTATTTTACATGGCTTAATTACAGTAGATCTTTAGGGCCTTGCGCTTAAGGCGGCGGTATGGGTTACCCGGAATGGAGGATGAGGATAACTTATTGATTAGGGAATTGTCGCGACCAGGCAAACGGGAATGGAAGTTAAGGTACTGGGGCTTGGGCAAAGGGGATTTCTAGGTCGTTATGGATAGTGAATTTTGAAACATAGAACGGAGAATTTACTACTTTACGGAGCATTTTTAATTGGAGATATTGGATTCAGAGTATATTGTATCGCTTCGCACATCCCCAAAGTAAAGACAAACTAGAGCTTGTTTATGGGAAGAATTTTGTCTAGTTTTAGAGCACTGACGTATTAAACAAGTCTTCCATGAACAAAGTTAATTCTAAATGTATGTCTTCTGATGCTGGTTGATGTCTATGGAATTAGAAGCCTACATTTTTTTTTGCAGTGCCAAGATTAATTTATAGTTTTACAGCCTTTTGGCAGTCTATTGAAAAGCCTCAAATGTGTTTTGCATTGTACAAATAGGACAGTGCAAAAACAACTGATATTTCTGTATAGTTGCAACAAATAATTCAATAAGAAATTGATCTTCTTTTAAGAGTGACTTCAACCATTCCATTGATTAATTCATAGTGATTTTTTTTATAAATGACTAAACGTTTTATACTCTGGTAATATTGTATACTACACTACTATTTAATTCTTCAATACTATTTAATTCTGAGAATCTCAGACTAAGCCCTGAGGAAGCTGCCAGAATGACTAGCGAAACGTCGGCAAAGAAGTTTGTGACACGGTCAATACCAGAAGACTATAATTTTTGTAATTCCACAGATGATATTATTTTATTGCCTTCTACTTTCAGAGGAATGTCTCCTTCCTCAGTGCTCTGGTTTACTCTCTGATCAAAAGAAGTTTTATTTAGTGGAAGTGCACTAGAGATATTCCTGTGAAAGTCAAATGTACAGTAAATCGATCCGGTTGTGACGTTTTGATCAAATTTCTAGCCATGTCAAAATGTTGCTAATAATAAAACCCAATTCCTCAACCAAGCCTTTCTAATTATAGCCCTTTCAAATAAGGGGAAAAGTTGATTCGGTTTGGGCGAATTTCTGAGGGGTATATTCTTTTTCACCCTCCCTTCTTTTGGGCTACATATTTTATAGTAGTTTAATCAGCTAAACTTTGCATATAACATTATTTAAACTGATCATGTCTTGCTGAAGACCAGGGAAGGCTTTAAGAGATCAGGAAGGGGGATAGTATTTACTCTTTATCCATAATTAGCCCATGCTTAGACTGAAAACTACTTAAATCTAATAAGGTGCCTACAGCACGTGGTTGATCACCCATTCAGGTAATGGCCACGCCCGACGTTTATCTATGGCAGTGCATTCCATGTGGCTATGGCCGTTGGTCCTTATTCTTATTTTATTTTTTTTTGGTGCATCGACTGCTATGTTCAAGATTATATTCTTATTCGTATTATATTAAAAACAATATAAAATAGATATTTCAATGATATATTTTTGCTGCAGGTGTCGTATTTAGGCCATCTGGTTCAAACGCCCAGCCCCAAGTCCTCCTGCCTTCATCTTATCCAATGGGCAACAATCCTCTGTATCAGGTAATAAACATGAAACTCCTCCATGATCCAGTCTTGCATGTAAGATAAGACAAATATAAATAAACTATAATAGATTTGGTAGCACTTTCTGAGAGTTTACACCATAAATTCTGCTATAACTAATAGTATACAAGAAAATTAAGAAGTAGCTGTTCAGTTGCCAATTGATTGGATAATTATCTTGGCAGTAATGCTAATATTTATTAGTGAAAGCAGTTTTGCAATAATTGGGTACAATATTTTACGTTACGGAGGTTTAAATTGTCAGGGTTCTGTTGTGTCTTAATACAACTGCATTTTTTATGTGAAAACAGGTTTTATTGTTTGCTGGCATTTCGGTTTGAAATTCAAGCCTTCATGAGGGCTGTAAAACAAGTAGGACAGTGTAAATACTTATATTATAGGTTAAAATAATATTAAAACGAATATAAAAAAAAAATTTGTTGATTTATTTATAAATTTTTTAATAAATTTGTACATTTGCATCATAAAAGTTATTGATTTACAAAAAAATAAAAATAAAATAAAAAATAAAAATAATAGTAATAAAATAAATTTACTTTTATTTATATTTATAAAATCATGAAAGCAAAAAATATTTTAAAAAAGTAGAATTTAACAAAAAACTTATTAATTTTCAACACTTTACAATTTATGCATACATAATTATTTTTGTATGTTTTGGACATATACATTGTCTACAGTTATCACACGAATTATATACTCTAGAATAGATTTTTCGAGGACACAAGTAGCATCTTCCCCTACTTTTGGCACCAGTTGCTGTAGCAGTCGATGTTGAAGTCTTAGGTTCTTGAATTTCTTCGATGTTGAAAGAAATTAAACCACATTAACCCCATGTTTTTGAAATGATTAAGTTAATGTTACTGATTCGATTTGCTACCAAGAAAAAGTAATTTGATTGAAAGCTTAAAAAAAAAAGAAAAAAAAGAAGGGTTTATTCATACTAAACTAAATGATGTCAAACTAACGACTACGTGGGGTGGAAGCCCAGGCCTGTTTTTAGTCATATTTATTAAAAAAAACTTGAAGTTCATTTAGTTTTTTCTATTTATTCTTTGATCCTTAGGATCAAGACGCTTGCTGAAGATAACTCCTAGAAGGACTAATGGATATCTATAAATTTATAAAAAATGGCAAGCAAAAAATGAGCCGTGGGGTGCGGGATCGCGCCACTCGGTCCTAGGAAGGTTATAACACAAAGACCAAACTCTGACAATTTATACCTTCCCGTCGCCAATGGTCAACGATTTCCCCTCAATGATATATTTTATGTTGTATTCTCAAAACAAATGTAAACCGTTGAATACAATCATCTGTCATCATATAAGTAATTTTTCTATTTAGATTTATTTTTTTATTTTATTAATGATTTGTGAGTTACATTTTATTTTTAATGTGTTGCAATTTTATCAACAAACCAGTTAACATGAAAGTTCTTAAATTTCGCTCATTATACTTAGAAACGTTCTTGGGATAAGGACAGCAGCCTTTTTTTACAATCTTTAATTTAGGCTTCGTCATCCTGGCATTAATCTTAACCAACTATTAACCTTAAAATTATTTTATATGATGCCTTAATCTTACTTTATCACAGTTATTTCATCAATTCTATTATTAAAAAGCCTTACATTTATTTTTTGACAGGAAAATTCAGTCCGTGTGTACACATTTGCTTTCATTTTCTTTACCCTCCCCAAAGATTGATAAGATATTTCATGATACAGTAGACTCTCCCTAATATGGCGTTGTCGGGACCGGGGTACAGTTGGATTAGAGAAAATGCCGGATTAGAGAATTCGGTTAAAAGTGGTCACTTATGTATTTGAGAAACCTTATTATTTGAGGGTATAATAATATGTACCATTTTTAATACTGCATATTTAAAATGGTTTTTACCTCCTAAGGGAGAGGCTTTTGTCTTATAAAAGATAATAATAAAGCTTATTATTATTTAAAATGGTACATATTATTAAAGGTACTTTTAAAACTTGCACTTCACTTGCGATGAATGTTTGAACTAGACTGGCTGAAATCAGGTGTTCCAGTCTGTAAAAGAGGAGTGTATAAATAAAAGGTTTTGGTTTGAGATAAAGATCAAAATTAAAAGGTGTTATAAAATGAAGTAGCAGGGTGTTTACTGCATAAAAATGTCACGAAATTGAAAACAGGGCCCAAAAATCACAAAAAAGTCATGAATTTTGAAACCATGCAACGAAATTTCAGTTTTACCGGAGATTAGCACAATCCCGAGACGTCTACCCAATTGTAATTGTAGCCGTTTCCGTTCGATGACGCAATTCTATCTGTCTACCCCACCCTTTTTCTCTGTTTGATGCCTTTCTATTAGCATTTAGGTCAATGCCAAAGTAGCTGATCGTCCTAAACTGTTTAACTAAAAGTTAAGGCCCTTTTTTTTTAAGTGAAATTATTTTCATTTAATGGGCATGAAATTTGCATTTCAAGCCATAAAATTGGCTTTCACAAAATCAGTAGTTACCCTGAGTGGGCTAAAACTAAGAAGAAAATAAAATTATAGCAATTGCAAGCATCTATCAAGTCATTAAGGTTTCTATTCTAATTGCTCTTAAAAGTTGTTTTTAAGTTTCTTGTAGGATTAGGATTCGTTTATTTATTCTCATATTAATAATTTTCTTTCTTTATCTTGTTTGCAGCATTACTCAGATTTATTTATTGAATATTCTTAAGCATCATTACAATACATACCATGTAAATATATATATATATATGTGTATATATATATATATATATATATATATATATATATGTATATATATATATATATATATATATATATATATATATATATATATATATATGTATTTACAGTAGAACCTGGATAATCCGAACCCCTAGGGGGGCCGATAAAAAAGTCCGAATTATCCAAAATTCGAATTTCAAAAGGTTTAGAAAATATAGGGTTAAAAAATAGAATTTCATATTTTCACATTTTTTAATTAAAAAATACATACATTTTATTTAAACAATAACAAATATTTCATAAATTGATGATTACGTACATATGTAATAAATAATTTATAAAAGAAGTAAAAATAAAAGTCTTTTGTTTTGAAAAAAGCCATTCTCATGGGCGAGAATTTTTTCTTTATTTTTCAGGTAAGTTGATAAAGTGTTAGGAGGAATTCCAAAGTCCTTGGGAATTTCAGATTTTTTCTTTATTCCTTTTTCAACTTCTTTAATTGCAACTATTTTCTCTGGCTACGTTAAAGTTCTATAACTTCTAGGCTTCGACATCTTAAATCAACAAATCACTGAACTGCGCTGTACACCAGAAATTCAAGGCACAAACAATAAAACAGATCTAAGCGCTGACTGACTTATAACTGAATAAGAAATGATGATAGGAGGGAATTCTATGATAAAACAACAGGATGGAACAGGCAAAAGAGGAAGCGCGACCCACCACTTTGCAGAACTCCTAGAGTCCAAGAACTAGACTATGAGACCGCCGCGCTTTCTTGTCCTGGAACCCCTACATCCGTATCTTACTATCCGTCTTACCCGAGGGGAGAATATTTTCAAAAAAATTAAGATCGAACACCTCCCGTTGGAGGTAAAGACTCGTCAAAAATTCGAATTATCCAAAATTTTATTCGAATTAACCACAATTTTTTTATATTGTTTATGCCCTAAATTCTAGGGACGTAGAGAAATATTCGAATTAACCACAATTTCAAATTATCGAAGTTCGAATTATCCATGTTCCACTGTATATATGAAGGGGGGGGGAGGGAAACATGTGACACTAAAAAATAATCTGTTTGGAGGTATTGACTTCCTACCATAATTAAACATATCCATTTCACCTTGTAGTTAATTAAAAAGTTCTCGACAAAAGAAAGAGCCAGCCAAGCTTGAGGGTGTTACCATCCTCAACCTCTTGCTTTGAAGAAGTGAAGTGCCCTGCTGAAGAGCAAGCCGAGACTTAATATTAAAAGATTCTTTGAAATTTCTGAAGTTTTAGTCAAAAACTAGACTTTGGGTGAAGACAGTATGCTTGATAGCTTCCTTTATTTGCCCGTATGTTTTCTTAGATCTTTCTTTAGGGACCAGTTACTCATTTAAAAAAAAAATAATGAATTATAAAATTTCTTAATCTTAAAATCACAAAATTGTAACGGATTATAACTTTTAGGCTGCTTAATACTAGTATATAAAGGACAAATATTCAGGGTAAAATCTAGTAAAAGGACACAATGGTTTTGGGCAGTTAATAAAGGGAGGGAACAGGAATACCTACAGGTGGACTGAGTAGTTAGAAGCTAAAATTACAAAAGTGAAGTCCTATGCCCTTTTTGGCTTTGAGGGACACTGCAGCTTCTATAAACAGCCTACAGATGGCAATAGTAGAAGGACTGATATAATAGCTCATAGAAACCATGCCCAAATCAAGCCGAACTGATATATCAGTCCATAGCATTCGGGGCTCTGCTCCCTCCAGGCTGAAACATTAGCTCGTAACACTCTCGGCACTGCAACCACCAGACTGATATATCAATCCGTTGCAGCGTAAGGGTTAAAGCTCTTCATGAGTCTTTGTTTTATCTATTTTAAAAGTTGATGTGAATAAAGTATTTTACTTCTGATATTGTTATATTCTATATTCTTTGCATGCTATTTGTTTTCCTATTCTATCTATTCTCACTCCATAGTTTTTAATTGAACTACAAAATACACAAGTTATTCTCACTTCATGCTTGACATTATCTTTCGCCTCGGCATTTTTATTGACCTACTCACGCAAAATTAGAAATTCATTTAATAGAGGTCAGAATTTCTAATGACTTTTTCATAGATATTTAATGATAAAGAAATCTTACTTTGTTTGATTTAATGCAGGTAGTATTCTACTGGAACAGTTCTTATTCCCTTCATTAAATACATTAGAGCTCTTCTTATATTGATTTATTCTTAAAGTAATAAGATCTTTATTCTAAGCTACTTCATAATTGGGTGATGGTTTTGCGATATGGTAGAATTGTGTGTAGGTTGAGAGAATGTCTGGTTTTCCCCATCCACTGCCCATTGCGCTTGTTTCGAACGCCACATCTGCATCCTCTTCACAGGTACACCAAACCCTAAAAAAGAATAAAGAATGTTTTCAAATTTTTTTGTTGATCCAAATTGCACTAATGCTAACTTCTGCATGCACTCTTTACTCTTATTGGTGTGTAGATTAGATATTTATATCCGCATTGTATTTTTTATTTATTTTAATTTCGCTAACTTCCTTGCATATGTGCTTTGATCAATATTTAACAATACAATTTTAAATACTGAAATACTTACAGTACTTGATTCGTGAATGATTAGTTCTCTACGGACTTGCATCCTGTTAACAAATGGGATATTGTGTTTTAAAACAGTTTTTATCCGTTTTATGAAAGTTTTATCATTACTCTGTTCTGTTTTAGTAAATGGCTTAAAAACATAATTTAATCAAAAGTATGTATGATATTAACTTTGTTTTATTTTTATTTTGTTAAACTAATCCACCAGTCTGGGATTGAATTCCAGAATTTCCTGTGTTGTGCTAAAGTCTGTTGGTAGTTATGTTACCAAACTTCATATTACACATGGCTGGTTGATTCAAACAACAAAGCCAAGCTTCAAATAGATGGCATGGTGCCATATTTATCTGAAACCAGACAATATTATCATATAAGGCTCTGAGTTGGCACCCCTACTAGGATTTAAATTTATTTTAACACTGCATAACATGCAGGATGATGTTTGCTTTCTGCAACATCATTTTAAAAACTTGATTATTTAGAAAAAATAACCATTTCCGTTCGCAAAGAGCCGCAAGAGGAAGGGTTCTCCTGTACGGGATACTCCTATTCGTCCTCGGGCCCTCTGTATGGGATACTTTTGCCACTCTTGGTCACAGCACCTCGACTTTCAGCAATCTCCTCACTTCTCTTATATAATTTTAGCCATAATGGCTTCTAGTACACTGTACTTCTTCTCATCCATTTTTAGAATGAATTGTTAAAAAAAAAAAAAAAAACAACAACTGAGGGCTCGCACTAAAAATGCGCAACTTGAGGCAAAATTACGTCTACTGTCCTCTTTTGTGAAATGTGTAAATGTAAAGTAGATTTTGTTCAGAGATGATAGTTCTAACAGCTGCTCACGTGTCACAATCATAAGTGTGGCTGAATTCTATTAGTCTCCAATTTCATTCTCCGAAAAAGTAATAATTTATTTTTCCCTGCATAATTTTTTAATGTAAATTAATTCGAATTTTAATATATCATAGAAAAGAGTCCTTGCTTCGGTTGATGTTTTGTTTACTGATTTTTGGCTTCTTTTTAAATTATATCTATTGCTTTTTTTTAACAGGGCATTATGTTTGTTTTTTAATTATTATAAATTATTAATTTTTGATTGTTTGTGTTATTTTTTTTAAACATATGAAGAGAATTGGAGGAAACAATATTCCTTTTAGTTTATTTTGTGGTTATGGTGGAATCTGTTGTCAAATTCAGAAAGCTACTCTTAGATAAAGAAGGTTGGCGAAACACTATCCAGTTTCTAGAAATTACACTTGTAAAATTAAGACAGAGAAGAAGATCCTTATTACTCGTTAGGGCAAAACAAACTAAGATGTGGTTTAAAATTTGTTTAGTTTAGGTTGTGATATTCTATAAAATATGCAAACCTCAATTCAAATATTCAGGGAGTTTTTATAAAAAGTCAAAACTACATAACCAAATCTTTTTTGTAGTTGAAAGAGGCAACACTCCATACTCATTAGTCTGTAAATAGGCAAAATCTATCTTGACTGCTCTCAAACCTGATTGCCTCAATTCAAGTGTTTTTAGTACCAAGTAATTTCCTGACTGGTTCTTTAAAGATCTCCCTTGTTAATGTCAGAATATTGTTATTAATGCCAAATATACAGTATGCATTTTTTTTTTTTTTTTTATTCAGGGTGTCTACTGCATGAAAAGGTTACGAAAATCATGACAATGCCACAAAATAGAACGTAAGGCATGGAAATCACAAAAAAGTCATGAATTTGAAAACATGTCACGAAATTTCTGTTTAATTGGAGTCAAACTTTATCCCGGGACTTCTGTGCACTCGTAATTGTTGCCGTTTTTATATAACAACGCAATTCTATCAGTCTCTCCCACCCCCTTCCAGATTCTTTTTTTTTTCTTTTTTTTTTTTTTTTTTTTTTAGCAATTACACATTAATTATCCATTATTTACATATATCGATGGCCTAGAATGAAAACCTCGTATCTCAAAAATAAAATTAATTAACTTTTATACCTAATTAGATGGATATTATGGTTACTGAGAAAGCTACAAGGTTGGCTTCTTCGTCGATATAGTCCAGGACGAGTAAGATAGAGTATCTTTGACACTCAAGGATTGTCAAATAGAATCTTATCCGGCTAATAACGTATAAAAGTTATTAACGTTTTTTTTTAGATACGAGGTTTTCATTCTAGGCCATCGATATGCAAACTTCAATATTGAATTTTTTTACACATTAATTTACTGAATTATATACAATTACAATAAATATTTAGTTAGTGATATTTTTAGAAATTTTGAATTCTGTGACCATTGTTTAATATTTTTGAGGCTGCTAATTCTATACTCATTCTAAAATGTTTAGTATCATCGTTTCTTCACTTTAAAAATTAATGTACCTATCCTCTTTAACATATGATGCACATTTTATACAGTTTTTAATGTATGTAAAATTTTTATTTTATCGATTTCATGGTAATCCGTGTTAGGTTACAAATAATTTTAAACTAGTAGTTAAGGCTTTTCCTTTTTAAGTGAAATTATTTTCTTTTTAATGGACATGAAATTTACTTTTCAAATCATGAAAAAGTCCTGAAATCGGCTTTCACAAATGTAGTAGACACCATGTATATGCTTGTTAATTTTTTGTGTATTTAATTTGTATCTCTGTGGCATTGCTATACAAATTGTATTTATTATTGGGGAAGACCTGATCAGTCAAAGCAGCTCTCATAAAGATTCTAATTTAGTTGAAAAAAGTGGCAAAAATAGTTTTCTTATTAGTGAATATCTAGTGATATTCTTTATGCAACTGGAAGGTATTTTTGTTTTTGAAAAAAACTTTCTTCTGGTTAAAGTATTAGAAAATGATTCTTATCACATTTTTACTTTGTGCTCTTCATATGTTACAATATATTTGTGCATGTTATTGTCAATTGATTATTAAAATGTATTACATTAAAGGGAATTTATAGAATTCCATTTCCAGTTCAGAGTACTTATGATAGTTTTCCAATTGCAGAGTTCCGCTGGAGTAGCTGCAGCAGCAGCTGGAGCGACTGCAAAACTCCTCCAGCAGCCGTCCATCTCTATTACTCCCCTTCCACGGCAGCAGGCCACGCCTCCAGCACCTTCAGCTGCGCTCGCTAAGCCAGGCCGTCCACCTGGATCAGTCAAGACAACATTTGTTATATGTGAGATATGTGATGGCTACATAAAGGTGAGTTGGTTTTTATAAATTGTTTAATTATTGCTACATAAATATATATATATATATATATATATATATATATATATATATATTTTATGCCTCTTAGATTTGATTTGTTTGTTGATTTTGCAAAAATTTGATGTATATTGGTAGTTTCCTGTTCAAAACATTCACTGTCTTCATGGGTATTTCCTTCCTTGGGATTACAGGAAAGAAATTATTTTAATGCTAAAATAAAATTCTCATTACCACTAATACCAAAGGAGGAGATCTAAGTATTTTTAGGATATTTAATGACCATTAATGTTTTGTAAAGGTTAAAGTATTGGAGGCTTTATAGCTCAATGTTCTTGGAATTGCTATTAATGTACCTTTTTTTATTTACAAATATTTCCTCCCCCGATTCATCAATAATATAATTTTCAATTCATCAAATCTTCTGCGTGTATTAATCGAAATAGTTGGACACTGCCCAACTATTTTATTATCTATAATTTTAATATATATATATATATATATATATATAAAAATAAATAAATAAATTCATACAGCATTGTTATGTGTAATTGTTGGAGCCTTGCAGCCTATCGGATCCTACACAGACTTGTCTCTCTAACCCTATTGTTGTTGTTTATATCTTTCAGTCACTAGGCGAATCTTGCTTTGTGTGGCCCATCTAAATAACCTTATTATATCGTAATTTCCTATCTGAGTAATTTTCTTTTCCATGATAGAAAACTTATTTATTTTAGTACAAAATTACCAGAGTAAAGAACATTTGACATTTTACATTAATAATTCAAAATATAAAACAATGTGATGCTGAGAGAAACGAAATAGTTGAACGGTAATGAGGGCGAGATTGACGAGCCTACAGGTTTAGCTAGACAGACATGCATTGAGCGTACTGAGCATTGCGAGTACCTTCACTCGCCAGCAATTAAAGGGTTGAGTTTGTCCTGTTTTCCTTAACTTCCCACTGTATAATAAAAATGTATATGTGATTTCATCAAAGCTAACTTGGAGAAGAGATTTTAAAGAATTTAAAAATGTACAATTTATTGTTTTTTTTTCATTGTGCTTTCGTATGAGATGATAATATGCTATATTGGATAGGTAAAAAAATATACATTGTTAACCGTCTTGATAACCAAATTTTTAATATTTTTGTCTGTTCTAGGATTTGGAGCAACTTCGAAATCACATGCAGTGGATTCACAAAGTTAAAATCCACCCTAAAATGATTTATAACAGACCACCCTTGAACTGCCAGAAATGCCAGTTCAGGTTTTTTACTGACCAGGGTCTAGAAAGGCATTTATTAGGATCTCATGGACTCGTTACTTCGAGTATGCAAGAAGCAGCTAACAAAGGCAAGGATGGAGGTCGCTGTCCTGTTTGTGGGAGGGTAAGCCATTCTTTATCATAACGCACTTCTGATATTTTTTCAATAACATAACTTTTAGAGTGCAATATAATAATTTACTTACTTTTTACTGCATTAAATTTAGTGCTTTGCCTCTCTCAAATATTCCACTTCACATCACCATACTTTTTCCTTCTTGAACCTCAGAAGAAAAATTTTTGAAAACATAAATTGATTAATGTGCACCTATAAGGTCTAAATTTTGGGAAATTAAAAAAAGAAAAAATCTGAAAGTAGGATTTATTTTCCTCAAATTGTAGAAATAACTTAATGTCTTAAGTCATTGAGAGGAGATCGTTGACCGTAGATGATGCAAGGTAGGGATTGTCGGGGTTCGGTCACTGCTACTTAATAAAACTACATTTTATCATAAAAATGGTTTTATTGTGCCGACGTTTCGGCTTGAACTTCAAGCCTTCATCAGGGCTGTAAAAAACAAGTAGGACGGATGTAATACTGAAATATACACACATATATATATATATATATATATATATATATATATATATATATGCCTACATACACAAATACACATACATATATGGAAAAAGACAAAACATAAAATACTAGAACATAATATATAGAAGAACAATGTGCTCTAGAAGTGTTTGGATTATTAGGAAAACAGATATAAGAATAACAGATTACGTATTAGATTAGATATAAGAATAACAATATGGGCTTACCGATGGGAAGATAGAGAACTATTCCTCACAAATGCGGGATCATTTCTGACAGTTAATACAGGGAAACATAGGAAGAAAGGAGTTGGTGAGGGGGGGGGGTTCTGGACCACCCAATGGACAGAGAACATAGAAGATGAAAGAAAGAGGGGCAAAGTACAGTAAGGGGTCATAAAGTCATAAAATGTTGTGTTAATGGAAAGGGAGGCAGGTATAAAGGGCTATATTGCAGGCGGTATATGGGATTAGGATGGAGTTTTTAATAAATGGAAGATGTTGGAGTAGGTAGAGGAGATGACTTCTTTTTCAATTTTTTTCATTAACTGGGTTATTTTCTAGGTGGATAAAAATTGATTCAGAAAGGAGGCGTTTGTCTTCGTTGGATTCAGTGGAAAGGATGGAGTATTGGTCAAAACCAAAGTCATGTCCGTCTGTGATGGCATGTCTAGTTAAAGCTGTCTTTATTCCGTATATCGTTTTTGTGGTTGTTGATACGTTTTCTTACTGGGTTTTTAGTCTGTCCAATGTACGCACTATTGCAGTTGGGTGTGATGCAAAACCTTAATGTCTTAAGGTTTTTCCTTATTGTATCTCGTGAATGAATATTTTTTTTAGGGGTAAAATCATTTGTAACTTTTTTTTAGCAAAAATATGCTTTAGCGATGACTAAACTGAAAAAAAAAAGTTACAAAAAAGTGTCCGCTGGCGTTCGCACATGCGCGGTGGCCATGTACAAAAAAGAAGACTATGTTATACAGTACATTACATAGGTTTTTCGGGTGGACCTAAAGCATATTTATGTTCCTGAATTTTAGTAGAAGGCTAAAATTCAAATAATAAACAAATTATTATTTTTTTAATGTGCTATTTCAACAGTTTAGATTTTTGTAATGTTACATTGACTGCCACAGATATTGGTGCACCAGGCATGTTTTTTATGTTAGCCTGCACCTTGACTTATGACTAGTTGTAGGACTAGGTTTTGGGGGGGCCTCCTCTGTTTTTTTCTGGACTGTAAGTTCCAGCCAAAACAGAGTTTGTTGGTTCCGATGCATTTTACCTTAATTCCTTCATTTGTCATTAAATTTAATTCTATTAGAAATTCCTCTTTTCTAGGTATACCAGTGGAAGTTGCTTAACCATGTCGCTCGAGACCATTCAATGGTTCTCAAACCTGCACATTTATCCTATAAGTGTACTGTATGTACAGCAACTTTTGGAATGTACAAGCAGTTTGAAAACCACGTATACTCTGCACATTCTGTTGTTGCCAAGAGGGTAATGGAGAAGAAACCATCGGGACAGCAAGCATCAACATCTTCTTCACCTTCTTCTACGTCGCAGGTTAGTGCATAATTGAATCTTCAGTACTTTATCTTTTATTAGTTAATATTGCTTAATTATTATTTAGATTTATGCATTCTCAGTATGTATTAATTTATTTAAGATTGTGTTTTGTATTATGGAAATTAATATTTTTTCATTTATATTAAATATCTTCTTGAAGAGTTTTGAATTGAAAAATGCTATGTTACTTACTTTTAAGTTATCACTTTTGTATGATTTATTAAATAATGTGTTAAAATAATAAAAAGAAAAGTTTTCTTCTGCTGCAATATAAGAAACCATATTAACGAAAAAAGAAAATAATCGAAGTTCTTCCAAATGCTTTGCGGGAGTGATATATATGGACAACTATAAAATTAAGGCTATTTAAATATTGAAGTAGCCTTCCCTGAATGTCAAGTCATATTTCCAAATGTTTTCTTAGCTTCAAACTCTACTGAAACAACATCTTTCAAGTTTGACTGTATTTAAATTCTGGTGTTAAATTATTGGCCAGAACTTTTCCTTATTTTACATTTTTATTTTCCTCCAGACAAAAGTTTCCTTAAGTTCTCCTTAATTTTTATTCTGTTTAGAACGTTTTATTTCATTACCTTTTTTAATACTTTATTTTCCCCCTTCTTTTTTTTTATTTAAAATTCAAAATTGTTTTCTTTTTAATTCATAAAGACATTGATTTTTTATTAGCAGAATGACTCATACCAACCACTGAAACCACTCAAAATTAATGATGAAATCACAATAATACCTCAACCTGCAAGGGCCAAAACGAAACCGCAGCCATCATCTGCAAAGACGAATAAGGTAATTTTAACACAAAAAAACTAAAAAAAGATTTGTGGCAAGAGAAAGTTATTTTTGCATAGATTATTTAAAGTATTAAGTAACTACTATCTTTTTATTAGCTCGCTCTGATCAATATCTAATGTTTATAGTATGAGCATTGTAAATATTAAATAATTATGGCCCAACTACAGATAAAAGAGCCTTTTTATTGATTGTTTGTTACATATTTGTGTGTAGCGTTTACTTTTACACTTTTAATACAGTATCCTGCCCTTATAATGGAAGTTTTTTTATATATGCTTAATGTTCTAGAAATTTAATTTATCATGTTGACGTTTTCCAAATCAGCACTTACATTTTGTATTAGATAAAATTGCTCTTCATTTTTCTGTGTTTGATAATTATGCATGATTAATGATTTTCTTAGTTTTGATTTTACCCTAGGTGCACTGATTTGTTTTATTGATTGATTCTACAAACTATAATATACTCAGCATTATTCATTACGAAATGAGGGCCTTAAAAGTCAAGGGGTCTAAGTGACATTTTTGAAAAAAAAAAATGAGTTAAGATACAGGAATGGGTTGTGGACACCGTACTCTTGTGGTTGGTAAAAAGATCCAAGTGATTTTCTTGACAGTTGCTGTCCCCTAGCTTGTTTTCTCTTAAGTATTGTCACGTTTGTAATACCTACTTTTGTAAATCCAGAAGGAAATCTAAGTAGTAAGAAGGATCTATGTCCAGATTCTCCAATTCTTTTGCGTATTAATCCTAAACCAGATGAAGAACCTTTTATCATTGATAATAAACAGCTAAGGATACATCTAGTATTATCGGAACTGTAAAACTCTAGTTTTTGCTATTACCTCAGACGTTCAACTTAATCCATTTTCCTCAAAACATTGAGTTTGTTACTTAGACCCGTTGACCTCTGAGGTCTTCAAATAAGTTTTATCACTTTCCTTATGTTGTCACTCTCCAGTTTTTCCTTCTTGAGTAGTACAGTTTTCGCCAAAAGGAATTAAATAGTTCAATTGAATTATCAATTATGTTCTTGTTGTATTAATCAACTAATTTATTTGGAAACGTTATCTAGAGTTTGAGTTCTCCAGCGATACCTTATAGTGGGTGTCTAGTTAGGTTTTGAGACGTGATTCCTTGTTCGTCTACTTAATATTACACATTCTACATATTTTTATAATATTGATGCATTTCCAAATTGACAACTATTCAAGGAAGTAAGTTACTTGACACCATTCCTCTACATAATTACCTTTATTTTAGTTTTGATGCATCATAATTGATTTATATCTCTTATATTTATTATTGAATTGAATTATTTATTATAATTATTTCCTGGCATGCTCAGATTGTAATGTTAATTGCCCTCAATGTTTATTTTAGATTTTTTTTTTTGTTTTTTTTTTTAGTATGAACAAAACTTTTCTTTTGCATGGTACGTACATTTGGAATAGTGCCCTTTCTCCTGGATCTTTTGTTTGTTTTTGGGCTATATTATTACAAAGCATTCGAGTAAAATATAGAAATAACTAATAGAAAACTCAAGTTTTTTTTTTTTTTAGAAGAGAATAATTGCACTCGTTAAAGAACTAGTTATGCATTAAAAAATTGTTTTCAAGCTTTCGGTTTTCTCTGGTTTCTTGTTGGACTGGGAATTCTATTGTTTCTGTACATATTTTATCCCCCTGAAATTATCTATCCTTTCCAAATTTTCCTTCTAAATCTTCATCCCAGAAAATCTAGTGAGAAAGAATACAGCTGAAATATAAGTGAATTTTTGAATATGAAAATGTTTGGAAATATACTTAAGTTATCTTCGTTCTCATCTCTGAATTGAACAATTTTTCTGCTTGTTTTATATTTAATTTTAGACTACACTGTTAAATACATGATCAATCTATAAAAGAGTTAGTAAACACTATCACCTAAAGTCACAATTCCATGCAAAAACTTTGCATGGTACAGAATTATCATGACTCATATAGTCATGCTGGTAGAGAATTCTTTTAATCCTTAACTGGTAACACACATCAGAGAAACGCTTAGTTAAAATATTTTCCCGTCTTGTGGCGTTTAGAGCCATTTGTATAATTAAATCTCCAGTGTATGCTCACTTTAGATAATGTAAAAAACGCTACAGAAATTGTAAGTGGATCAATTATATTTTGTAGTAGCAGTATGGCTCTAACTAAGAAGCACACTGTCTAGTAGATGCCCGTTGCTAATAGTGCTCATTTTCTTCATGTTCATCTCACAGATGTGTATTTCTTGAAACAATTTATTCACTAAAGTTACGGTACGTATCAAGCCTACAATTGCCATTTAAAGCCAATTTTCTTTTTTTGGTGTTTGACGACCCATTAAACAAATAATTAAAAAAAAAATTTAAATTACCTTTCTTTGTTTATTTATATTTTATTCTGAAACAAAATCCACATTCCATTCCCAACGTTACTGTTACTACAATGGGCTTTCTTCATTTGAAATAGTAAATGAATTAATGAAAATAAAGTTTAAGTACCTTGGCTCTATTAAAAACAATAAAAGGGAAATTCCGCCTTCATATATATAGTATAAAAAAAAAAAATTGTGTTCAAGCTTACAAAAAAATTATGCCTCTTTTGTTTGCAACTAAACATAGCAAAGCTGTACATTTTATTTAATCATTTAATCAACAACACAGCACAAAATTCACGGATCTGTCCGTTCTAAATAAACCAGAAATAATAAGTTTTTACAACTCAACAAAATCAGGCATTGATAATATAGACCAAATCATCACCAATTATTCATTGAACACAAGGTCACGACGGTGGACATTGATAATATTTTACTGTACGAATTCTGGTCAGGCATGTAAATTAAGGCATTCTTTGCTAGCCATGACAAAATTTGTTAACATAAATTCACTAACAAAAAGTTTAATAAAAACAACAGGTGATGTCGATTGTTAATTGTTAAACATCCAAGATAGGAGGTCCAAATAGGACGAGATATTCTTGGTCTTAGGGAACCTAAAGAAACAAGTAGCGACCTTCAGGTAATTTGTGATAATTTTCCCCAAACGAAAACTTACCACTAAAGTTCATATTCAAAAAAGAAACAAACAACTTACAAATGAAAAACAGATTGAAACCATTTTGGCTAGAACGTTCAACAAAAGTATGGCATACTGTTGGTTTTTGGACCTGACTGTTAAATTTACCCATGAAAACTGTATTTTTATTTATTTTAATAAACTATACCATCATTATTTACAGTTCCATTCAAAAATTTGCCCTCAAACATATTTTTACCACACTCACGTCTCACAGAAATGTTACTTAAATTTAAAATTTGCATGTTACCAGTTATGGTTAAGACTTTAACCTTTACTTAGAGAGTTTTACCCTTATACAAATATAAATTATATATATACAAAACACCTGTAAAGATTTGTAATGAGGACGGGAGGCTGAAACAAAATTTAAAATATGTTCCTTCTGCATTAATATACTAATTCTAATACTTCTATTATACAGTTAGGTGGCCTAAAACCAGCGTTTTCTCTATAGACTTTAATCTGTACTACTGAATTTCTGATTTAATCCTTAAAAGTAGGCCATTTCCAGACTAGGAAATGAATTCAATTATTTGTGGAAGAACACAAAATTACTGACGCTTTTTTCTCTAATTTTAAGAATAGAAGTAGACATCAATAGCATATTTATTACATAAAAAATGTATTTAACTAAAAAGTATGTTTATTACTTTATCCAGTTTATTTGAAGGAAAATATATTGTTTGCTAGCTATTAACTAAACAATTAATCAGAATAATAGTTTTTTACTTGCTCATAAAAATCTGGTAGAAATTTATTTAATTTTAGAGTGTTTATTTTCCCTCTGTATGAGAAAAAAGAAAATATCATTCTCAATTTAGTTCTTTGCATTCAATATAGGGGAGTTGTTATTCGCTAAAGGTCACTGCAGATCGCTATACCCTGACAGTGTATCATCAGGTCCCCCAACATCGATTTGCCCCCCAATATTACTGGCATAGTACTTATCTTACCGAAGTAGGTCAGGTAATTATAAACATTTGTTATCTAATTCCTCTGGGTAAAGGAGAGGCAGTATTGTGACCAGTGCCCTTTTATGTAGTGGAGTTATTAGGCTTTTGCTGAGAAACACCCTGTTTCTTCTTATAATATTGGTAGATATTCATTCTTATTTCCCTCTTTTGCCAGAGGAATCTTCCTAAACTAGTTCTTATTATGCATATTTCCTTCTTTAATCCATGCCGTTTAAAACCAACCAAATCCTTGCATTTTAAAGCAGTGTTTTTCATGTTGCCACACGTTTATGGAAACCCTATGACTGAACCGTTGTGACTGATCTCTACCCCTGTTGACTTGTGTACAAGTTGGAGGAAATACGGGATCCACGTAGCGTTGACTTGTCCAGCTCCTCCGAATTGCTTCTCATTTCTCGACTTTAGAGCTTAATATAGCATCACCGTAACATGCTTCTAGTATTACTGTCTGTCATTAGAGGGTATTTTAATCAAATCCACTTTAGTTTCGACATATGTACTGTATACATCTCAAAGAAATGACTATTCTCTTAGGAACATAGTTTTGAAAATCACCCCCCCCCCCAAATTATAGAATCTAAGGCCTAGTGTACACTGAAGAAACTGGTTTTGTGAAACTCAACTTGCTTGCTACCGATAGATAGAAAACCATAGGTTGATACACTCAGAGTTTCATGAAACTTTAGTTTCACCGGTTTCATGAAATTTGTTAAATCGGTTTCATGAAATTCATTAAATCGGTTTCATGAAACTGTGTCGTGCAGTAACTTGAGTTTCACGTAACCAGTTTCAAGAAGCCGGTTTCTTCTTCAGTTTGCACTGGTCTGAAGTTCCACGAAACTCTAGGTGCAACAACCTATGGTTTCCTATCTATGTGTTTCAAGCAACTTGATTTCACCAAACCAGTTTCTTCAGAGTGCACCGGGCCTGAGCCACTTCATTTTGTGGTGAAGTTTTAATAAGTTTATTTTATACCATCTTAAATTTGTTAGATGTTATGTCTTATTTCTTATTTACTTTAACACTTAGGTGGAATAAAAACCAATGAAAATATTAAAATACCTTAATGACCACCTAGTGGCTGAAGAAAAGAAAAAACAAAGTGACACATTGGTGTTACTCGGCATCAAAATATTAACCTTCTATGATCATATTTTTTTTTTTTTTTTTTTATAATGGCTTTTACAACTTTTTTTGCTCCAATCATATATTCACTATAAATACTTGTGTGAATAATATACAGAATTAGGTTTGATTATTTGTGGTCATTTGTTTTGTCTTCCATCTTTCTCGGTATTACTGCATCTTAGTATCATTAATTCTTAATTTTTATTGTTGTCTTTAGGGAATTATTCAGTCTTTGAGAAGTAGAGAAGATCAGTACAAATAGCAAATTTAGCTTTTACTCGGAAAAGTTTCTGTTTGTGTTTTTATAATATCGTTTTAATTTTAGGGAATTTTAACACTTTCCAGGACCGTTTGCTTCTAAATAAATTTCCATCGGATCCAAGTCTTCCTTTTATATAGTTCTTTCGGCAAACATAAATATATATATATATATATATATATATATATAAGTTAAGAAACTTTTGAAATGATGTACTTTTAGATTATTAATTATAATTTAGCCAAACGTTGAACAACAGCAGGCCCGCTGAGGGAATCATGTTGGTGGATTCAGTATCACACAATACCAGACCCACAAAGCTAACCGGGAATAACATAATGAGGTCCCATACCAAAGAGGGGATTGAAAGAAAGCCAAGCTTTCTCCTGTCGAACACGTCATGATGCTGGGTGCGCAGAACACATCTCTCCGCAAATATGCCTAAAAATGCTCAAAAAATTTGTAAAAGCAGACTCAAAATGGAAGTGGCTCAATCCCTCCTTAAAACTTTATGACAAACATCAAATAATACAAACACTATGAGGGAGAGAAAGAGCTATATACAGACATTGATTACTTTAAATGGCTACTAGCTGTTAACCGGCGTGCTATCCTACACCTACTTCCTGCATCTATAAAAGCAAAAATAAATTAGAAACCAAATAATTAATTTTAAAATCTGTAACAATTTGAGTTCATTGTTTCGAAATCGTGATCTCCGAACTGTGAGTCATAGACGATTTTAACCTAGCCTATGACTCTACCCGTGTCAAGACCTACCTGTGTGCCATGTTTGGTCAAAATCGGTCAAACGGTGTGGATTTGCATAAGTAACAAACATACTGACAGACAGCTGGTAGACGTTTTTACCTAGCCTATGGCACTCCCCGTATCACGACCTACCTGTGTGCCAAGTTTGGCCAAAATCGGAAGAAGGGTGTGGATTTGCATAAGGAACAAACAAACAGACAGACAGCTCGTAGAAATTTTTGACTTGGCCCACGAGACTTCCTGTATCAAGATCTACCATTATTCCAAGTTTGGTCAAAATCGGTCAAACGATGTGGATTTGTATAAGGAACAAACAGGCACATGATTTTTATATATATAGATAAACAGCAATATTGGTAATTTAGGTGAAAAATGTGCATGTGGCATTTAATTTCTAGACTTCAAACCAGGACTAAGGGAGCTATCCTTGCCTTCTTCTTAAGTGCAATGGTATATCTGACTCAAACCGTTTTTCTCTGTTGTTGAGCTTAATTTTCTTTCATATTTATGTATTTATGGGATGTCTCATTTCATTGGCAAACAAACAAACGAAGCATAGTATCCATAGTGCAAGGTGGCTCGCTTCGAATGTCTCAGGACGTATGCTCGGGATGTCGGTACCGGGGTTGCTCGCATTGTACTGTGTGACCCGATCCATGTGCTTGTCAGTAATACAAGCTACAGTAATATAAGCTCAAAAGCTTCCTCAGCCTGAGCTGTTCGTTGCGTGAAGACGGATACCTGTCAACAAATACTTGATGCCTCGTATTGTAGCCGCAAGCGTTTACGTATGGAAAATGAAAATGTACATCAAATTGTTAAATTGTATGAACAATGTCTTTTTTTTTTACTGTAAGCTGCTTATGAAATGAAGTAAATGGTCGAAATCCAGCTTTGAGTTTTGTACAAAATTTGGATTTTCCTGTTTGTATCTTACCTCTTGTGGCAGTCTGTTTTCATATTCTTAAACTATATTATCCCGCCAATGTGGCTTACATTTTTTTTTTTTCAATAATTTTCGGCATCACAATATAAGCAGTGGCAGTGATTTGCACTTTGCGATTGAATTGCCATATTACTAAATAAGTTTCAATTCATGCATCGCTTTTGGTGGCTTGTCCCATCGCATTGAAAATTTGAGGTTAGTTAAGATAGAACAGTGTATGCCTCAGTCTGAGGCAGATGTGGCGAGGCATTCTTGATGTGAGCCGCTGCGCACTGTCGATACTAGGCTTTACAGCATCCTCTGAACCTCATTAATCAAAAATGTCCGTGGTTAATGTTGTTATTTGGGAAAATATAATTGTAAAAAAAAAATTGTTCAAATCCACAATATTTCTGACCCAATCAAGTAGCTACATTTTTTTTCTTTTGTAACAACCCCTACCTCTTCAGGAGCCATCAGAACCCTTCAGGCGTTCTGCTCACTACTTGTATAAAAACAGCCTTAATACACAAGGAAGAAGAAAATAGTTTGAATAAGATAAATAATACTTAGTATCAATAGAAAGAAAGAACATTTTATTAAACAAAAAAATTAAAGTGAGGCTGCCCAAGTTAATGGGGTTGCTAAACCACACAACTGAACCATCAGTCTTGGGATAAATGTTTTTATGATTCATTTGGTTTTATATTCAGCACTAGGATCCAGGTTTCATCTTTAGACTAGATGGTTTAATTCAAAGAGTCGATTACTTCTCAGGAATCTGAGATTGTAAGAATGATGCCTTTGTACACATGGCTCTGCTCCTTACTGATAGTGCTATTTTCTTATGATTCTTTATTGTTTCTAACCGTAAATATGATGGTTGATGATCCCAAGGGAGTTTACCAATATTTGTTCGGCTATGAAGGGAAGGCTATTCACGTCTAGGCCGAGTTCCTGTAAGAATGTACTAGTCTCCTTAGGTATGGTTCCTCGAGCTCCGAACCATAGACCTTTAACGAGGAATTTCCTTTTGCCGAATTGTTCTTCGAACTCACAGTGGGATCAATTATATAAGCGAGTTCGCTTTTTGTTTTGAATGCAACAATATCGGCAAACCTTGATGATCCTTCATTGTCGATACAGTACACCTCTTCGAAGCAGCGGTAGTTCTTTTCCTGAAGGAGCTCTATTAGTCTGTGCTTCACATTGTGATGGCAACAAGTGATGAGAAGCATGTTATGCGGACATTTTCCCAGCACATGTGCTGGTGTTTCAGGCTCTTCACCACATTTGCGGCAAAGGGGTCCAACATCTCTCAATCGCTCCACTCACGCCGGGAACTCCTCGAAGGGGTGCGTAATTTGTGTTTAATTTCAACGCATTTACCCACTCTGAACCCAATATCAAGCACTTGTTATAGATGTATTTATTTGCCTTAGGGTAATCCATAAAATGCTTGACACCGATGCCTTGCCATTTCGAATTGGACCATTCTTCGAAAGAACTCTCACGCAGTGTACTCCTTATTTCCTTAACACACAGGCCATGAAAGTCTTCTATGTTGAGTCCAAGTCGATTGAAACATTGTTCGTATTCGGATTGGTAGTCAAATATGGGCAATAATATTTTTTAACCAACAATGCTTAATGGCATCAAATAAGATTGTAGGATCATGTGGTTTTGAGATTTAGTGTTAACACTCTGGCATCATTGCCTAAGAATTGTACTATATCATTCAGGAGATTAAAATTGCACTGTCTTTGGTAGACTGTCAGTAATTGTTTGACTTGGTACATATAAGTGTTAAAGATTAATGCTATCTTCTCATTATGAATTAACGTGTAAGTCGACCAACTCTAATCCGTATAAGATAGGACCTGATTTATTAACCTTCTACAATAATAATAATATAAAAACATATGCTCAATTCCATATGACAATGTCAATTTTTTTATTAAATAGATTTCACGACATGTTATCAATGTGGATGTTTCATCTATATAATGGTATAGGGCATTATGTCCTGCTCCCATAAATAATGAAGATAAGACAATGAAAAAAAAAAAATCATGTCCGTTTTCATGAGATGTAAAAGACAACATGATGAGGACTTGGTTTTGTTTGACTTTGATCAATACTTCCAATTATCTATCAATGCAAATAATAATGTGAACAATTTTCTTTAAACTGTTTCTATAAGTAACAAAGAAACAAATTTTAACAAATTCTCAAAGTTATGGAAAATTTGCTCTCCTGAACATTTACAAATATGTGACATTATCTCCGGGTAACAGATATATGAGGAGCCTGGTGTCAAAGTTGGATGACTCCACTTTTGCTTTTTTCACAGTAGAGGTAAAAAACCATATCTACTACATGGTTATCAGTATCATGGTGATTTTTTTATATGTCATTCTTATAGGCCCCTAGAACATTTTTACAAACGCATTACAAAATTATATGAGTATTAATGCCGTAATTTCATTACAAATAGTGGAGTTGTCCATGTTTGAAACCAAGTCATGGAGTTGTCTGTTTTTGAAGCCAAAGGGAGCAATTTCAAAATTAAATCTGTCCTCTTTTGAAACCAAACAATTATGAACTCGTTATCAATGAATTTATATTTTCTTTGTCTACATTCTAATGCATGAGGGTGTTTTAAAATAATGTAATTAATTATATCTAACGTATTAAAACAAAATCATATAAAGGGGGGGGGGGGGGGGTAACAGCTATTTAATATAAAGTAGGTATAGTATGGCTAGTTATTAACGCTATTTATTAACCGGGTAAAAGCTAGTTATTAATAAGAATCATCGTTAACTGCCTTAATTACAAGTTACTATATATAAACATTCAGAAATGATGGATTTGCAGTGCATGTTGGGAGCAGATTGCATGAATGCAAGCTTCTCATTGGCTACCGTCATTTGGGGTGAGTTCGGACACTTTTTCGAGGTTTTCTCGTAATAACAAAAGACAGAATTTTTATACAAATCTGGAAAAAATATTGTGTGAACCCTTAACCTTTCTCTATCGAATAGTGTATTTTGTTTTTTGAATATCTCAAAAAATTTTAATTTTTTTTATTGCTAAATTGTGTCCGAACTCACCCCTACGTGTGGGGTGAGTTCGGACAGCCGTCAATTTCTGTAAAAATCTAAACTTAAACTATAGTTGGAATGAGCTCGGTCATAATTGACGATATTCTGAAGAGCAATATTATCTATAATATTTTTTAGATTAACAAAATATTCTTTAACTTTTTCCTTATCAACTTCTGCTCTACACCTTTTGATGTTTTGTGCAAGGCGATCCATTAATGGCTGATTCCTTTACATAAAACGGTCAAACCATTCCAGTCTGAGCTTGTCTTAAAATCCTGCGATTTTTTTTCTGACCTATCCAAATATGTTTTAACGATTTGGGGAATATCTTAATCGAGTTAATGGAAAATCACATTCAGCTGCAGGAAAATTCTCTTTGGTATTATTTTTCTTCTTTACTAAATTTAGTTTAGCCACCACTTTTTTCTGGTGAGCATTCCTCTAAATTTATCATTTAAAGCAGATTTATTAGGTATTTTGTTGAACAACAAAATACATAAATCGATCCACTGCCTCTCTCAGAGTCTTCTTCTTGGATTTGATTTGGATGTTCAATCACATTATTCAAAGCCTCTTTGGAATAAATACTGTTTTCCTTTAAGCCAAGAGGACACAGGTATAATTGATGAATGTCCGAACTCACCCCACGGTATGTGAGTTTCTTACTTAAACGAGAAAAAAAAAGTTTTTGAACGAAAAAAATAAATATATTTATTTATGTATCATGAGACAACATATAAACCTACTATACAATATGAAAAATTAGGGTTTAATTACTTACACAGCCTCTACACAGATGTTTGTTTCTAGCATTTCGAAAATCATGGAAATTACAACTCACATTAAAATATTCGTTACTCACTTCAAAGTGTTCTCACCGCGATTTCGGCTTTACTACATGGGAAAAATGTAATATCGATCATATTTGTCAAGCGAATTATGTCCCTAATAAAAAAACTTGCTCCAGGTCATGTGATTTCCTGCGCCATGCACTACTGTCCGAACTAACCCCAAATGACGGTACTGAAGGAGTTTTCATTTTTTGAAACAAAACTGTGTTGGAATTGTACATATTCTGATTCTGAACTGATCGAATACATGCTATTTTACCTAATTTCCGTCCGTTTTTAATCCAGGACAGTTGTAACATAAAAAGCCACTTAAGAATAAACCGAAATCTCAAACCTGAAAAAAATGGAGTTTGATACCAAGCTCCTCATATATCCTATAAGGTGAATAACATTTGTCTTTTCGCAGAACTTCTTTATTTTGCTGAACACGTTAAGTGCGGCTGCTGTTTAGCCATACTTAAAGTTAGGTAAAACTGAAGTTTAGCATCCTCAAAACAGATTTCTTTCAAATTTTGTACAATTACGTATTTTGATGCAATAAACACGAATCCATTAAAAAAAAAGTTCGCATTCAACTAGGAAAGAAGTTATAAAGCACTAAAGTTCACTGTTATGGGGGTTATGAAAGCTAATGTAAACAACTAATTTGTCAACATGCGCATGCACGCGTATGGAAAAGCTCGTAATAAAGAAGTTTAATTGAAATTTACCATCAATTATTTAAATTCACCAGCAGTTATTTATTCACAACCATTTGTTTAAAATAATGAAACACTCTTCACATTTCTTGTTTCGTTCATGAAAAGTATTATATAACAGAAATCCCTAAATAATTAGCTAATGCCTTTATAATTATTAGTTCGTTCTAATTTGCGCCTGCTGAACTTTAATTGTCAACATACTCTTATTTTATAAAAAAAATAGCAATAAAGTTGCACGAATTTATTATTCTCTTCAAACGTGCTCATAAGTATGAAGAGCGCTTAAAGGCATTTTCCGGTGCGATTGGGGATTTGTGTCCACCGAACATCGCGTCTCAAGAAGAAGAAGAAAGCTAAGAAGGATGTATAGGAAGATCAGAAGAATGTCTAGGACGACTTTTAGGCATACATGCTATGCATTTCCTCTCGCTACGCTCGCTCAAGAAGATATTAAAACCCAGGGATGAGGATGCCCTTAAAATTGACAATATTTTTGAATAAATGGTTTATGAACATTTCAAATGTGAGTTCTCTGTTTCCCAATGTTACATATCTGCGCATGCGCGTGTTTACAAATACGCTGTTTACGCCTACTTTTATAACCTTCCTAACAGTGATCGTTAGTGCTTAATAACTTCTTTCCTAGTTGAAAGCGAACTGTTTTTTTAACGGATTCGTGTTTAGTGTATCAAAATACGTTATTGTACAAAATTTGAAAGAAATCAGTTTTGAGGACGCTAAAGTTCAGTTTTACCTAAAGGGTATATGCGGTGCATGCCCCCGGGGGCATGCACCACAGTTAACGTGTTAAAGCCTTTCAACACTTACGTGCGATCATCGGGTACTCTGTGTAGTAATGTATGTTACCAGTGTGGCGTTAGGCCTAGTCCTTGAAAATTCAATTACAGATAAAGTAGTATCTGTTAACATTTTTTTTTTTAAAATCTAATTCCTTTAAATACTTATGGAGCACAGAGCATCTGCAAGTTGATTCCATTCCACTCTTTCAGCTACTTTTTGCTTCTTGCCATGTTATTAATACTTGTCTCAGGTCCTTTTCTACTAAACTACACCTCTTCTGTAGGCCATTCTATTTCTTACTAACCTGGGGATTCCACTGCAAAGTATCTTTTTCGATGGCTCCATTAGGTTTTCTCAGTTTGTGTCCAATCCATTTTCATCTCTTTTTCCTTATTTCAAGGAGGATAGGATACTGTTTTCTGATGTTCCAGTGCTGTTAAATTGAAATTTTCATTTTCATCATCTGATTCCCAGGATTCTTCGAAAACATTTATTATCAAATTGTTTAAGAGGACAGATGGTGGTTCTGGCCACTTTCCATGTTTTTAGTAAGAAATGTATTAAGCTTCGGGATGGTCACCTACAACTTATCATAACATTCTCAGCTGCTTTGGAAATATTTAACAAAATGAATGAATAGTTCAACAAAGTTGCTCTTGGCTATTGGCCAAGCATAACCAACATTTTTAAATATTAGTTTGTATAAATAAATATGGAATAAGTACCAGGGTTAATCAAATATAAACAAGACTTATTTTTTATTTTTACTTTGAACCCAAAAAAAGTACACCTCATTTTTCTATATAGTCTCCTGATTTGGCAACTCATTTTTTGTGCACATAGGTGATCTTCCATGCCGTCCTCATAGAATGAAATAGGTTGTATCTTTACCCACAGGCTTCAACCTGTACACATAGGCTTCAACCTCATCGTCACTGTCGAATCTCTGACCTCCCAAAGTTTCTTTGAGCCCAATTGCTCCAATTTTTCTCTCGTGAGGGCTTCTGAATGCTGTCGAGCATTGTCCTGGAGAAAAATCACTTCTTTCATCGGTAGGTCCCTTCTTTTGCAGCGATATGTAAGTCTGATATCATTCGAAGTTTTGCAGTAGTATGTGGCATTGATGGTCCTGAATTCATGCAATAAATCATGATGCTGTAAGCCACACTGGTCAAAAAACACAGTAGCCAAAACCTTCCCAGCTTACAGCCGTGTCTTGGCTATCTCTGGTTCAGGTTCCCCTTTCAGTCTGCACTCCATACTCGCTTTTTTTTATTCAGGGATGTAATGGTGCACCCAAGTTTTGTCACAGGTGATAACGTGAGTAAGAAATGAGGCTCCTTCAGCCTGAAATCTTGCAAAAAGACGTTCTCAGACCTGCAAACGGTTCAGCTTCTGCTCAGCTGTGAGAATTCAAGGAACTCACGTGGTACGCTCCTTACGAAACCCTAGCTCCTCTCTGAGTTTGGAAAAAGTGCTCCCATAGCTTATCCCAACCTCACTTGCAATGTCACTGGTGGTTAGACATCTGCCTGTCACCTTCAACAAGCTGTCAAACAGGGCTGATGTTTCATCAGCAGAATAGTTTCCACTAACTGTTAGCTATGCAAACACTCTGGCATGTGAAAGTGTTTCTTTCCTGAACTCTTCCCTTCAATCTTCTGAAGATTTCGGCCGGTTTTTTACACCTTCAGCAGCAAGAAATTTGATCACAATAAGTTGTGCAATCGATGGGGTACCTCCTGCTCAAACATCGTCACAACTGTTACTGATGACGTCGAGCAAACACGCCCGCCTGCTTCCCTCACTCCTGCCCAACACCCCTCAACATGGGAACATTCTAGCACCTTCACTGGGCTTCCACGACCAAAAGTCTCATTTATATTTGATTCACCCATGTAGATAATATTTTCAGGTCCCTCTGTCATTCAGAAAGCAAAAATTTAATTTTTCCAAGTTTTCTCAAAAGAGGTTTCATATTATATCTCTGTTTAATACTTATTCAAGTTTTTTCTGAAAGCCAGTGCTACAATTCTTGGCAAATTAAAAACTATTCTAACTTGTATCCAGCAGTACTAAATTTTAGCGGTTAATTAAATATTTTTATTTTATTGTCCCTTTTCAATATCACTGATTATACCGATCATAAAGAAATCCACCATCCCTTGTGGGAATAGAACCTACAATTGGGAATGGAGTGTTTGCACTCGTGACCTTCGAGACTCCTTATTTTATTTGGTAATTTCAGCATTTCTTTACTTATTTCAGTAATAATTACTGTACCAATCGTTAAAAGTTTCCCAGCATGTGATGTTTGAATGAGAATTTGATTTGTTTTGGAAACTTGTTTTGTTTGTCTATAATGTTATCATTTTGATTACTATATTGAACACTTTGTTCCGTTATCATTTTCTTATCCCAAAACATGTTATTTAAACTATGTGATACATTATTATAAATCGTTCTCATGTTGAATCAACATTGTAGCATCTCTATTTGTCTGACATTGTAAGATCCTGTTCGGAAGATCATCAGCTCATTGTTATTACTTATCCTGGATCGCTATGAAGAAAACTTCTTTTTTTCGAGATTAGCCAACCAGAAGTAAAATATATTTCTGACTATAGCAAGCTGATCCTCTGAATCATACTAAATATCCTAATGTTCTTTGTATAATTCTTTTATTTACCGTTGAGAAAGGTAATTAAGATCTGTAATAAGGTCCTAGGATGGCACTCGTACTTTAAATAAACTCCCACGATGGAGGGTTACTCCAACGTGGAAAACAGGAAGGTCCAGTTCAATATCAATCTTAAATTTCAATGCCATTATTGCAGTCCGACTTGTGGTCCAACTTCCGAAGTTGGATTCGATATCGAATTGTGAATGGGCTTGTTAGAAGTCTAGTTGGACAAGTCGGAACATTTAGAGGGACAACTTGAAGATGCGAAATCCGACTGGTGACGGAGTTGGAGCGTGAGTGGTGGGGTCGGATCAAAGTACATATTCTCTTTGTGTTTCAAACTTATTTCATGCATTTTCCCATGCTGAAAAGCTCAAGTTATTACAGAATAACAACCACTCTCAAGTAAATTACCATTCTTCGTGTTTCACTGTTAGCAAATGCCAATTATATCCCATTTTCTTTGAGAATGATTCATGTAATCCACTTCAGGCATATTGGATCTGGTTATAATACCTAAAATACAATGAATTAACCCTTAGCAGTCCTATTCTGAGCAGGGACCGGCATAAACAAGTTGTGAATATAATCTTGTTGATTTATCCACTGCCTGTCATACTGGTCTTCCCCTGAGCTGGGACCAGCAAGCGTATTTAATGCAAGAGGTCCTATGCCAGTTCCTACTTGGCATCGAATCCTGTCCCTCTAGTACTTTGCCTTGAGCTTCTTGATATATTTTTAATACAGCGAGCTATTCTAGAAGATCAGCTGTCCATTCTAATTCAAAAGAGGAAGGTATTGTCTTGAAAAGAGATAGGTACCTTGTGAATCACGGATTCTAGAACTGACGTCTTGTTGTCTCACCAATGTGGAAAATGTATCGTAAAACAAATCAAAATCGGTGTTCCAGCCGCCTGATTTTTCCCTTTGCTGATACCCATTAATAAATTAATTAAAGACTGGGAGGGCCTAGAGACGGTTAGGGATCCTGATTTGAACTGTACGAGTGACATCAGGGTGAGATAAACTTAATTCTTAAAAGGGCCTATGTTAATGAAAAATATTCTTTTCCTCAGTAACTAACAATGGGAAGACAATGCCCCTTTTAACAATTAATGTTAATCCCTCCCTGATTTATGAGGTTTGTACATTGGCCCTTTTTTTCCAAGGGTACAGATATATTAGTGAAACAAATGTATGTTTGGAGAACTCTACACTTACTATTTCTATTATTATGCGAATGAAGAGAAAGGGTACTATTTTTGTAAGAAATATACAATTAGTAAGTAGCTTCTAATCCTGATAGAAATAAATTATTCCTCAATAGATGGACACTTGAACTGAAGTATTTTATCCCTCCTGACCGATATCTCTAGAAATTAAAAAAAAAAAAAAATAAAAAAAAAAATAACAATTGCTTGGAAATGTGGATTGTTTTTTAGTTTTCTACAGCATTTATAAATATTGCTAGAATTATTATTGTAATGTACCTTCTCACTGTTTCAGGTTACTTAAAGCTTGTAGAAGCGTATTACTTAAAGTAAATTTGTTACTAATCATTCGTTTTCAATTTCAGGCGTAAAATTTTGCAGAAATTCCAGTCTGTAAACTTAACCCAATTGTTGTAAGTAACGCACTCGTCTCAAGATCCAGCTCTCGAGCCTATTTGAGGCTCAGCAGGAGAGTAAAAAGGGGACGTGGAGAAACACTTTCTATACGTTTTAAGTTATTTTTCACTTATGTTATGTGTATATAAATTTGAGATAAAAAAGTGAGTGTTATATATATAGTATACTATAATACAGACTAAGTTAATGCTTATTTTTAATTTCTCACATGGTGTAATTATATATTTTTTATATTAATATCCATGTACATGTACTTCCTTTCCCTAACATATTTCTCTGCCCTTTCTCTTTTCCTTTTTCTTCTCCATCGAATCCTCTCAGAGATTTTTATTTTTGTGCCTTCCCATTATCCTCTTCTGACCACGGTAGAAGTTGAATTGGGCTACATTGTACAATAGTATACAGCCAAAACATGAACAACTAGGCCTTTATGTATAATATTATTATTTTTATATAGTGAAAACATCCAATTTAAGTAAATAGATATCATGTAGATACATTAAGAAAAAAATAAACTAATCATGTATATGTACCATATATTAGAACAAATTTCTTATATACCTACATTTCTCCTTATTTGGGTAAAAGGTAGAAATAATATTTGTATTGTTTATTAGGTAACTTAGAAATTTTATTGGTACGTTGCTTTTGCATGTGCACTTGCATCTTCAATTTTTATTTTCTACAGAGTTGACGTAAATATTATACCAAGAGTATTTTTCGTTTTGTAAATATTTTGTAATAACTTTCGCATATATATATATTATATACAGTATTTTTATTAAAATGAAGTCAAGTGCATGAGCAAAACTGTTATGTAAAATAAAAACTTTACAAACAAAATGTCTTGAGTCAATGGTTTCTTTTAAAAGCACTTGCTTACCTCTTCTACCACATAAGGCTAAGTGAAATTATATCTAAGTTAATGGTTTTGTACCTCATAATTGCGATCCATTTTGTGATATGAAGTTACTCAACTAAAATCGTATTCAATTTAATATCAATTTTTAAATACATTTTAATTTATCATAATAAATATTTCCGTAAAATATTCAAGTACAGTTTTAAATAAACCACTAGAATGAATTTCACATCAATTCCTTTTCTTTTTTTACTTCTTCTCTAATGATATTTCCCCCTTTGTAAGAATGAAGAAAAAGGATTTAAAGTGAAAAAAAAAGTGTAAATTGGCCGTTACTGTGGGAGGATTGTCAATAAGTCAATATTTTACTCCAATAAAAGATTATACTATTAATTTGTGTTTCTTTCTTTTCCTTTTTATTTTATAGAATGGTTGTTCATTTGTTAGACTTTTTATCCATTCTCTTTAAGAATTTATCATGAGATTAGAATCTTATTTTCTTTTACCTTCTGGGTGCATCTGTTGTCTTCTTTTCTTAAATTTGTCTAAGTCCGTAATTCCTGACTGTAGTTTTAATTGAGTTACTATGATTAACTTTCAACTAAATGGAAATATATTTATAGGTTGTAAGACCACTTATATTTTTATGTTTTAAGATGAATAACTCCACTAAAAATTTACAATAAGAAAACAACATTTAAAAAACAAGAATCATTAAACCTAAAAATAAAATAAATCATTTAGAGGAGATCAACCCTTCAAACGCGGTCTGGGTTCTGCACTCATCCCAAATGGCTTAACTCATACTTTTTTGTATTCCTTCCCTCTAAAAACGGTCTTTGGTCGAAGGTACATACAAATATGGAGAAACATTTATTTCTAAACAACTGTAAGACAGGAAAAATGGTATAGAAGGAAAATGGTGTTAGTAGATTTAGCCCACCCTTCACACTCTCCATTAGAATGAACAACACTCTACTTTAAACTCAATAAAAGCCTGTTCAAATAGATGGCAAATGGTGGAACTGTCGGGAATATTTCCCTCAAAAATTGCACATGCGGAATTGAACTTTTCCGTTTATCTGAACAAGCTATAATAATCCTGAATATGAATCTGTTAAATCAGGAATTTTGTATAAATTTACATCCACATGAAATACATGTGTTTTTGATTATTCATTTTTAAGGGAAGATCTCGACAAAGCCGTGAATTCCTTCACCACTTCCATTCAACAAGCCGCCTGGAAAGCATCCATCCCCAAGAACCACAAATTCCTTACCATCACATGATGGTACATTATCCATGACCTCATAATATCCAAACGCCATGCTAGAGCCTTATGGCAGAGAACCAGACACCCTGATGACCGCAATTCCTACAATAGATTATGCAGGCTAGTAAAACAACATCTGAAATTCCATCACTCTGAATCCTATCTTTCCTCTCTCTCGACACAAGATAACTCCCTGTGGACAGCAACCAAAAAAATCCTGAAATACCACCCTACATCCCCTCCTCTCCGCCAAGATGACGGATCATAGGCTTCATCCAACTCAGAAAAGTTTGGATCATTCCTCAAAAACACCTTCACCCCAAATCCAGAAGCTCATGACATCCCATCACCTTCCTATATCACGGACTTCATCGATTCCCCTCTCCCCTTGTCATTACCCCCCAAACCTGTCAATCCATCTGAAGTAAAATACCTTATCTCCAAACTTCCTCGCCGTAAATCACCAGGATATGACCTAATCACCTCTCAGATCCTTCAACAACTTCCATCCAAATCAATCCTCTTCATAACATATTTACATAATTGCATATTCCGTACAACCCATTTTCCGACTATGGAAATTCTCAATAATTATCCTTTTCCCTAAGCCCGGAAAACCAGCACATCAAACATCTTCCTATCGCCCTATAAGCGTTCTCCCCATTTTCTCCAAAATGTTTATAAAATCCTACTGAAGCGCCTTGTGCCTTTCTGAATTACCAGACCATACTTCCTTCCCATCAGTTTGGTTTTTGTCCTCTCCATTCCACTGTACAGCAAGGTCTTCGTGTTGTAGATCACATATCCTTCTCCTTAGAGCAAAAAAGAGTATTGCCCGAGTGTCTTCCTCGATGTGGCGCAAGTTTTTGACCGGGTCTGGCACACTGGCTTACTTTATAAGCTCAAGAAACTCCTTCCTAGTACATTATTCCTGATTCTCTGTTCCTATCTGAAAGACAGGTTTTTCAGAGTCCGGCAAAGGCAAGAATACTCAGACTACCACCCAGTGGAAGCGGGAGTTCCGCAGGGTAGTGTCTTAGGACCTGTCCTCTACACCATATACACAGCTGATATTCCTCTCCATCCTAATACTCTCCTAGCCATATATGCCGACGATACAATAGTTCTTTCTTTCCATCCCAATCCGAACATTGCTTCAAATAATCTTGAGAACCTTCTTAAATGAAATAGTAAAATTTGGAGGGTCAAGGTGAATGAAAGCAAAAGCCAGTTCATAACGTTCACACTCCGTCGCCAATCCTGTCCCCCAGTATCCTTTAATAACAAACCCCTTGTTCCCGTCAACACAGTCCGTTACCTTGGCTTTTATTTAGACTCTAGACTCACTTGGAAAGACCACATCAGACTGAAAAGACAAGAACTCAACAGACGCTTTGGGCAGCTTTACAGATTACTGAATAAAAACTCACCTCTCTCACTCGAAAACAAACTCATAACCTACAACACAATTATAAAACCCATTTGGACATACGGAATAGAGCTATGGGGAACTGCAAAACCATCGAACATCAGACGCATCCAAACCTTCCAATCTAAAGTCCTCCGAACTATTGTCAATGCTCCTTTTTACAAAACCAATAAGAATCTTCATAAAGCCCCTAGAGTGTTTGCAGTTCTCTCGTCCCTTTTCCAGCTCCAGTACTGCTGCTGGTTGAGGAATGGGATACGGCTGTCCCTAGTCATCTCGCTTAGCCGAGGAGACAAGGGGGCAGCTGGTGCGGACGTGATTTTTATGTTTATGTGAGCACATTACAAAATGTATTATTTTACAGAACGTAATTTCATTAAATAATAAAAAAAAGAGAAAAAAAAAATGTTTAAGGCTGGATCTTTATATTAATGGTATAAACTACTATGAAGGGTTATATTAAAAAAAAAACAAAAAAAAAACTACTGATTATTTGTAATTTATTTATTTCATTGGATGGTATATGAAAGCAAAAAAAAACTTTTTCAAAATACTTTTATGTACAAATAGACATTTATACATAGTAAAATACATACAAATGTACACAATTTACAAAATTTAAATACAATACAATTCTTTATTTACAATATTTATAAAAGTATTTACATTTGTGCTATTTATGTATGGTATATATCAGCAAATGAGGGCAGATTTAAGCCACTGAAAACAAAACAAAGAAAAAGAATTAAATTACATGGCAACTGTTAATTTTTAATTTACTACTATGATCAATCCAAAAATAAAAAATACCTCTGCTAGGCTCAATTTGACTGTTCCATTTTGTAAAGGATCCCTCGATTCAAATATACCTGAAAATAAAATGTGCAAGATTACAAATTTAATTGGACATTAATAAAAAACAAATTTCACTTAACTCAAATCAATATTTTCTCGGTAAAGACCGGTAGGAACGAAGTTATAAGGAACGAGGAAATAAAATAGTGTAAACTTACTGAAGGCAAGGCTTAGGTGTAAAATAGCTGAGACGAAATCTCCGAATCTCAAAGTGCCATCTTTCCGCATGTACCTCCAGACTAGTATAGCTAGTACATCAGTGCTCAATTGAAATCCTAAAAGATTATTAATTGGTTATTCAACACTACTATGTTTTAGTTTATAGAGATTAAATTTGTTCATAAACTTTGGCAGAATTAAGGTATGTTATAAGAGGATGATACTCGGTGGAACAGTGGGAAAGAATGAGAACACATAATATTGCCTCTTTCATATTCCTTCAGTTTTGTCCTGATCCTAGGCATGGTTCTTGCTTCTAAGTACTAGATCTCATGTATTTATTATTTTGGTGGTAAAACTTATAACATGTCTTGAAATGGGTTTCAAGAAAACCGTTTAATTTGAACAAGGCACACAAAAGCAACGGTTTTCTGTCAGTTTCCTGGTGGATTCTGACGAAGATGCGCTTGTTATGTGGTGGTGGCGGCTAAGAAATAAGAAAAAAAAAAAAACTCAAGTACTGGGTTTGATTAGGGATCAGCAACACATCTTTTGCTGTAGCTCGCAAGCTAAGCAGAGACCCTGATAAGTTTAAGGACTTTTTTTAGGATGTTGAAGCCAGTTTTTGATCGCTTATTAGAACTAGTAGTTCTACTAATAACACAGAAGGACACCAACTGGAGGTTAGCTCTTAAGTGCTGGGGAAAAATTAACAATTACACTGAGGTAAGTGAAAAATAGTTCAATTACTTTGAAATATTTTTAATAATTGATAAGTAGTATGTAACAGTGTGAACTATATTGATAAGGTATAGTCATTTGAAGTTATGGAAAAATCATTAAAAAAAAAAAGAAAAAAAAAAAAAAAGAGGAGAATCAGTTTAATTAAATCTTTGAAAGAAAGGGTTCCAGTTCAGTGAAGAGTTGATCCTGTTGTGGAACATAGAAGTCTTCAAAATAGTGATTGGGATAGTGAAACATGAGACAGTCAAACAAAACATGTACCTCGTAAAGGAATAAAATTGAAAAACTAATCGAAAATTTAAAAGAGATAAAAACTTTATAATCAATGAAAATATTCATAGAGAAGAAGGAATTAAAAAAAAAAAGAATAAAAATAGACAGAACAACTTACCAACTTCATAAAGAGCATCCCTCAGCCGTTCAGCTTTCAAAATACCAGTCTTTTCTTTCGTGTGATTTTTAAATGCTGTTTGCCAAGCTTTCAGGCTACACATCAGATCTTTGAAGTCACTCAGTTTTAACCTTCCATTTCCACAGCTCTGACTTAATATTAAGGAAAAATTATTGATAAATAGGTGGCGAGTTTGGCTGAAGAGCACTCGGCTCTACTTCTGGAGGACCTTAGTTTCCAAACTCTGGCGCTATCTAAAGATTCTATCTTCTAGTGTCGCCGAAGTTTGGGTCTCAACCCCTAAGTTTATTTATATTTTTATATAAAAATAAAAAAAAAAAAAAAAAAAAAAGAACATAAATATTTCTCATGGAATTAGACTGATATAGATCATGGAATTTGACTGATATAACTTGTGGAATTTTGATTAGATAAATACCACATAAATTGAACAATTAATAATTAAATAGCAAAGGATACGTCTAGAGTCATGACAACCTGCCTACACACTTCAAGGCATGCACAGCTCTTTATATAATCTGCAAACAAAAGCATTATTGTTAATATACAAAATATATAATAAAATGTATGTACTTGGCTTTCAATGTTCATAAAATTCATCTGCAAACAGCATACACTATGAAACCAAAAATAAACAAAGTGCACTTATTTGAGGAGGTTTCTTCTGGGACAGCCTCATGATCTTTAGTAAAATGACTAATTTTAGCATAAATATGCTTTAGCGATGACTAAACTGAAAAAAAAAAAAAGTTTCAAAAGAGTGTCCGCTGGCATTCGCACATGCGTGGTGGCCATGGTTGAAAAAGAAGACTGCATGTTATACAGTACATTACATAGGTTTGTCGGGTGGACCTAAAGCATATTTATGTTCCTGATTTTGAGCAGCAGGCTCTAAACTAAATTATTTTTTTTATTTTTTTAATGATTGGGGTAAAATATTTGTTGCTTCTCTTGAATAGTTTTGAAATCTATGAAATTCTTAGTTTATCGAACAATGGCAAAAAATATATCTGTAGCCTGGAGATAAAGGACACCATGTCACATATTTGAATTTGTTCAGGAGAGGCAATTTTCCATAACTTTGAACTATTAAAATTTGTTTCCTCCTTACTTATAGAAACATTTTAAAGACAATTTTTCACATTGTTATTGGCATTGATAGGTAATTGGAAGAATTGATCATAGTCAAACAAAACCAAGTCCTCCACAAGGTGTCTTCTACCTCCAATGAAAAAGAACATGATTTTATTTTTCACAGTCTTATCTTGTTTTTTATGGGAACAGGAAATAGTGCCCTATACCATTATACGGATCAAAAAATCCACATTAAGAACATGTTGTTAATTTAATCAAAAAAATGGACATGGCGTCCTTTACCTCTGGGATACAGACATTGCTTTTGCTATCAAAATCATTTTTAATAAAAATTGTGGACAGTCTGCTCTGGTTCTCAAGGTCTCAAAAATAATAACATAGAATCAAATGAATCTTTTAAATATGATTCCACAAGACTGAAAAAGAAAGTCAAATGTTTGTTTCATAGTCATTTTTCTTCCACCAAACCAAATCTCTTTTTCTTTTTTTTTACTTTCTTTTTGTCTTTACTTTCATTTCTTTATTTAAATATTATATTCTATTAGCTTCTAAATATATAATAATTTTTATTATGCTCTTTACTCCTATAATCTTCTTGTATATTTTGATCTTTTATTTTGTCTCTAATATCACGCATTACAAAGGCCCGGGTTCGATATCGATATTTATATTTGATATAACCTGCATTAGATTGCGAAACTACCAACTACATCTTATTAAATTTTTATGTATCTTGCGAACGTGTATTGTGAAAGGCAATAGCAAACATTTAGGAAGTAAAATAATTATTATTAACAAAAGAATGCTGATATGGTCTCTACTTCCTAAACGGTCGAATACTAGGGCTTGGAAAGAGAATTTACTTTATCAGTTATTATTGCTTTGTCAGTTATTCTTGAATATTTTGCCTTGGAGCACATCCACATTTCACTATGGCGCACGTTAGCTCTATGTTACTGCAGTGGAATTTAAATGGAATGCAGAGGCATATAGATGAACTGAAGCACCTGGTCAGATCGAAACACTACAAAATCCTAGCACTCCAAGAGACCCATACATCACCCGACAAAGACGTAGGACTGGTAGGATATTCCATTTATAGACGTGACTATACTCTGGGAGGAAGAGCTTCTGGCGGTGTCGCTTTGCTGGTTAAAGACAGTGTTTATAGCGAAGCAATTAGAATCAGGACCACACTTCAAGCCCTAGCTTGTACAGTGTACATTCCCTTTAGGGTAACCATCTGCAATATCTATCTTCCACCAAGTGAACGGGTTGACCCTACAGACTTACAGGACTTACTTTCACAACTTCCCCGACCTTTAATATTCCTTGGAGACCTAAACGCTCAAAGCACTCTTTGGAATTCTGATTACACAAACACCAAAGGACGAATCATTGAAAACATTCTAGAAATGAACGACTTGATCCCTCTTAATGACAACTCACGAACGCACTTATGCCCACGCACTGGTACTTTTTCAAACATTGACGTTACAACTTGCTCACCAGATATATTTACTAGATTAACATGGACGGTGAATGACGACCTTTTTACTAGTGACCACTTTCCAATTGAAATAGACTTAAAAGACAGACCTGTACCGTTTGAAGTTCCGGCGCGGTACAACACAAAAAAGGCGAATTGGACGAAATATCAAGACTATATAAAATATTTACTAAATAAATCAGGAATCACGATGATACAGGAGTTCAATGAACTAGTTCACAAGGCTGCTGAATTTTCTATCCCCAAAACAAATACAGTACAGAAACACATTCCTGTCCCTTGGTGGAACGAAAAGTGCAAACAGGCAGTAAAAGAAAAGCGTAATGCTCTTAACAAGTTCAGGAAATATCCATCTACTGAGTTTCTAGTAAAGTTTAAAAAAGCCAAAGCTGTATGCAGGCATGTTATTAATGAGAGTAAAAGACAATGCTGGATTGACTTCCTAACTACAATGAACAGACACACAGAATCTAGTGTAATATGGAGTAACCTCAATAAAATTCTTCATAAAAAATATCGAACACCTGTATGCGGACTCAAAATACTCGACTCAGTACTGACTGACTACAAGGACGTAGCAAATGTACAGGCCAAACACTACAGTGACATGTCGAAATCTCCTGAAAATAATAACCCATTAACATACCCAAGCATCAATTTACCTTTACGGACAATATCACTAGGACATAATAAGCTGAACGAACCATTTACACTGGACGAACTACATTATGCACTTTCATCTACTAAAGACAGCTCACCTGGACCTGATTGCATCACATATTCCATGATCAAACATCTCCCCAGCGTCTGCCTTGCTCAACTTCTACGGATAATAAACTCTGTATATGACACCGGGAACTTTCCTGAATCTTGGAATAATAGCATAGTGATTCCTATACTGAAACCAAATAAAGATAAATCTGATGTAGCAAGTTATCCACCAGTCTCCCTCACCAGCTGTGTCTGCAAATTAGCTGAGAAAATGCTAAATAAAAGGCTATTGTGGTTAATGGAGCATGAAAATCGTCTTTCACCATTTCAATGTGGGTTTAGGCAGAGACACTCAACTTTAGACCACTTAGTAAGGTTTGAATCGTCTATTATAGATGCGTTCCTCGTCAAAAAATCCACACTAGCTGTATCTTTTGACATAAATAAAGCATTTGACACGGTCTGGCAGGGGACAATTGTTTCTAAGCTTACTGAATGGGGTGTTGGACAAAAAGCTATTAATTTTATAATAGGTTTTCTCTCTAACAGAACATTCAGGGTTAGGAATGGTAATTGCTTCTCAGATGTCTTTAAACAAGAAATGGGAGTCCCTCAAGGGGGCGTACTTAGTACAACACTGTTTCTAATTGCAATGGACACTGTACGAGATTTTATTCCCCCGGATGTTCACTACTGTCTGTACGTTGACGACTTATTAATATTCCATTCATCTCTGAGCATAAAAGAAGCAGAGAACAAGATACAGGAAACAATAAACTCACTGGAACGTTGGACAGAAATTACCGGACTGAAATTTTCCTCACAAAAGACTAAATCAATACTTTTTACTAAGAAAAGACAAAACACAAACTACCAGCTACTTCTTAACAAAACACCAGTTTCACAAACCAATATCATGAAATTCCTAGGACTCCACTTCGACAGACGACTCTCATGGGTGCCCCCCCATCTTAAGGAACTTGTTAAGAGATGTAAAAAATCATTGCATCTTTTAAGAATTCTAAGTAATACAAAATGGGGCGCTGACAGGAAAGTAATGCTAACTGTCTATCGGAGTTTCACCAGGTCACTACTGGACTATGGATGTGTAGCATACTCGTCTGCCAAGCCCAGTACACTGAACATACTCAATCCCATACATAATACAGGACTGCGATTGGCACTAGGTGCGTTCAGGTCCAGCCCTGTGTATAGTCTATATGCTGAAGCAAATGAACCACCACTGACCATTAGGAGAGCTATATTGTCAGCAAGTTATTTTTATAAAATGCTAACGCTATCATGTTCTGTAAATACAAAAGAAGCAACTAATGCAGATTTGTATGAACAAAGGAGAAATCACGCCCGACCTTTTTCTGTGAGATTCAAAGAAATAAAAGAGCTATTCGGATTTTTACACTTGGACAGTAAACCTCACAGACTCATATCGATAACACCTTGGACAGTAACAAACTTTGACATTAACCTAACATTCACAACACACAAAAAGACGGAACCATCATCAACTCTTTTTTATGACCGATATTTCAAAGAAATTTTAACAAAACACGAACACTACCTCAAAATTTACACTGATGGATCGAAAACAGATAATGGTGTAGGAGCTGCAGCGATTGTAGATGGCAATTCTATTTCTGAAAAATTACCTCCAAGTTGCAGCATATATGAAGCGGAATTACACGCCATACTCCTTGCACTAAAGAATATCCCATCAACACAACATTCACACATAATCCTTTTCACAGACTCACTGAGTGCACTCCAGTCACTACAAAACATGTACACGTTACACCCTACTTGCACAGAAATCAAAGAACACATTTATTACTTACACTCACTAGGAAAACATATATCTTTATGGTGGCTCCCAGGACATGAAAACCTTGGACTGAGTACGACTGCTGACTGGCATGCCAAACTTGCGACCCAGGAAGACACATACCCACCTTATGAACTTTACTACAAAGACATAATGACAATTAACCGAAATACCATACATCAGAAGTGGCAACATGATTGGAATAATATGACTGAAAACAAATTGAGACAAATCAAACACATACTTACTGACTGGCCATCCGCTTACCGAAATTCCCGAAGGGAAGAAATAGTTCTAGCAAGGCTGCGAATAGGCCACACACGCATGACTCACGAATACTTAATGAATAATACTGAAATACCAAAATGTCGGATTTGCAATACGGAACTAACAGTTAAACATATATTAATCGACTGCCTTCTTATAACGAACTTGGACATACCACGGGACATTACTGACCTACTTACTGACAGTAGCCACCATATTGACGACATACTTACACATTTAAAAAACGTAAACCTGTACGACAAAATATAAAAATCCGATAATTCTTTTATTTAAAAATTAAATAATTTTATCATTTCTCTCATATTTCAATTGTTGAATTATTATTTTTTTCTATTTATTATATTTTTTTTTATTACATGTAAATAATATGTAAATAGTAATACAGTATACTTAACTGGCGTAGGATAACAACATATCTATGAACAGCATATAGCTACAAAGTTACTCGATGCAATTCACCTCAAAGTGGTGCATCGTTAAACTAAATAAATAAATTTCTTTTTTTTTATTAGAATTGAGGGTGCATTCAACCGCGGGAGGTCATGGGCACCCAATCAAATCTCTTTGAAGTTTATTAAATATATTCAGATTCTATGTAAAAAAAATATTCAGTTGTCATTAATGTTTTTAGCAAACATATTAATGTTGTTCTGAACAATTATTAATGCTTCAGATTATCACTTTTAAGACAAGAAGAAAATTCAAATGGAATTTAAATTTAATAATGTAATGGAGCTGAGACCATTTGGAAGGCAGGCATCAAGGAGTTCTTGGAGCTCGAAGGAGTTCACAGTTCGATGTTCATCTGCTAACTGCAAGAAAACAGCTTCATACTGGCTGAAGCTTTTATTGTCAAGTGTAGCAGGAGCCTGTTAACAATAAACGTAAAACCATTTTTGATAAATTTCTCAAATATGAATGAATTCACAGAGTAGTTAATACAATTATTTTATGTTCATTCATGTTAATGCTGTTAATTATTGTGATTGAATTAATTACCTTTATTATGGCAGACTTTAATACTGAAGGAGGTGTGTCTAATAATCTGAAAACAACATCAAATTATAAATAATTATTAATAAGGTGTAAATAGTTGGTTGTCCAAGTGATTCTAAGTGGTGATCAGTTGGGTTTCTGCCAAGAATAGATACTGGTGGATTATGTCAAGGTTCTGTGCATTGCAGCCATTTAAGGGTCCAAAATTTCGCTTTTCTTGGAGAATTAGGTATTTAAAAGTGTTTAATAGTAAAAGTAGTTTCTCTACGTGCCCGCAAGAATTATTAGAATTTAAAGTTTGTATTTCCAGGCATGGAAACGCACTAAGATGTCACAGAAAAGTTACTGTGAGTATCTATTTCCTCAAAATTAATATTCCTCAGTTTATACTTAGTCTATATTAGTTATTTACTTTTGGTATTACTAGAATTAATATCAGGACCTTGAAAGAGAAAGGGCGAATCTAAAAAATTGACTTTTTATTTATTTTATTTTCTGAGTCAGAAAGATGTAGGTAACTTTGCCTTGTTTCTCTGGTTCACCTTTAGTTCTTTCACGATTGCAAGGCCGAATCCTGGGTCAGATACCAAGGCCGAATCCTGGGTCAGATACTCCCCATCTAGCATTTTGTTTCCCATAAATTACCCGTATAAATTATAATTAAAAAAAAATAGAATTTCAATTGCAAACTTTTTCAACCCGATTTATGAATCAGCATTCAACAAACTCTTTCAGAATTTCGACTTCGATATCCCAACATCCGCATTTCGTGATTCGCACTTTCTCTTCCAAGATCCTGATATATACACACAATAATTGCTGTTATCCCACTTTATCATTTGTTTCTTTAGCTCAGTATTTGGTTTTTATTTTTGTAATTATTTTAATAGAAGAAGCATGCCAAAGAGTATGCCAAAACATTCATATCACCAGAATCCTGTTTCTTGTAAGCACTTACTCAACCATTCAATGCTCTATATAAATATTTATTAAAGGAACTGTCATATGAATTATTGGGATGTAAAGTGTTTAGACTTGAAAACATAATTTCTCTAAGATTACAAGAATTGTTGTCAGCTCTGAAAACTTTTTCTTTTTCTTTTTTTTCTTAAAGTGCATCTTCTTCACTCGAATATTTTTTCCAATGAAGGATAACTATAAAAAGTATGGGAAAAAATAAAAAGTTTTAAAACAAGAATGGGTGACTTCAAACCAATGCCTCATATTTAGGTTAAGGCCCAAGCAGTCACTCAAGAGATGCTATGCAAAAAGTCGCATTTTTAAAAAGATTTAATAATATTTCTCTAGATAATCTAGCTATTTGTCATAATACAGGAAATTAGACATCAAACACCTGCAAGCTCAATAAATACGACTTTTTTTTTTAAACATATTCACTTTTCTGTTCAATTTCAATTATTTAATTTCCAAATGTATTAGTATAATTTGATTTATTGATCTTATGTCTATCAGTGGGGAAAAAATATGCTGCATGGAACTTTTTTTTTAATATATTTTCTCACCATAGTAACCCTGTGGTAGAGCCGTTTATTAGTTGAAGCGTGTCCCATATCTTTTGATACACTGCACGCAAAATTTTACTGGTTATGAATGAAAACGGGTTCATTTTAATTCATAAGCAGAAAGAGCTCTTGATTTTATAACAATGAACCATAGATATTGATTGTAATTATTAATGTCATAAAAAAATGAAAAGCACTTAAAATTATTTTGCTAAAAAAGAAAACTCATAACTTACTTAAGTTTGAGTGGTTTAGAAGAATAAACTCTGAGCGTAAAACTCGATTCCTGACCCGTTTCGAATGTTGTTGGTAACACTAAATAACCACCTTGTTCGAGTTGCCACCGCAAACTAACCTAAAAGAAGAAGAAGAATTGAAGCTATAATTTATATTTATTTATTATTCATACAGATATATATATATATATATATATATATATATATATATATATATATATATATAGCTTAAATTGAAGATTTCTAAATGGATCTCGTTCAACTTAGGAGTACTGCTCCCTTGCTTAATATATTATTGTATATATTTATTTTTAACTAGAAGGGCTATGAATAGTTACAGTATTTATCTAATAAAAATTACTAAAGTTTAACATAAAATTTGCCTCATTGAAGAAGAGTAAGAGTTTGTCTATTTTCGGCGAGTAGCCTCCTTAAGTATTTCAGTGAGCCGAGTTTGATTAGAATGTTTATATTGCTTAGGCATCTGAGGGTTTTGAGTGAAAACAAAAAAAAAACTATCGGAAATATTGTTGGAAAGCTGATAATTTTTTGCCAGCTAGAATCCAAGTAGTAAATTTGACCGAGGCCTAGCTTTTTCTTAGATATTTTTTGTGCTCTGTTGTCAGTTCAGCATGATATTCAGTTTTTACATAAGGGTCATTCCATGTCAAATCAACACAAAAAACAAACATTTTCAACCTCACTATCTCAGAAATTGATGAAATTTGGTGAGGAGGTAGCCTTTGTACAGACTAAGAAAAATACCAAATACGAGGGGTGATCAAAAAGTTCCAGGACTGTTTAGATTGTGTGGCAATGGAGTGTCATAGAGCAGTGCGGTTGGCAGCATTGTTTATCGTGACTCTTCCTGAACTCAGCTGTTTATTCAGATTGTTGATAACCTTCTTCATTGTAAAGTTACTGCTGTGTTCGTAAAAAAAGTTTTTTGTGTTCGGCGATTTCTTGAAAAGAATGAAAAGGAAGAGCAACGCGTTTGCGTAAAGTCTTGTGTGAAGTTGGGTAAAACGTTTACTGAAACTTTTCAAATGTTGCAAGTGGCTTTCGGTGATGAATGTCTGAGTCGGTCAAGGTGTCATGAGTGGTACAAAAGGTTCAAGGAAGGCCGGACATCGTGTGAAGATGATTCTCGTTCAGGGCGCCCATCAACTTTGACTGATGACGATCATGTTGCAAGATTGAACAGTCTCGTGCGTTCTAATCGTCGACTAACCATTCGTGAGATGGCTGAAGAATTGAACATTTCATTTGGTTCGTGTCAACAAATTTTAACAGAAAATTTGCGGAGCGGTGAGTGGTTCCTGCATCATGACAATGCGCCTGTTCATTCCGCACTGCTCATTCGCGACTACTGCACCAAAAATGGAATGACGATCATTCCCCAGCCTCCATATTCACCTGACCTTGCCCCTGCAGACTTTTTCTTGTTTCCAAAACTCAAGAGACCCATGAAGGGAAAGAGATTTGAGTCCGTAGATGACATTCAAGAAAAATCGCTGGAGCAGCTAAACACCATTTCACAAGATGATTTCTCAAAGTCCTTCACGCAGTGGAAACATCGTTGGGAAAAATGTATAGCTTCCCAAGGAGAGTACTTTGAAGGGGACGACGTCCAATAGCCTGTAGATTTTTTAAATAAATTAATAAAAAATCAGTCCTGGAACTTTTTGATCACCCCACGTATTATTGAAAAATATTTACTGATTTGGAAATTACAGCAATGTAAAATTTCAAAAAAGATTATATTCGTCTGTGGCAGAAGGTCAATTTTAAAAAAACACTTACTTTCTTCTGTACTCTTTTATTAGGCTCTACATGTTTCACGTTGCTGTGACGCCTCTTCAGGAGCACTCAAACTAAATACAATAAAATATGGTTACAGCCTATCCATTAGAGAACCTTCTGCAGGTAGGGCCATGTCTGGACCTGCGGAAGGTTCTCTAATGGATAGGCTGTAACCATATTTTATTGTATTTAGTTTGAGTGCTCCTGAAGAGGCGTCACATCAGTGTGAAACATGTAGAGCCTAATAAAAGAGTACAGAAGGAAGTAAGTGTTTTTTTTTTTTTTAAATTGACCTTCTGCCACAGACGAATATAATCTTTTTTTTTTTTTTTTTTTTCTTTTTTTTTTTGTAAAATATTATACCATTAAATTTGCTACATTCTCTTGTCATTGTATTATCATTAATTGATGAGAGATAGTTGATCAGGTATTTCACATTTCATGTACTTACATAAAAATCTAATAGAAGGATTACAATTACCTGTCGACTATTGGAATATTGTGAATTGACTAGTGACTTGTTTTTCCGAAAGAAACTTTTGCAAGCAGTCTCAGTTGTGTTCTTTGGTAGCGAATATGCTGTGAAACCAATTACCTAAAATAAAAGTAATTAAAAATAATAAGATAAAACTTGGTTGAAGTTTCAGAAAGGATGATTTCTTCCTGTTGAAGAGTAAATATTATAAGATTCTTCTATTTTAAGCTTAGATACTCACACCAGATATAAGCATTACATGGAAACACATTAAAATGTCATAGTTCCTGTGAATTGACTTTTTCTTAGGTTGATAGGAGGTCAATAAAGCAAATGTTGACCTTCCGCCTACATAAAAAAAAATCACCTATTATAGTTTTGCCTGGGGAAGAAGCACATTTAGTTTGTCACTGCAAAATCATAATAAATCAGCAAAACTTATGAACTTTTTTTGAAAAATTTTAATTATTTATATTGATTGCAGGACTCGCATATGTAGTTATTCGCTCTTTGTGAAATGGTTGCGGTAGACACCACTATCAGGTCAAATAATATTTAGTAAATTATAAATTTCGAGTATTTTTTAGATGAAAACTATTTCAAGATAATATATATATACACAGGGAAATATTCTGTGAGAATGTTTTGTACATTTTACACAACTGCTGTTGAAGGTTTAAACACTGTGTCCATTACTGAACTTCACGTTAAGGCATTGGTACTTATTTTTATAATGTCCGTGATGCTTGTGTGTTAAATAATATTGTAAATATTTGTATCTTTGAGGTGGGTGATTATTGTGTTCATGAGTGGTCTGTCACCCATCAAGAGCTCGTTCATGTCGTTTGGTAGATTTAATCTGTCTCATTCTTTGCAATTAGTATGTTTTAGTATTCTTTGCAATTAGTATGTATGTTTGCAATTAGGCATGTTCGTATTGGAGATGGCACAAATTTTTCTTTCCTCTCTCGCCATTAAAAAAAGGAAAAAGCGTTTAGTTTACACCGCATTCCCGAAAAATGTGTTTTTAACCTATAAAAATACAATATCTAAAAGTTTAATAATTTAATACTGCTAATATTTTTAGTAAATTAAATAATCCTCACCTTTGGTTCCATTATACTATGCTGGTTAAGTGATATGATCACCTCCTCCATTTCACTCAAGATCAGATGGAGCTGGGGGTTGATGTGGAATGTTTCTGGAAAATAATAAAAAATAGAATGACTTTAAATAAATACGTGGGGTGATCAAAAAGTTGCAGGACTGTTTAGATTGCGCGGCAATGGAGTGTCATAGAGCAGTGCGGTTGGCAGCATTGTTTATCGTGACTCTTCCTGAACTCAGCTGTTTATTCAGATTGTTGATAACCTTCTTCATTGTAAAGTTACTGCTGTGTTCGTAAAAAAAGTTTTTTGTGTTCGGCGATTTCTTGAAATGAATGAAAAGGAAGAGCAGAGCAACGCGTTTGCGTAAAGTTTTGTGTGAAGTTGGGTAAAACGTTTACTGAAACTTTTCAAATGTTGCAAGTGGCTTTCGGTGATGAATGTCTGAGTCGGTCAAGGTGTCATGAGTGGTACAAAAGGTTCAAGGAAGGCCGGACATCGTGTGAAGATGATTCTCGTTCAGGGCGCCCATCAACTTCGACTGATGACGATCATGTTGCAAGATTGAACAGTCTCGTGCGTTCTAATCGTCGACTAACCATTCGTGAGATGGCTGAAGAATTGAACATTTCATTTGGTTCGTGTCAACAAATTTTAACAGAAAATTTGCAGATGAGAAGGGTGGCTGCAAAGTTTGTTCCGAGACTGTTGACTGAGGAGCAGAAACAAAACAGAGTTCAAGTTTGTCAGGAACTTCTTGAAATGGCAAATGACAATGAAAACTTGTTAAAACAAGTCATTACTGGAGATGAAACGTGGGTTTATGGCTACGACGTCGAAACGAAGGTCCAGTCATCACAATGGAAGACAAAATCCTCCCCAACCCCCAAAAAAGCACGTCAGGTCAAATCAAACGTCAAGGTCATGCTTACTGTTTTTTTCGACTGGAAGGGAGTTGTTTACCATGAATTTCTTCCACGAGGTGAGACCATTAACCGCTTTCGTTATCTTCAAACCCTGAGAAATTTGCGCGAGGCAATAAGGAGGAAGAGACCAGAGTTGTGGCGGAGCGGTGAGTGGTTCCTGCATCATGACAATGCGCCTGTTCATTCCGCACTGCTCATTCGCGACTACTGCACCAAAAATGGAATGACGATCATTCCCCAGCCTCCATATTCACCTGACCTTGCCCCTGCAGACTTTTTCTTGTTTCCAAAACTCAAGAGACCCATGAAGGGAAAGAGATTTGAGTCCGTAGATGACATTCAAGAAAAATCGCTGGAGCAGCTAAACACCATTTCACAAGATGATTTCTCAAAGTCCTTCACGCAGTGGAAACATCGTTGGGAAAAATGTATAGCTTCCCAAGGAGAGTACTTTGAAGGGGACGACGTCCAATAGCCTGTAGATTTTTTAAATAAATTAATAAAAAATCAGTCCTGGAACTTTTTGATCACCCCACGTAATATTAATTATTAATAACTTTTCACTTTAATCTTGCCTGGTCACATTTTTCCTGTGACCTTTACTTTGAGGATTCCAATCATAAAAAATTATGTATTTAAAGCTGTAGTATGAACAAATCTTACTAAACATTTCTTTCCTTAAAAACTTGTGAAAAATTATAATTTTTTTTTTTTTTTTTTTTTTTTAATGGATATAACCAGTTTAGAGTTTTGTACATATGCCTTGTAGCACTTAAGATAAAGTAGATTGTAATTTGATTGAGTGACTAACTGAAGCATTGTATTTTTGCTGCTTTATTTTCTCAGTTTTAATTTATTAAAGAAATCTCTCCTCTTTACTCCAATAGTTTCTTTTATTTCATGGCATTGAGTCAATAAAAAGTGGCACATACTTTGATTTTTTAACAACTTTAACCTGATCTGACCTCTAGCAGACAGGGCACAGCAAATATATGGTAGACCACATATCGGTACGAAGTCTGAATCCCGCTGAAGTTAACTAAGGCCATACATAAAACATGTTTGACAAAAAAAAAGTAATAAAGAAGTAGATAAATGGAATTGTGTACTCCATTTTATTGGCCTCATGGCATGAAATATAGGAAAATATTTAAAACTGTGAAAGGATTACTCCTACAAAAACACAAAACTTTTACTTTAATACAATTAAAAAACAAACATGTAAAAACAACGCAAATATTGGAATTATTTCTTGGAGAAAATATTGACATTCATCTGTAGTTGTTTATTTTGCATTTGAACAATGTTTTATTAATATATTATTATTATTTATTGTCATTACCTGGATTATTCCTACAACCTCCAGCAGTAACTCCTCGAATCCAAGCCCCTTGATATAGCCTCATCTGCCATGTTTGCTTGTTATGTAGTGAGGGCTCGTCCTTGGCAGTGTCACTGTCGAGATGAACTGCCTCAATGTGAGTGAAGGTTTTTACGAATTCGCTGTAAGACATCCTGAAAAATGGGTACATTTTTACGTCATGTGTATCAGGGATAATTATGTTCAATTTTAAATGCAAGAATCCTAAATGGTTAAAATTCTTCATAAAAATATCTTATGGTGACCAAAATTTATCAAATTATGGATAAATAATGCGGAATGTCAATAAAACTACACCCTTATTGTATGTGACAGTCAGCAGGGAGGAGCCACCTTTATACAATTGGTGGAGTTAAAAAAATTGATCATCAGAAGATTAGGTATTCTAAACTAAATAAAATAAAATTAGTAGACTTAATGAATAAAATTGTTTTTTTTTTAGAAGATTAAAAAATATACTATTTAAATATTTGATCTGTTTTAGCGCGGTTCCTCCCTCCCCCATAGGGAGGAACCCCGCTTATAAGGTTGATACAATGAAACAATCCGGAAGTGCCGACTAGAAAATTTCGCGTTTCAGAACCCCTAGAGACCGAAAATAACGGTGGTTCAAATTTGTATATATATATATATATATATATACATGTATATATTTATATATTGTAATGATATATTACATTCTCGAAAATATTTTTAAATTCAAATAAACATCGATAGTTTGAAAAGCCCGCCCAAATCACAAACCATATATACAAATAACATCGTATTATATACGCTTTAAATTAATAATATTTTTGGACAATACTGATGTACAATATATACATATTAAATGTACATTCAGGTGACAATAGATAAATTATTTGGAATTACAAAAATATAATTATTATTTCATATATAAACCAGCAAAAGTGCGGAAGTTGGAAAAAAAGGACTCCAACTTTCCCGCTAGCAAGGCGTCAGTCTGTTCCCAGCAGTCGTGGAGTGCGGAGCTAGAGTCCACAGCTATCCTCCGAAAAGTACGGAGTCAAGTCAGTCTATAGCTATACTCCGAGGAACCAAAGTCAGTCTATTCCCAGCAGTCATAGAGAGAAGAGCTGAAGTCTATCCCAGCAGTTGTCGATTGCGGTGCTAGAGTATATAGCTAGCCACAGAGAATACAGAGTGCAGTCTATTGTTATTATTCATAGAAGACAGATTGAGAAGACAACAGAATCCAGAATTCAAGATATCCATTCTATGCACGAGACCTGGCAAGAAAGCGTATCACATTGAAGAAGAAATTACTGAAGCGCAGTATATTGAAGTTTTATTGGAAGTAAATTAATTCAGAGGTAAAATTATTTTTTATAATTGTTAATTCTTTTATTGTCATTTGTATTTATTTTAATATTGGTGTTTGTATCTCAAGATTGTCTAAAAATAAATCTTATATTATTCATTCACTCGGAACTTTTATCCCTGAGATTAAGTCAATTTAATATAATAAAACTTATTAAAGTAATTAAAATCGTTTTTATGTTAAATAATAAATAATCACAACATTATTGGCGACCCATTTTTATAAAAAAATAAAATCTTAACAATATATATTTGTCTGTTCGCTGATTTCTGGCTTCCCTAATGGTCCGATTGTGATGAAATTTGGTACAAAAATCCGTCGTCCAATTTAAAAGGTCAAGTTCGTTAACCAGCAGAATCCGTCCACTGGAAGATGGCGTTTGGGGCAAAATTCGCGCAAAAAAAATCGTAATGCTTACATTTTTGAGTTCATAAGCTTGTAAGTACTTGTTTTATAGGCTTCTTGGGCTAGGAAAACAAATGAAACCATTTTCAAGGCGATAGCTTTAACCGTTTTCGAGAAAATTGGAAAAATATTTTTTGAATACCGTCTTTGGTTTGGGTACTTAGAATCATGGGATTCAGTTGAAACATTTTCTGCATGTTCTACTTTCATTAAAACTAATATGTTTTAATTTGTGTTACGTTTGGAGTTACGGAAGGGTTAGAATAAAATATTTTATTAACAGACATAAAAAGTTTTGGTAACTTTGTATACTTTCCTTAATATCTCGAAAAAGGTTGAGAATCTTGGTAAACGGAAGAATACCATTAGAAAGCGTACTAAATACTCTACAAAAAAGGTTCTGGTGAAAGTCTTGATTAGACGATGACAATCGGAGAAATAAGTGCTTAAAACTTTAAAGTAATTGATTTTGCTTATTCGAACTGTTCTTTTTGTCTGTTTTTATTCCTTGTTATTTTTTAACTGCTTATAGTTGGATAATGTATTTGATAATAAATCAGGTTAAGAAAAATAAGAAAAACAATTTAATCTCAGAGATATGGATTTCCAAGATATAGATTTTCAAATGCCTAGCGGGGTCCTTCCTAGGGCGGGGACCCATCCAGGTAAGATCGTAAATAAGACCCTTCATGAAAGTAAAGATGGAACTGTCAACTTTGGTCCTCCTCTGCCTCCCGGCACTTTCATTGCTGACGAAGGCTACCAATGAGTAGCCAAAACGTCCTAAATATCGATTTTTTAACAAAAATCGTATTGAGATTTCTTCAGCCGAATCCCAACCATTCCATCTTTACTTATCACCTCGACGGCTAACTATCAAATCTTCATGATTTCTAGAAATGTGGACCCAAAATAATAACAGCTTCTATTTTAATCATTTTAAATGAGTCTAGAGATAAGAACGGAACCCCGCTAAGATGATGCAGTTCCTGCGAGTCGGAATTTTTATTTAATCAACAACTTTTTTGCTGTTGTTTATAATAGGAATGTTTTTGTGATTTTCGTATTTCTTTCTTATTTAATAATTTCTACATTTGTGAAAGTGATTACATTTTTATATATTATGGAATGATTAGTTAAAGCAGTTTAATTATCTTGATTGAAAAAACACCTAGTAATCTCAATCTTGACTTGCCCACTGTAGGGAAAGGTTTGCCTTTTTACAATTAGGCAGTGTTAGCGGAAGAGGCATCTAAAAGCATGTAACAAGTAGAGCTTGTTTAAATGGATGAATTATGTAATGTCTGTGTTAATTATATATTTTTTGTTTCCTTTCACTATACTTATATATGAATCTTCTTAATTGCACCATTAAAACAAAAACTTTTTTGCAGCGGAGAGTACGCACTGAAGAAAATGTTTTTTTTTACACAGCTCACTCACTCACACCCTTTCATCAACAAGAGCAGCCACTAAGTGTGAATTGTTCCTTTAACTATGAAACACAGGCATCGCGGAACCTAAGTGTAGTCCAATAACAAGGAAGGCATAAGCCCAACACTCCCCCTTCGAAGTAGTGCCTGACAGTGGTTGAGGTAAAAAGAGAGGGTTTTTTAGTGAGTAGACAAGGACATCGTCCGATGAAAGATATTTCCAAATATTGCCAAAATTTCTCACCTTACAATAATTGTCGACTGATTTATTTTATTTCCAGTACAATTATTACAGTTACCAATATATTTAGATACTACATATTATGAGATCAATTATTATTGTTAGTATTATACCCTTGTCTTATTTATTTAATCTTTATTTCTTTTACTCACCACAAACAAATGATTTCCAACTTATTACTTTATTATTTTTTATCATTTTTAGGAGATGACGAACAGAGTATCCAAAAACTACTCACTTTCATTAAACAAATCAACATCTACCAACAAATATAAAAGATAGCACTGCCAATGACCCAGTAGGGTAGAGGCAGGATATTTAAAATAAAATAACATTTTTGTTGGTGAAGATCATCATTGCTTAGGAGCTCTTGGAGTAAAGAATTAAAAAAAAAAAAAAAAAAAAAAAAAAAAAAAAAAAAAAAAAAAAAAAAAAAAAAAAAAAAAAAAAAAATATCCTTGAGATGTAATTACATCACAATTGTTTGAAGTGTTCTTGATTTGAGAGTTTGTTCATTTGATTATATATATGCACCAAGCTTATTGTTAATTTGATTGTTTAAAATTAAAAATGTTGTTATATATTGCATAAACTTTAATTTTACATGTTTATTGTCTCTTCTTTTTCATTTTATAAGATTGTTTAGATATACATACTTTTTATTTGTTAATTTCATATAAACACACATATATATATATATATATATATATATATATATATATATATATATATATATATATTCAGTTAATTATTATTAGTAGTGCTTTTATAATAGGCCACTGATCACATTATATAGTATTTTTAACAAAATTACAATGTTATAGAAGGTAATAAAAAGAATTGTTCATAAAAAGAGATCAACCAATAATAACATTTCATTTTATTCATAATGAAATTAAAATAAAATATGATTTTTTATTATCATTATATTTTGTTGGCCTGGTTCGCTGCCCGAATTAATGCTAAATAGTCCAACGAATTTATATTTAAATATAATATGATTTGGTTGATTTAAAAACAATAACCAGCCTAGAGAGTTTTAATTTCATTGATAAAAGGCTATGTCATTAGTCTACTAATTTTAAATATATAAAGAGATGGAACAAGACATTCACACAAAAGGAGAGATTAATATTTCATCCATAATATTCAACAATAAATAGACTCAGCATTCACAAATAATAAATAATATAAATCTTTATTACTTTAAATTTATTTTAATAATATAATATAAATGATTTTGCTTAGGTTTGATTCAATGAAAGTGTATGTTGTGAGTCAGGAGACTGTTTTCCCCAAGATAAGATAAGGATTAACAGTACAAGTGGCATGCAAGATTCCTGCTACATTTCATGAGTAAAAAAACATTTATTGTATACACTTTAACATTTTTGTTATTAGAATCCATATTGGATGTAGTTAAACAGTGAATGTAGGATGGCTTCCCGCCCAAAAAAAGTGTTTGTTATTGGAGACGGTGACTGTGGGAAAACTAGCATTATAAAAACTTTCTGTAACAAGGATATTCCTCTCATGAACTTGCCGACAACCCTTGAAAAGTACATCACAGACGTCGAAGTAAATGGGAGGAAGTTTGAACTACACATCTGGGAAACTATCTGCACACATCATTACAGAGTGAGCGGCTTCCAGATTCGGCAGTCAATATACAAAGGCACAGACTTGGTTATAATCGTCTATGACATAAGTCGAAGAAAAACTCTTGAAAATGTATTGAACAAGTGGATTCAAGAAGTTCGCCTTTTCAGTCAAAAAAATACTCGAATAATCCTTGTTGGGAACAAAAGTGACACAAGAAATGATGGGAAGTTGTATTTAGAAAAGTTAGTCGATTATAAAGAAGGCCTCTGTGTTGCTAATCAAATCGGAGCGGTGGCATACCTGGAATGCTCTGCTCTGAATAAGGAAGGAATCAGGGAGATTTTTATATGTGCCGGAAAGATTTTTCGTGAAGACCCTGCTTGTAAAATATTCTGATGAGAATATAACTTTTACTTTTCTCAGGCACTGAAGTAAGAATTTAATTTACAATTTTTCTTAAAGTAAACACAAATCAAACTCAATTTAAGTCCAAGAGAATAATTTAATATTACTGTGGACCATTGTACTTTTTAGAGATTCTCAAAAATTACCTCAAATTTATCCAATGATTTTTATAAAATAGTCAGTTCCTTTGGTAAAATAAAATAAAAACACCTTTACATGGTAGTAATTTTATTGAAATTGCCCTGCTGGTTTCACATCCATTTTCATGCCTCTTCAGGGCATGTTCAGTAAACAAGTATACAGCCTAACTACAGGAAGGAAAATCTTCTGCTTTAAGGGCCATCCCCAAACTAGTATGTAAAGGTGTTTTTATTTTGTTATATCAATTGACCTTCTGCCTATTTTATAAATATCATTCTAGTTTTGTTTTTGTTTTTAATCTTGATGATACTACAACTTATTTTTAAAATAAACCAATTCAACTTTCAATTTAGAGGATCTGAAATTTTATATTTATAAAATTTTGGGTATTTGAGGCTTATTACAAACAAAAATACTTTATCTTTTAGCCAGTAAGTAATTTTGGCTCATGTTTAGCCAATTATAAGTTAAAACACTCTAAATCAGGGTGTAAAAAAAATCATGATTTTTTTTAAAAAAATCAAAAAAATCGGATTTATTTGATTTAAATCAGATTTTTTTTATTTAAATCGGATTTTTTTGATTTAAATTGAATTTTTTTACGAAAACCGGATTTAAAAAATAAATCAGTCTTTTTAAATGTAACTAGTCTATATAGAGAGCTGGTTATTACCTAGTTGTTCATTATATAAACCTGTAACTAAAATATTTGTTTATTTACAATGGAAATAACTATTCTAAAAGTGTTTTATCTTAAGTGGATAATTTTGGGAGCATAGTAGAATTTACGGATCATGTATAAAGGGGTTGAAGTTGTCCTATATTTTACTTAAATCAACGAAAATCATTAATTTTCGGTGATTAAAGACATTAAATTTAAATGTACAGAAACTCTGGTCTCAAAATATAGGACAATTTCGACCCCTGTATATATAATGACTTAATTTTCAAATTTTAAAACAAAGATTTTAGAAATAAAGCTTTACAGAAATATTAATTACAAGGGAACGGATGTTATTATATTTACATATTTTTTCTGATTCGTAAATTGTAAGTATGATGCATGATTTAAGTGATTTTAAAGTATTTAAACAGTTTTTTATTTTACATATTTCGTCAAAACTCCATATTTTTACATATTCTTCCATAAATACATATGTTTGTCACATATTTTAATATTCATTTTATTTTGTAATTGAAGAAATAAAGTAAAACCGAGAAAGAAAATAAAACTTTACCCATTGAGTCTAGGCGACTGTGTCTTTTCTAATTCCAAGAAGGTGGCTGTGTATTTACTATGTCAGTACTGGATACAAAAGGCATGTTGTTAGTGGATAGTATTAGAATCATTATACGAGAGTAATAGCAAAAATCTAGGATTTAGAAGGAGATACTGGGAATGAATTAAAAATAAAGTGAAAAGACAGTCTAGAAAAAAACCCCTGGGTGGAAAAATAGCCACATTATTGTGGATATCCATAGAGGCAAAACGATTAACAGCTGAGTTGAATCCCACTCTTCAGAGCAGTTGATTGTAGCCTTCAAATACACAACAGTGACTTTAGTAGATGTTGAAAGATAATTCAGTAGATCCAACAGTATACTCAGATCAGGCTGGCAACATTTCACGTTTGAAAATTTCAAAATTCAAGTTGTAGCAAACAATCTTCCAAAATAATGTTCATCTGTATAAATTTTCAACTTTTCCCCCTTTTATAATGCAATCCTAATTTGTATTTATGCTTTATTTTTCAATATGTTAAACAGTTTTAGCCATTTTGTTCTATACTTTAGCTCTTTCCATTAATAATAACAGAGTTCCTACTTATTATTTATGCTTTTCTTTTCAATATTTTATAGTGTTAAAGATATTTGTTTACTAAATATTTTCAATTTTTTATAACATATTTTATTACAGATATTTAAATATATATTTACATATTTTCAATTTTATATTACACTAGCTGAATACCCATGCTTTGTCACAGCAGATAAGTAGTTATTTAATTGCGTTAAATAATGTATCAGCAAAATTAACGCTACTGCACAATTGTTTGCAGTTTATTATTGCACGGTTTTCGTCATACTATATTTTATACATCAACTGTTAAGTATTCAAAGTATAATGTTTCTTGACATTGGAGCGCTCCGGACCAGTGTCAAGAAACAGATTACCCAGAGATAACCCGTTATCTATAGGTCACCAGAATGGACGTATATAAAGGGGAGGGGGCTGAGGGGTCTGCAGCCCCCCTGTGATATTTTGATTTGAATGTAAAAATGTGTCTTAAAACCCTTAAAAATGAATTAAATAAGATCACTTCACCTTCACCTCATAAAAAAATATTTAATTTAAGTTGTAATAGCATTTTATTTGCCTAAAACTATTCGAAGTTCTAATCTATTAGTATTCAATACCCCGGAAATGGTCCCAGCCCCCCCCCCAAATTTTCCCAGCACCCTCGAAATTATTTCCTATATAGGCCCATGGTTACCACTAACAGCAGTGTAACCAATACAGGTTAAATTTTGTTGTCAATAATAAATGTACGTTAAAATGTATGTTTCTCATATGTGATTTGGAAACACCCATTATATTTGCGAGCATGACCAAGAGGTGTTCTGACTGGGGATGCTGATGGGTGAGGAGGCTGTGCAAGGGTTCGGGAAATTATTACCACGGATGGACCATCACCAAGTATAGCGAAAACTCTATGGGGGGGGGGGCGAATTGAAATGAACCACAATTAAAATGGTGATTTTGTCCCTCAAAGCGTAAACTCTATGAGGGACATTTTATTTCTAGTAATTTAAGGTCTGCCGTTATAGTTGAAATTAACCTCAATTAAAAATAATACTATGAAGCAGATAATGTACGGTAACAGCTGTTCTTTATCGTCCTAGCAACGCATGCTGCCTAGGCTTGCCTGCTCTAACCAACTAAAACTTTAAACCCCTCTAAAAATACATAAAAATTTGAATATCAAAAAATCCTTTCTTAGCGAGTGTCTACGTTCTATAGGGAGTGTCCATGGAAAATTTCAAATTTTTCTGTTGAGTGGTTTGGGCTGGGCGATGATAGGTCAGTGAGTGAGTGAGTGGTATTTGACAAATATATAGTAGATGAACATCCATTCCCTATTAATCACCTATAATAACAGTAATAATATTTATTTAAAGCATTGAAGAAAAATGCCAGTTTGTCAGCCTTTTCACATCTAATTAGGTTGTTTCTCATTTGACTGTGAGCAAAACCAAGGGTTGAAAACATTCTTTCAACCCCTGCAGAAGTTGCTTTTCCTGTCATAAGCTGCTCTATTATTAACAGTTCTTTTGAGGAAATACAATATTTTAAGGCTTACGAAGACTTCCACCAATTTAAAGCATTCACTTCGCCCACTACCTGCCAATCTCTTTTATCTTAAACTTAAAAGGAGATTTATTTGCAGAATTAATCACCAAGAAAGGAACTCATAAAAGAATCAGACTTTGAATAGATAAGAACGGTCAAGTGAGGGTAGGCCCTAGCGACAAAAATAAAGACAAAATGTTGAAATGGCTGAAAAAAAGGCAGAACTAGTTAGATTTAAGTTAAAAAAATAAACTAAAGTTTAAAAAATATATATAATAATCATTTTTTTAATAAAATCAATTGATTTAAATCAATGTTTTTTTTGTTTTTTTATGAAATCAATTGATTTAAATCAATGATTTTTTTAAAAAAATCAAATGATTTTAATCATGATTTAAATCGCTGATTTAAATCGTTGACACCCTGCTCTAAATTATTTCTATAACAAGTTGAATTTTCTCAATTTTGGTGAGAGCAAAAAAAAATCTTGGCGTCCTATAAAAATTCAGAAACCTTGGTTAAAATCCTAGCGTAGAAATTCATTATTGACTCGATAGATTTTTTTCATAGATCCTATTGATTTCTGTTTAACACGTTAAGTGCGGCTGCTGTTTGGCCACATACTTTCGCTATATGCGGTGCATGCCCCCGGGGGCATGTACAGCATTATTCGTCATACGCGGTGCATCCCCCCGGGGGCATATAACATTCCTGTCTGTATGCTCTTATTTAGCGACGTCTAGCAATCAAAGGAAAAGAGATAATGCACTGATTTTTCGCAGAATCATTGCATCTAACATCAATAAATATACATTAAAAACAGGAGGAGGGCCTGGAAATATAATAAAATAAAAATTTTTAAATAATTAAAAAATGTATTTTACAAATATACGGAATATTCTATTGTTCTAAAATAAGTAAATAAATTAGTACCACTTTAAACAATATTATTACAATACAGTAGAACCTCTCATATCCGACCTTCCCATAACCGACTCCTCTGTATATCCGACCAAGTGCCCGATCGTCTGTGATTCACCAAGGTGACTGTGGGAAAATACTGGGGAAAAACTCGTAAAGATCGGGAAGCGTACTCAACAACAGTTGAGAAGAAATAGACTCGTATAAAGACGAAACCACCAGTGACGACGTAGTGAGTCTTTCTGCTGCAAAGGACACCTTCGACGTAGCGCTGAAATACATCGAGCAACATCCAAATGCAACCCTGATGGATGTATTGTGGGCAAAACAAGTGGAGGGACACTTCTGCAAAGTCAAGATTAACAAAATTAAAACAAAAATCCACAACTGAATTCTTTAAATGAAGTATGCTTAAATTTTGTTCATCTTTTCAAAAGAGTAAATGTTTGAAATGTCTAGGTATAGCAACAGTTTTACAATTACAATAAAATTGTGTTATAGTATGTACTGTACAATATTGCTGAATTATAACATTGAAAGGCGTATTTTTACTCCTCCCGATATCCGACCTTTTGGCCGTTCCGACCATGGCCCGGTCCCGTCATGGTCGGATATGAGAGGTTCTACTGTATACATTATAAAACAATACAATACAAAAAAGTTCAATATTAAAAAAATATTTTAATTCAGTTCAAATAACTCGACCCCGAATTCTCAATATTCATACTAATAAAGGCACTAATTATTATGATGTCTATTGAAACAGTCTAAGCAAAGCCCTGGATTATTGGGGTGCGAGTCACAATAACTTATAACACACCAGACGTTTTTCGTAACCTCCCTGATGGACATAATTTTTCGTAAATTTTGGTATCACCCAATACAGACTCTTCTTTTTTTCCTTCCAGCCCCATCCGATTATATAAATGTATGTTGCCTTAAACTTCCTTCTCTTTGAGATTTTATTTTATATTTTTAACAAAAGATCAAATCCTACCAGAACACTTGCTATTCCTTTACTACAGTACAGCACAAGGGATATGAACGGAACCGCGCAAAGATGGCGCATTTCCTTGGAGTTGGACTTTTTAATGTATAATTATCCATTATCATTTGGTTATTATTATTATGAAATTTTGCATGGATTACGGGCATATGCCGTACAGGCTGAAAGAAGTTATGTCTCCAGTGCGGCATATGCCCCCGGGGGCATGTATGATAAAATGCATGATTTCCTTTTGTTACTTCGCAAAACAAACGCGCTAGTGGCTCCATTTGTCATTACTATTAAAATTATTCACAAAAACGCAAAAAATATCAGCCGCACTGAGGTAATAATCTTTTGAAAATAAACCCGCACATACGTTATATGCAGTGCATGCCCTCGGGGGGCATGCACCGCAGTTAACGTGTTAATGCAATACAAATAAATGGTGATGCCTATGAAATTACAGACAGCTGCATATCTAAGCACATTCCGCAGCAAGCTGGGTAGTGTACACGACATTCCTGAAGGATTTGCTTAAAATAACCTTCAATAATACAAAATAAACATGAATAGTTTTGCTAATTAATATTTCTGAATATGCAGCAGGCTAAATTATTAATCTTTTATTTATTTTATTTTATTTAAATTTTAACGTCCTTTATAATTAACTCAGAATTTTAGGAGGGGTTATCTATAGATCCCCACCCTTTTCTAGCCCGGATAGGGCTGATGGATTTTCTTTGTTTCAAAGAAAATCCACCACCCCTAGTGGGAATCAAACCTAAGACCCTAGGCACTGAGTGTTAAGTACTCCTTAACACTCACGGCCACCAGGCCTCCAATTTATTTAATTTTGTTTGGGTGTAAAATCCAACTTTTAACAGATTGATTTTGTTTCTCTTTTTTTCCATACATGTTCCTCTCTGTAAGGAAATGAAATTAAAGGCCAGTAAGGGAAAATTAATAATTTGGTCCTGGAGTAAATACCTATTTCTAATGGGCCGACTTAGTTTATTTTTACAAAACATCTGTCTATTTAGATTAGCACATCGTAAGCCACAATTTCAAAGCAATATAGCACGAATTTTGACCAATCAGGCCCAAGAAATGGACCAATTTTGCTGGTAACAAACTCGTCCATTCGTTTGTTACGGGAATGCTACTTACCAAGGTCTGCAATTGAAAAGAATACAAATTGTATAAGCCAATTTGTATCTTTGCCTCCAAATAGACATTGCTTCAATAGAATCAGCGATTAAGTTATAGAAATAAACTATTTGATTATCTGAATATCAGCCATGGTCATATTATTTATTGTTAATGCACCCCAATGAAGGCAATTTGCGTATTTTAAGGTAGTGCGTATAAAAAAAATCAGACTTTAAAAATTAAGAATTTCCTTGATAATAAAAAAATTAGTAATCAAATTATTTAAATGTATTGTTAAAAATATAGTATTTATTCCAGAAAACATTCCAACTAGTAATAACAAAATACTAATATATTTACAGAATTTAATGCTCACCAAAACTCTTGTTCAGGGCTGTGAGAGAGACCAAGCCTTTCCTTTTCCTGTTGTTGGACCTGTGCCCAGTGAGTACAACCTCTCGACCAGGTCCCGATGTACTCGCCTCCACCACTACCCAGTGGGTTCCTCAACCGCACCAGCTGCACTGCTTCACCGCTGATTGTTTCTACCTGTTAAACATAAACTCTGTAGTGATTTTGAAATATATTTTTAATCAGTGATTTTTTTATATAAAAAATATAATAATAATGTCTTCTCTATGTTATGAATGAATATCCAATAATCGTTTAATGTTAGAATTATGAGAAGTGTATCCTATATTTTTGAAGAAGCTTCAGAATCCTAAATTGTCAATTAATCAGGCTTCTACTGGGAAGATCCATGCCTGCATTTGCTCAAAATATTATTAAAAGATTTAACATAAAATACAATTTTAAATCATTTGCATAGCCCTTTCAGATAAAAAGAAAAGTTCAATTTCTCATCTCCAAGCGTCTGAGGGAAATATTCTCTTTCACTATCCCTTCTATTCTGTTCTTCTAAGCTGTTTAATGAACTACGCTGTACGTGGCACACTATAAAAACTGGTTATGCCTTGTATAGGACCAGTGAAGGCTTTAAGAGGTCAGGCAAGGGAGACAGTGTTCAATGTTTATCAATACTTAGCCAAAGCTAAGACTTAAAATAATTTAAACCTCCTAACGATTAATTTTTGACAGATTTTTCTCATGAATTTTGCTTCATTGGGAATATAGGTCATGGCTTTTCTCTTCCAACTACACCCTCTATTTGAACAGGCAACGTTATAGTTTAAATTTTTTTTAGCCTTAGCTTTGGCTAAGTATTAATAAAAATTAAACACTATCTCCCTTGTCTGAGCTCTCAAAGCCTTCCATGGTCTTAAACGAGACATAATCACTTTTTATAGTGTATCGCATAAGGTAGGTTATAAATCGGTTTTATAAATGGCGGAACAGAAGGGAAAAAAAAAAAAAAAAAAAAAAAAAAAAAACTACATTACTTGGAATGATAATAAAGCTGCCATCAAATATAATCAGCTATCAGTTGGATATGATTTCTTATTATTAGGTTATGATTTTTGCTTAGCAACTAAGCAGGCATATAAATGATCCAACATCTAAAGGGACAACAAAGCTGAGAATACTAAGAAAATGAATGTCATACAAGTGATTGTCAACAATTCATAACTGAGAACTTTTTCTTTAGGACATTTAGTATCTTTCTATATTTAGATTATCTCCTCCTAATGCTGAGGGTTTAAAATGTGCTAAGTTTTTTTAATGTATTAATTGTAATCTAAAAGTAATTAAACGAGCCAAGAAGACATAAAATAAATAACACAAAATTAAATTAGTAAGTGATGTATTGAATTAATAGAATACAAATTCTTTTTTGAGGGAAAAACTTTGTGAACTATCTTTATTACGATGAATTGGAGCTATTTCTATTAATATTCTTTTAAAATAAACTTTTTATATTTTTTACTAATTTTTTTTTTTTTTTTTTTTTTTTTTTTTTTTTTTTTTTTTTTTTAATTTGACTCTTTCCTTGTGAATGGATATTGCTTTGGTGCAATTGATAATGAAATTACCGAGATCAGTTCTTTGATGATCTGAACTACGCCAACCATTTCCAATTCCACTGAGGTGTCATACTTATAAACAGCCTGGGTTCCAACAGAAACACAAATCCTGTTTCTAAAAGTGTTTTATTGTATAAAGAATTGCCACCAACACTTAAAATCCTTCAAAGTGTCCTTGGGTATGTACACTGTTTTTCCAACGATGAAAAGCCGAGGAGGCCTCCTGCAAGGAAAGAGGAGGGACAACGTTGGCATCTGGTTCTTGCCCAGGTACTCACAGGCTTGTATAAGTTGTTGCAAATGTCTTGATGGAGTAGCCAGGTAGCGGAGATGTCGTTTCTTGTACCGCCAATTCTTTTTCGGAGTCTTTTTAGCAAATCTAGTAGAAGGCAGGGTTAACTGTCTCTACTTGAGGAACAATCTCCTTATGGACCATATTGTTGTTGGTTACGCTGATTGAAGGCTGCCCAGAGTATAGTTTGTCATGAAACTCTTCCCTCCCCTCCTTAATGTTCTTTGACTAGCTCACTTGTAGGTGAGACAGAGAAGAGTTTCTGTGAGCCCCAAAAATCATTTTATTAGTCTCCTAAAGAAATTTTCTCAGCTAAGCAGATAAATTATTCATGTAAAGTTGCTCGATCCATTTTTCCCGTGACACAGATAATGCAGAGGTTTACAATAACTTACATCCTGTAATACTTAACCCTCCGTTGACCAGATGGGGTCTAGGCGGACCCCACACACATTATTTCCCCCCTTCCTTATAGCCACCATATCTCTACCTTACTGCTCTTTGAGTAGCTTCCTAATCAGTAGTGGTCCAAAGAATGGCAGTGTCAAATCGCTCATAAAGAATAGTCTACCCCTCAAATTGATTATTTTTTGTTGAAAAATTGGGTTGGGGTCTGACCGTTGGCTTCCGTGATAAGTTTTTTTAAGGATATTTACATGTCTTTTATTTTTCCAATTTAATTAGTTTGCATCATGGTAGTATCTGGTACTTACTTACTTACTCCCTGGCACTACAGGTCTTTATGACCCTTGGCCTTCCGGACTATGCCCTTCCATCCGTCACGGTCCATGGCAGCATTCCTCCAATTTATTACGCCCAGTTTAGCAGCATCCCTTGCTACTTCGTCTTTCCAACGGCTTCTTGGCCTTCCTCTTTTTTCCTAGGATTGCCATGTCCAACATCCTCTTTTGCAACCTCTCCTCCTTCATTCTTGCAATGTGACCCGCCCATCGCAGCATACCTTTTATATAATTAACGATATCCTGATTTTTCAGTATGGCTGCGATTTCAGCATTACTCTTTATCTTCCATTTTCCATCTATCTTAGCTGCACCATATATTCTTTTAATGATCCGTCTTTCAAAAATCCTTAGCTTATGACAGTCAGTAGATGGAAGGCACCATGTTTCCGACCCGTAGGTAACAACAGGTTTGATAAGAGTATTGTACAGCTTCAATTTGGTCTTCCTTGAGAGAATGTTTGATTTGAGGAGCTTGAGGTTTGCGTAATATGCCCTATTGCCAGCCATCATTCTTTTCTGTATTTCGTGGCTAATCCTGTTTTCCTTGTTGATTGAGGAGCCTAAGTAAGTGAAACTGGCCGCACTTTCAAAATTATAATCGGGCAGGGAGATGTTGGTTTTAAGTCCAGTTTGATCATTTGAGACTCTTAGTATCATATATTTCGTTTTTTCCTGATTTATCGTGAGCCCAACCGCACTGCCTCTTTCCACTATAATGCCAAAGGCTTCTTCAAGTGCTGCTTCACTTCTGGCCATAAGAACCAAATCATCCGCATATGCGCAGATTTGCCAGGTTTTATTGGCTAATGTTCCATCCTTAACTGCAGAATGTAAAGCCAAGTTGGACAGTGTAGCCGATAATGCGTCACCCTGTCTTACTCCAGAAATGACCTCAAAGGGGTCACCCACTTTGTTTCCAATCAGGACCTTAGCAGTAGTGCTATCTAGTGTCATTTTTATAAGCCTAATCAGTTTTGCAGGGATGCCGTATTCCTCAAGAATGCTAAATAGTGCTGCTCTTCTTACACTGTCAAATATCTGGTATCAAGATAAAACTGAATTCGTCGAATTTTACAATCTGACAAAAGGATTCCTTTTTCCTGAGTTATTGTCTTTCTGTAATGCAATTTCAAATCCTACAACCACAATTTTGGATCCTGAGACTCCATATTTGGAGGGTATCTTCACAGACACCTACAATTTGATTGAATATTTTTCGAAGGTAGTCTTATGAAGTATTAGCATGTTACCACCATAAATGTATGTGGAGTCCTGGTGTACCGCACGTGGGCGACGGTGTAACTCTCTCTCATGCGGTCGACTGTATAAAATCTCTGTATCAATTAAGAACCAATGATATATTTTTTCCTTTACTAATTTCTTTTTGGTTAATTTTTCACTGTTTTAAAGACGTAATTTAACACCTCAATCAACACACAAATGTAATTTCGATGAAAATAGCAGAAATTATTTACTACAGAGACTAAATTAATTCAAATATCAAGTGAAAAGTTCAATAAATTACCCTTTCAACTGCATACAAACGATAGTTTATTCCAATTTGAATCCCATTTGCCAATTTCTCAATATTATTTCTTATCTGAAAAATAAAAAATAAATAAACGTTTTATACAAAATTATAATACTCACACTTTTAGGTGCCTCTTCAAAAGCTCAAAAACTCACTATAAAATAGTAAATTGGGCAGCATGAATTTCAATGATAAAGGTTTGAGCCAAAATGTTATAGAAAAGAACATTTTGCTTGAGGCAACAGATCAAATTATACTTTTTTTTTTGTTTTTTTGTGGTGCATCACCAAGCCATTATTGCCGATACATGTTGTTTTAATAAGTTTTTGAGTTTTATTAAAAAAAACATATTCTGAAGACAAGTAATTAGCCCATTTACTTTAGTTGATACACTTATTAACTTCAGTATTAAGTACGCTTCATGCTCATATTGTAATTTTATACATTTACTTTTTATTGATAATTGAGAAGATAAATCGATCATTGAGATAAAGAGGGTGTTGATCGTCGAGGTTCGGTCTTTTGATTAAATAAAAACTACATTTTATAGTTAAAATAAGTTTATTTTTGCCAATGTTTCGGCTTGATATACAAGCTTTCTTCAGGGCTATGGGGAAGAGGGAGAACTGTCGTTTTGTGGAGGCTACATTCTCCCTCTACTCCATAGCCCCGAAGAAGGCTTGTATATCAAGCCGAAACATTGGCAAAAATAAACTTATTTTAACTATAAAATGTAGTTTTTATTTAATCAAAAGACCGAACCTCGACGATCAATACCCTCCATTTACTTTTTAATATAGTCACTGGGTCTTATTCATATTAATCAATTACATAAGTACGTTACTATTACTTATCCATCTCCGTTTTTGTTAAAATAATTACATTTAACTAACTGTAAGTATTAGCAAAAGTAAGGGGATTAAACTGACCGGTTGGTTTGAAGGCTGAACTGCGCACGTCACAACTGTAGTCATTTCCAGTAGGTTGTTGAGAAGCCTGCCGCATGTTGTTGGGTCATGTCTGAGGCTTATGCTCTCTGCTATTCCGCCTGTTAGATCTGACAGCCCATCCATCATTGTCCCATATTTTAGGGCTTCATAGGATCCATGTAGTCTGCAAACACAATTTTAATAGAATAGGTACCTATTATTTGGGTTTGTTTCAATATTTACAAATTACGCACCTTCAGAGTGATAAAAATCAATGAATTTTTGGGATTTGGTTGAATAGTAACAGATTTCTGGTAGGCATAAGTTTTATTTATTTTTTTTTATTTTTTTTTTTATTTTAACGTCCATTATTATTAACTAAGAATTTTAGGATGGATTATCTATAGGTTACCACCCTTTTCTAGCCAGGATAGGGCTGTTGCCTTTTCTTTTTCTAAAGAAAAGCCACCGCCCCATAGTAGGAATTGAACCCACGATCCTTGGCACTGGAGTGCTCACGCCTTAATAAGATTTATATATTCATTTTTTTAGTTCCTCACAATTAAGGTTATTTAACAGCAGGATGGCATAATATTGAACATTAATAAATTAAATTATAAAAATCTCACAACATGTAACAGGGGTACCCCTTGTTGCATTTATATAACAGGGGTACCCCCCAGAGATGAAAAATGGAACCTTTATGACATCATGAAGCTGTCAAAACAATGGTTGTCTCAAGGCAAATCTCCAGTACCAACTCCTAAACCGACTTTGTCCAGAAGGGAGGTGTTGCTGTGAGTGTTTGGACGCCCGTGGCATTATTTATTTTTTAGCAAAATAAAATGAATTCCAAAGCCAAACATTGATTACTTGCAGGTGCCTCTAATATACATAAGTAACGTGTAAAATAATAATAATAAATAAATAAGTAAAAAATAAAACCAGGACTTACAACCAGGAAAAAACAATGTAACAAATGATAAAAGTGATAACAAAACAAATATAGAATGCACATAATTAATTATATGAAAATAAAAATAATTACAAAATCAAACTTATAAAGAAAAAGAGAAGCAATTACTGGAAATAATGTTTACCTCCCTAGCTCCAAGAATTCATTGAATTATTTATTTACAGTGGTGAAACTCATTGTAAAGGCAGTAAAATGTAAATATATTTTTCTCAAACTTGACTTGAATCTATATATTCAGTTTGTTGTAATGTTAACAGTGGCTTTTCAATTACTGCCTAATTGTTTAATATAAATTCAATCTTTGGTTTCAAAAGTGCACTTAGAACTTATGCTTAGTACTTCCAAAAGCAACTTTATGCACATTAAAACACTCTTCAATTTTTTTCTCCAAGACTTATAGTTAGAAAAAGAAAAAATGCTTCGTCTCGTGAAGCAGTTTTAAAATAGGGGTTTCTTTGGCTCTGCAATTTTTTATTAAAATGATGATAAAAATATTGTTTTTCATAGCGCAATATATCTGTACCCCAGAGGCAAAGGACATCGTGTCACACAATTGTAATTATTCAGGAAAGAGAATTTTGCAGTACTTTGAGGTAATAAAATTTGTTTCTTCGTTACTTATAGAAACAGTTTAAAGAAATATTTTCACGCTGTTATTGGCATTGATAGGTAATTATTGGAAGTATTGATCATAGTCAAACAAAAGCAAGTCATCCACATGGTGTCTTTTACCTCTAATGAAAACGGACATGATTTTATTTTTCACTGTCTTATCTTTGTTATTTATGGGAAGAGGACATAGCGCCCTATACTGTTATATGGATCCAAAAATCCACATGAAGAACATGTTGTTAAGTCAATTTAATAAAAAAAAATATCGACATGGTGTCCTTTACCACCGGGGAACATATATATTACTCCATTCCTTCTCCTTTACTCACAATATAAATTGTAAAACTTATCCCTTTTTTTTTATCATTAATGAGCGATGGTTGGAAAACTCTATTCTAAGTCTATTCTCATCTGTTAGGGTCAGATTAAAATATGAGACTCATTAAAGAACAAAAAAGGAGTTTATCGAACAGAGATAAACACAACTGAAATGGGTGCGGTAAAAAGGACTACAGTGCCAATAAGATATAGTTACAAAGTAGTGGTGCCCACATAATCACAGGATAATACAATCATTTATAGTTCCAACATCATCTTTATTTTCTGATGTATTTGAATGAAGTAAAGAAGTGTGTTTTAAATAATGAATTATACTCACTTGGCATAAGCCTTCTCGAGAAGTGCTGGCCAGAATTGGTCGCTGTGCGAGCTCTGTATGAAGGCGAGCCTACCGTTCACTGTTGGCAGTCTATCATCTACTAGCACTTCGACCCACTGTCCCGACCACCATAGCCTGAATCTGAACACTCCGTGGTAATCAGTACTGAAGCTCTGGTCGGCCGGGACCACCCTGTAGAAAAGACCTTTGCTCAGGTGGAGCACTCCTAGGCATGACACGAGCCATCTATCACCTGAAATATATGAAAATATTTTGATAACAACTACTTCAATATTCTTAAGGTATATAAACATTTAAAAGTATTTACTTAGGAGCTTGATTTGAGTTTATTGATTCAGAGCTTCCTTATGACCCAAAATTTCATTCAAATGACAATTTTTTATTCCATACAAAACAGAGTAAACTATAAAACTTTATTAAGAGGCGATCGTTGACTGTAAAGATTGTGAAGGTAGATATAGTCAGTGTTCAGTCTTGGTATCTTAATAAAACTACAGTTTATACAAAAACATGTTTTATTATTGCCCATGTTTCAGCTTGAAATTCAAGCCTTCATCAGGGCATTAAAACAACGAAGAAAGAGTTAATACTAATTTATATACTGATGAAATGAAAGGAAAAACATTATACATAGACAAGGATGAATGATGCATATGGTAAATTATTCCTTTAATTTCCTCTATAATAAATTAGTAATAATTCTTTCCTCCTCGTTTTATAGCCTTGATGAAGGATTGCATTTCCAGCCAAAACGTCAGCAAAAATAAAACACATTATCTTATAAACAAAGTAGTTTTATTAAGATCCAAGACCGACCTGTCTACATCAACCTTATGAAACATTATTTTTATATTTTATAGGCAGACAGTGAATCGATACAAATATTTGTAGTTATTCACTTTATTATCACAGTCTGACTGGTTTCACATTAAATTATGCCTCTGCAATAACAAAAAAAAAACTACTTAAGATACTAATTCTACAGCCAAAACTTTGAACACTGAACCTTTTGCTACTAGGATCACATCAATAATGAAATCAAACACAAGGCTGAGGATCAGCCAAATTATCAGGTGCTAATGGCCTAGAAGCAAATGCGCCTTTAAAAAAAAGTGTATACATATAATAAAAATATAATGACACATAGAGGAAGTATATTAGTCATATGAAATAAAAATTATTGACAGTTCGACAATAGACACAGTGGTCTATATTAATTTCAAGGAAATAATCCAGTACCCTTTATCGGCTCGTTTCCAATGAACTTTTGTTAATTTACACAAGTATTCGTAGGATATTCTGCCTTAAAATAAGGAATGCTTTGTGATGTGTTAGTAATTCTCGACATCCTGCTGTCATTCTTAGACTTTACATTAACCTTTGTTTGCCAATAATCCAATGGAACACTGAATGGGAAAATTGAATACGGAACCCGGCCTCCATTAATCTCTATCGCAGGCTGAACAGACTAATCGATTATTAAAGCGTTCTGGTCGATAGCTTCCAAACGATGAAATCGGCAGGGGGGGGGGCGGAGTTCCTAAAAGTATCCTCGTTGTAGAACATTTATCTTGGTAACCAAAGCTTTATGTAATTTTTGAAATTGAGGTAGTTTGCAAAACACAAATCTACCAGTATTACTCACTTAATAATTAAAACGACAATTAAACGGGGGCTGGAAAGATCGTAGCAACTTACCAATCAAGAGCGGCCTACTGGAAGTTAAATTTTGGAACAAAGCACACATTCACCACAATTTATTAGTCATGCGCTTCAAATCGTGGAAAAATACTTCTAAAAGATCGCTTCTGTACCGACTTGGTCGTAGCAAATACTATAGGTGTGTGTGTGTGTGTGTGTGTGTGTGTGTGTGTGTGTGTGTATATATATATATATATATATATATATATATATATATATATATATATAAAGATTAATGGCATGTGAACCCCATTTTGCATGAACTTAGCGTGTTTCCATATTATGCTTTTTTCTGGTGGGATTAGAAAACCATATGATGCTTCCGATGTTTACCCTTCGAAGAATAAGAGTACAACGAGGCGAAGTTTTCTTTTCCCCTGACCCACCAATTTATTTACAGAACATAACTAAAGGAGGCGAAGGGCATACATCAAGCCTTTTATAGCTTCACGACCATTCATAGATGCGTAAGTCTCAGGGTTATCCATAGAGATTCTTCAATCTACATAGAGGCTCTCCAATCTCCATAGAGGTAATATAATGGGTCCCGATATTTTCCTCAAGAAACTCGACCGGAACAGACCTTTTTAGCCTACTAAAATAAATAAATATTTCGTCATTAATGGAACGAAATTTACTACTTCGAAACTTCTAATAGGTATATTTTTTTCTCCGATTGAGGTAATCTTACCGAACAATTCATGAATGACGATTTCTCAACAGTTTTCGAAATATTTAAGATGCTATAAGAAAAGTCAAAACTGCTATTTTCTGCTATTTTATTATTATTTTTTTTAATAGATCCTATCCTTTAAACGTAAGCAAAATGTGAAAACTTTAGTTTGGATGAACGTCAACGTGAAAAAAATGTTCACCTCAAGTATCCCAAAAATATACACTTTTCCTCCAAAACTGCTGGAGATATGACATTGGAAATGCCATTCGATTCATCGCGACAACATACCTATACTACGAAAGGTGCTCCTGGGAGGCTATTAACGCACAGCCGTAAGCGCTGCTATTAGTTCTGCGCGGAATTTGCCGAAAGAACAAGGTTTTCATGGAAGGATGTACACATTTAAAAATGTAAAATGAAATATCGAAGCAAGATCTTAGGTGCCACAACAGGAAACTGACAATATCCTAAGCGGACATAAAAATATATGGATTAAAACATCCCAAGACAAATCTAGTTTTTTTTTTTCAATTTTCCCCAATAACGGTAGACATGACCTTCGAAATGGGTTCATTAGATTCTCCACGTGCAATTTCATATAAAAGGTATACCTGGAAGTCTAATAACACAAAAACGTAAGCAATACGGCATTGTTTCGTCCGAATTTCATCCAAACCCATGTTCTTCTATGGAGGGAGGAAACGCGCTAAAAAACGCAAAATTCTGCAGGCGAGATTTGAACCCGAATCTTCTTGGGTAGGAATTTGATACGCTTTACATATACCACGGGGGGAGCCTCAGTTAATATGTAATTAGAAATCCGATTGTTCCTGTTATGGCCAAAATCGCTCTTTTCTATTAAAAAAAAAAAAAAAAAAATGCAAGAACAACGCTCTAATATCTTTAATATAGACTCCACGGATTCTTCTTCTGGTCCAATGTCTGTGATAGCAAGGTACAACTTCATACCTTCTGGGCATATTAAGTTCTTCAGTCGGGCGAATTGTATAGCTCGTATTTTCTTATCATTTTCGATGGCTTCGAAATAATTTAAAACTTCTTCTCTGAATTCATGGTCGTTTTCACTGACTTCCATCACAGTTCTCAGCTTACTAGGCTTATTGAACTCCATCTTGAGTTGGTTCTATATCCGCAGCGCCATGTTAGTGTAGTGAAATATAATAGTTCCTTTGAGCATTTTAAAGATGTTTAAGACTTATATGAAGCATGAAATCAGCATGTCCACTGCCAGCAATAATAACCCCATCAAAGCATGATTGCTGCCGATCCGATGCTGGGAATATTACATTCCCCGATCTGTGTTCTAGACTTTCGCCTGACCTCATAGCACATTTTCTGCGGCTCTCACTTTCCACGCCTCATCCTGGCAAGGACGGATACTGCCTACTTCAGGATCCCAAGGGGGGAATACTTTCTTCCACATAAATATCATCCAGCTATATTCTGATTCAAATTATTAAATAACAAATAATAAAGATACACGGGGGCATGGCCAGTAATTAGATTGACCGCCAGGGAACACTACATGTCGTTGGCATTATTAAAGGGTGGCGACATGTTGATAGTCCGGCGGTAATAGCCTAGCGCCGTAAAAATAAAAAAGTAAAAGAATAAGAATCGCCTACGGCCATAGCCACGTTGAATGCACTGGTTCCCATTGATCAACGAAATTAAGCAACGTCGGCCGTGGCTAGTACCAGGTGCTGTTGGTATTATAAAAGGGTGACAACCTGTAGATAGCCCGGTGTTAAGAGCCCAATAGTTGATACGCCGTGGTACAACAAGAATCATGAGGATAATATTTAAGGCATTTATCTTGTTGGGTCCATATCACAGCTCACAATCCAACCTTTTAACAACTACCTACATGAAATGTTGTACAATTATGGTATAAAATTATTTTATTGGCGATGTTTCAGATTTTTTCTCGTGCGTTTTTATTTATTTATTTAAATTTTAACGTCCATTATAAATAAATCAGAATTTTATGACGGGTTATCTATAGGTCACCCCCCTTTTCTAGCCAGGATAGGACTGATGCCTTTTCTTTTTTCCACCTAAACAATCTAATCGACATACATATGTTATTATACTAATATACGAGTAAATTTATCATTCCAGTGACGCTATGAAAACTTTCGTAAATATGAAAAATATTTTTGATTTATATTAAAAAGGCAAAGTTGCAATTGTGCGCGATTATTGTACGTAAATAGTAAGATACTCCTAGCAGCGATGGAGTGTAAAAAATGTTAATAATAACAATATGTGAACTGGATTTATTCCAGGCTTTTCATATGAAACTAGGGATCAGAACATTATGGAAACGACGCAGTTACTGCGAGTCCAACTTATTGGCATTAAGCAGGGGCGTATATCGGAAATCATTTTGGGGGGCTGGGAGCATCGGGGGATTTGGAATACTAACAGCCTAGAGCTTGGAATAGTTAGCCAACTAAAACGCTATTAAACACACACACACACAAAATAGTGTCCTGAACTAAGTGATCTTATTTAATTACTTTTTGAGGTTTTTATGGCACATTTTTACCGATTAAATCAAAATTTCAATGGTGCTGCATCCCCCAGCCTCTCCCCCCTGTATACGCCCATGGCATTATGATAGCTTGCTAAAGCCCCTGCTTGGAATGTAGGATCGGCTTAAGAAGGGCAGCCGTTATCTGAATTAGTAGCCAGGCAGGTGAAGAGATGAAGGCTTCAGCTTAACTCAGTTGTTCTCGTCCTGAATATCAAACCAGCAACTCGCGTTGTTAGTTACAAAATGCTTGTTGTCAATGCATTCAAGGTGGAAAAGATTTATGCAGCTTGTGTTTCTAGTGGGGATGGTGTTTGATGAATTTTATTCGGCATTTCAGCATTCAGAATAGCCCCGCCAGTGATTTTACCTAATAACGGCCACTTATTGATAAATTAAAAGTCCATCTTAATCTCATAATGGACGTCACTTGTCTTTACCACAACAATACCAAAAATCCACTTTTTGTGCCAATCTGTATAGTTCCGAGCTTGAACACGGTCCCAGCCTGAAATTCTTGCTCTTATCCCATCCTCGTCGCCGATTTGATTTGTTTTTACCACTTTAAGATAAACAAATGAGGAGCCTGGTATCGAAGTTGGACAACTCCACTTTTGCTTTTTTTTACAGGAGAGGCAAAAAACCATATCTACTATATTGATGTCAGTATCATGGTAATTTATTTATATGTCATTCTTATTGGCCCCAGAAACATTTTTACAAACGCATTACAAAATAATATGAGTATTAAGGCCGTACTTACTCTTCAAATAGTGGAGTTGTCCATGTTTGAAACCAAGTCATGGAGTTGTCTGTTTTTGAAGCCAAAGGGAACCATTTTAAATTTAATCTGTACTTTTTTGAAACCAAACAATTATGAACTCGTTGTCAATAAATTTATATTTTCTTCGTCTACATTCTAATGCATGAAGGTGTTTTAAAATAATGTAAACGACCTATTTCTTCCCAATTTTCACCGAGGTTCTTGGCATTCAGTCATGATGGATTTGCAGTGCATGTTGGGAGATTGCATGAATGCAAGCTTCTCATTGGCTACTGAAGGAGTTGTCATTTTTTGAAACCAAACTATGTTGGAATTGTCCATATTCTGATTCTGAACTGATCAAATACATGCTATTTTACCTAAGTTCGGTCTGTTTTTAATGCAGAAAACTTGTAATAGCAAATGCAGCATAAAAATCCACTTAAGAATCGACTAAAATCTCAAAACTGAAAAAAATGGAGTTGTCCAACTTTGATACAAAGCTCCTCAAATACTTCATGTTTACCAAAACATTACTATATTCTTTACACTGACCATTACAAAGCAATTCAATTGTTAAAAATGGACATCTGTAACCATAGCAACAATTACAGCTGAGAAAACATAGTATCATCCAGGTACCTCTGGAGACCAAAATTCTACAATTTTCTGCTGTCACATAGCCGAGTACTTGCCACATTCATACCAGCATTGTCTCTTGTCGCATCTATATATGTATATGGATGCATATCTTCGTAAAATCTTATAATGTGGCTTTTTTTACAATGCATTTCTTTCGGTAAAAGTCCTCTTTCTTCAAAGAATATCCTGGCTCGTTCTTCTTCTTTGCATAAATTATAAACTTGAAAAATGTTCATCGGTTTATCACCTTATAACAGCAATTACAACTACTACAAAACTGAATGAAATTATATTTAAACATGTTTTTTTTAATTTCTATATTAATAATATCAAATTACAAGATAACTGTTACTCAATCTGTATATATAAAAACCACGTGTCTGTTTGTTCCTTACACAAATCCACACCATTTGACCGATTTCGACGTTTCTTGGTACACAGGTAGATCTTGATACGGGGAGTGTCATAGGCAGAAATCTTCACAGTTCGGAGGTCACGGGTTCGAAACTTGTTTGGTTTCTAATTTATTTTTGCTTTTTTAGATGCAGAAAGTAGGTGCTGCATGGCAAGGCGGGGAACAGCTAGTATCATTATAAAATCACTGGCGGGGCTAATCCGTACAAGATCCCAGATTTATTTAAATAGCTCAGTTATTCTTCCCTTTTGATCACTATCTGTAATGCCTGCTTTATGGTTATCCAGTAAAGGTAGAAGAAATTCCACGCAATCTGAAGAGGTTCAAATGCAATAGAAAATTCACCAAACAAACTGAAAATTTGGGCAACGAGTCTCGAATTTGGGCCATATAAAGTGGATTTATTTTAACGATATTTAAGGTATTCGTACATTTATGTTTACACTGGCAGATTCAGCATTGCTCAACATAAAATATGCTATTTAATGATAAATTAATAAATAGCTAAGAAAAAAAAGGAAATGAGCACTTTCTTCCAAACGGCTTGCGACATAGAGGAAGCTTTTGGATGCCACCTGCACTTGAGGTCTGCCGATCCTGGACATATATATATATATATATATATAAGGGGGCGAGGTTAGCTCAGTGGTAGAGCACTGGACTAATAAGCTGGAGGCCTGAGTTCAAATCCCGAGCAAGCACTAAAGATTTTTTCTTCTAGTGTCTTCGTTCATGGGTTGAATTCGGCCTCCCTGACCGTCCCAAGGCTAACCCAGCCTTTAATTAATTTAATAATGGGTACCTTGGTTGGTGCTAATGACTCTAGCAGTCGAAGCAGCCAAGGGGAAAATCAGGCGGCCGGAGCATAGTACTGACCACACTATCTCCCTAGTGTGTCGTATGGTCATGAATCAGATACCTCTATAGTATCTGCCCCTCAGGGCCCTCGTGGCCTGTTACGGGACTGATTTTTTTTTTTTTTTTTTTTTTTTTTTATATATATATATATATATATATATATATATAGAGAGAGAGAGAGAGAGGGATCTTGTATAATTATTTTCTCTTATCAGGGGATCTACTTGCAAGTGTTGGCAGGTTATCAAGAAGACTCGGGATGACCTATGTTGCTGAGTGGCCACCTGGAAGGCTGCCTACGGGGTTGACGACCCAACACAACTCCTTAGAAACACATCTCACAATGCAGGCATCCGGTAGAGGTAAGGATGTCTTCCGTAGCTTATACAAGCTTCAGTATGAATAGTATAGGATTGTATGTGATTTGTCCAGCCGGAGGATTGTAAAGCAGGTGTGTAACGATGTTATTACGTCCTTCGCTGTGACTAAAGGCGAGTAAATGCTATTTACACATAGGGTAAGTGTACGGTGGGAGGATTGTGTAAGAAAAGGACCATAATCAAAATTCACTTAGAATCTGCATTTTATTCCAATGATTTATAGATATTGTCTCACATGCTAAAATTAGAGACATAGAAATTAGATAGGTTCAATTTTGAGTGTCTTTCTATTGGTCGTAAGTCCTTAAAAAAAGGCCGACTCACAAAGATGGAAAACCAGAAGAAAAAAATTGTGCGGATGTCTTCTGTTCCGAGTCGGAAAGCTTAGAATAGAAGAAGCTAATGTTTGGTTTTGATCTTTCGTGAAAAATGTAAACACTTGTAAAAAGTAACAAAAAAAAATCTCAAAGAGGAGATTTTAGGCACCCCAACAGGAAACAGACAATATCCTAAGCGGAATTTACTCCTTCCACCTCTTCAAAGTTCGTTTTTGGAAAACACTATTACAAATGTGTTGACCACATTTTCGTACGTTGATTTACTAAAATACTAATTTTAATATTAAAAGCAATTAAAAGGTGAGTTAAACAAACCCACTTTCAAAATAACAAAAAAACAGTTTCGAAATTTTAAGTACTTATTTCACCGATTGACATCGCGCAATCGAAAATTGCCTCAGAAACGTTTTTGTAAAGAATTTAGTAAGCTTTCGAATGGCAACCTTCCACTTACCACGAATTCCCAGCCGTCCAGATATTTAAAAGAATAAACGAAAATCCTAAAACTGTACATATCTGTTAATTAATTTCTTTTTAAGGAATTTCATTATTAAGGAATACGAGCGAAAGCATTATTTTTCTTTGGGTGCCATCGCACATGGGAGTAAGAGGAAACGAGCAAGCTGGCGAAGAAGCCAAGAATGCGTCAAAGGACTCATTCGTAGCTAGAACCATTCCTCTCCCAAAGAGATTGGAAGCACTACCACAGGAAGATGGTAATAGATGAATGGGAAGTAACCTGGTCAACCAGACATACAATACTATCAAACGCTAAGAAGACTGTTAGGCTATGGTCTTCGGCTATTAGAAAAAAATCGGAGAGAAGAAATAGTCTTAGCCAGACCGAGACTAGGCCATTCTTATTTACTAAATAGGCTCTATCCCCCCTACATGTGCACAATGTGACAATACTCCGCTCACTGTGGAACACATTCTCACCCAATGCCGCCAATTTAAGGAGAAGAGAAAAAAGTGGATGTTACCAGAAAATTTATCTGAACTATTGGGAGAAAATTCTAGCCACCTACTCAATATTGTACAATTTCTGAAAGATGTAAATTTGTACTGTTACGTATAATTTATAAGGACACCGCTAATGACTTCGGTAGAAGCGGTATAAGCCAATAAATAAATAAATTTGTTTTTATTACTTCCTCAACTCCAAATGTAACCAAAATTTAAATATTTTTTAGTTTGGATGAATTTAAAACACCTAGAAAAAAGATTCCATTGAATCCATTAAGGAAAAAACAGATTCTCCAACTTAGCATCTTTCCTTAAATTGTATAACTCTGGTGTCGTTTTGAAAGCTTAAAACAAAAATTCTTAATATGCTACCAACTATATCAACAAACGGGTCAATGTCAAGTCCATGTACCCCGGATCAAACAATCATAAAATATCGCAATTTTACATATACTCTTGAAGTTATTATTACAAAAGAGTTCCACATTTTATCGCAAGGAGCCTCGAATGAACCTCGCTGAGCTACAGGAGGGCACTGATGATGAAGCAGTTGTCCTTGAAAGTACTTTGCCAATATGAGATATACTGTGGAGGTGTTTTATGACCAGTTATTTCATCCTACCGCAATATGATCAACCTTCACAAACGAAATAACTTCAGCCGTAGACTCCATGCTCACCGAATCTTCTAGCGGAGGTCGTACACACACACACACACACAAACACGCACAAACACACACACACACACACACACACACACACACACACACACACACACACACACATACATAATTATAATAATTAGAAGTAATACCTAACATAAATATAAGAAACTTACCCATCTTTCCAGGTGTTATGTCGAACTGTGAGGATGTGTTCTGGACGAATACTGGCCTTTGGCAGAGGTCCTGAAAATAATAGAAACTTTTAATAAAAAAGGTAAAATAAAACAGAAACTAGAGAACGAAATTTTTTTAGATCAAAAGTTTTTCGAAAATATGATAAAATTGGGTTATCCCATAGAATATAATCCCATAAATGTTACATCACGAATTTGAAGAGAACCCGACGTAATAATAGGTACGTAGCTCTTAAGGGAGAATGTTCTTCTTAATTAGAAGACCATGTTAGGTTTTAGTCTAATGGACCTGGATTACGTTTTAGTCCAATAATTGTATTCCCCGGAATAGTATAGCAGACGACGTTAGAAATACAGTGAATAAAGATATGTATTATTAGATTGTAAAGTGTTTTATTTATTGACCATTGCGTACGACATCAGATTGAATCTATTGTTTTATAATCATGAGATAATTAATGGTTAAAGAAATGTGGTATAATATTCATAGCTATTCAATTTATTGGTTACTATTATTGATAATATCTATAATAGTAACCAATGGTTACAATTATAAATATTATTTATAATTGTAACCATATGAAATTAACCTTAATTTAACATTCATGAAAAATTAAGGATAACATTTCGAACGTTTCGGCATTTGCTTTGGCAGCCTTCTTCAGAAAAAAAAAATTAATAGACATAATTACAAAAGAGAACCAAAATATTATAATCCATTTTCTTTATGTGCATATTATGTAAACGAAGGTTTTTATGAAGAAATTGAACAGTATTTTTCTAAAGAACATAGTTAAGAGTAGGTACAGCAAAATTAACGCAGAAGCCAAGTAAAAAATGGCAAAGATACACGCTAACAGAGATGCCATAGAGCACGCAGAAACGTTCGAAATATAAATTTTTCTGTAAATCTGAAGCTTTCTCTTAGTCGAACCCCAACCATTCCTTGACTTCTTAAAGATTTTATCTTCTAGTGCCATCGTTCGAGGGTTTGATTCGGGTGCCAATCCTTTCTAGGCCCACCCAGACTTTAATTAATTTAATGGGCACATGCAAAGGGGAAAATCAGGCGGCCGGAGCATTCAACTGACCACACTATCTCCCTAATGTCCCGTATGGTGGAGACTCAGATACCTCTGCAAGATCTGTCCCACGTGGCCTGTTAACGGATTTTGTATGTCTTGTAAGTTGATTCCGAAATACTGTATATATTGAGGCTGTACTAAAGCACAATTTTTCTACGAATCTTCATCTCTACCTAACTCTCTCTCTCTCTCTCTCTCTCTCTCTCTCTCTCTCTCTCTCTCTCTCTCTCTATATATATATATATATATATATATATATATATATATATATATATATTCCTTGATATGCCATAGAATATTTCCTATAAATAAAGAATTGCTTAAGTGTAGTTATGAAAGCAGTGACTTTCCCGAAAAACCGCAACCAGAGTTTGTATTCATCGGGCTTATATAACTCTTGGTTCAGCATCTCCAGAAAAATCTAGAAACCATTCTTATAACAAATATCCTTATTACTGATGGAAATCAGTAAGGGAAAATAGTATTATTTTATTTTATCTATTTATGAATGGAAAGATAATTTCTAATTCATAAAGTAATAAATAATTTATAAAGAAGAAATGGTTATTTCTTCCCAACAAAACAAATCATTTGTGTGACATTGCAACAACAAATGTAATGACAGACTATTTCTAAACATTAAATATAATAATTGGAATAAAGTAATGTAACTTTAAAACAGAACAACAGCCAGACTCGCAGGAACTGCGTCTAATAGTGGTCCAGATATCACACTAAATCTATGTCAAAAGTATTCTATAAGAATTTATTATTCTACTCTGAGTTATTAATTTTTATCATGATATTACCCTGAATATTGATTTCCTACTGGTCTTTCCAATTCATTAAAGTTTTTGATATATTTAAGGTATAATAAATAATATTTAAGGTATATACGAACCAAACACTCTTTTTATATTTGAAGAAAAGTAAAAAAAATCCAATATGAAGTATATTTTAGAAGTGTTTAAATAATTGAAAAATGGGATTAAAAATGGCAAATTTAGATTAAAATTTTAACTGCCTGGGAACTAGTATGTCTCTAATTGTCATATTCACCATATTCAAATATCTTTTTTTATACTTGGATATGTTTTTTCTGTTTTAGCGCGGTTCCTCCCTCCCCCATAGGGAGGAACCCCGCTTATAAGGTTGATACAATGAAACAATCCGGAAGTGCCGAAAAGAAAATTTCACGTTTCAGAACCCCTAGAGACCGAAAATAACGGTGGTTCAAATTTGTATATATATATATATGTATATATATATATATATATATATATATATATATATATATATATATATATTTGTCTGTTCGCTCTCTAGCTCGAAGACGAATGGTCCGATTTTGATGAAATTTGGTACAAAAATCAGTCGTCCAATATGAAAGATCAAGTTCGTTAACCAGCAAAATCCGCCCACTGGAAGATGGAGTTTGGGGCGAAATTCGCGCAGAAAAAATCGTAACGCTTACGTTTTTGAGTTCATAAGCTTGTAAGTACTCTTTTTATAGGCTTCTTGGGCTAGGAAAACGAATGAAACCATTTTCAAGGCGATAGCTTTAACCGTTTTCGAGAAAATTGGAAAAATAGTTTTTGAATACCGTTTTTAATTTGGGTACTTAGAATCATGGGATTCAGTTGAAACATTTTCTGCATGTTCTACTTTCATTAAAACTAATATGTTGAAATTTTGGTTACGTTTGGAGTTAAGGAAGGGTTAGAATAAAATATTTTATTAACAGACATAAAAAGTTTTGGTAACTTTGTATATTTTCCTTAATATCTCGAAAAAGGTTAAGAATTTGGTAAACGAAAGAATACCATTAGAAAGCTTACTAAATGCTCTACAAAAAAGGTTCTGATGAAAGTTTTGATTAGGCGATGTCAATCGGAGAAATAAGTGCTTAAAACATTAAAGTAATTGATTTTGCTTATTCGAACTGTTCTTTTTGTCTGTTTTTACTCCTTGTTATTTTTTAATTGCTTATAGTTGGATAATGTATTTTACAATAAAACAGATTAGGCAAAATAAGAAAAACAATTCATTGTTAGAAATATAGCTTGCCAAGAGAAAAAGATTCGTTGACGTCTTTTGAATATTTTCAATTGCCTTTATGCTGTTGGTGTTTTTATTTTATTTTTTAATTGATTTTATCTGTAGAATTATTACTATAGTACAAGAACACAGGAATGTGTGAAAATATTTGATATTTTCCAATTCATTGAAACGTATGAAATGAAGTATCGGTAGAAGAGGATTCTAGGGTCTTGCGGACCTGACCCCAGGTATAGCCAGCCATAAAACCCTTTGAACAAAGGCCGAGGAAAATATTATCTGTTTCTATTCTATGCTTTTCAAATGAGAATAGGGATATGAACAGGAACCGGGGTCTCCCGTGGTCTAATGGCTAGCGCCTTGGATTCATAAGCGGGAGATGGTGGGTTCGATTCCCAACCTCCGGCAGGAATTTTATCATCCCACGGCTCGCTGGTGAAATTCCTCGCTACACCCTGGATGTCGGCGCTAATGACCTAGATGTAGATGTGCCGTAAAAAAAAAAAAAAAAAAAAAAAAAAAAAAAAAAAAAAAAAAAAAAAAACTGGAACCGCGCTAAGATGACGCAGTTCCTGCGAGTCGGACTCTTTTTTTTAATGAACTGTTCCGTTTGAATCAAGCAAGGTATTTTTATACACAAATACATCAATAGGAAACCATTTTCAAAATTTCTTAATCTTATGGATCAATATCGTTTAATTCGCAGGATCTTTACATGACTTCAGCCGCAAAACTTATGAGGTTTTGATTCTCTTAAACTTTAAGTAGGGAGATGGTTTACACTAACATAAGTAGGGAGGTGAGGTGCTCAACCCGATGAAAAAAAAATCCCCCCTTTTTAAAAAGGGGTTTTTAAAATTTTTTAGTTTTTCTTCATTTGTAATTTTGTTTTTATACAGTTATCAAAAATATGACTTTGTTGAATAATGAAAAATTCTTAATCAAGTTAAAATTGATTATTAAAGGATAGAAGAAGACAAAACAAGCACTTAATTTAAAATATATTTTTACAAAGTATAATAATTTAATCTGTAAAATAGTGCATATTGCTAATTCTAAACCTCCACAACAAATTTGTTTCATGTCATTCGTATGCATAAATGTTTTACAAAAACAACAAAAATCGTTGTTTTCTTATCTAAACTTTGCTTTGTGTGTGCCTAGAACAAAAGGTTTATCTACCATACAGTCTGCGATCCGTTTTTGGTGCTGGTTCTGGTGTCAACTTCCAGGTCATTTTGGCCGCCTGATGTATTTCTGAATCCAAGATTCTGCTCCTCTCTTCACTTCGTGGTCTAACCAGTTAAAGCCCAATATCTCTCAAATATTCGACCCTTTCCAGAGTTCGTAGTAGGATTATTTGCTACATATATTGCTTGAGAGTTAATGCCGGCTATGTGGAGGATTCTAAAGAAGACAGAGGCCACGCCAAGCTACAGGATATGTAGCGTACATCTTGTCAATGATGTCTACATCACCTTTTGGTAGATTATAAAATGTAACTATTTCTAGCTTCTCATCTCAGCCTTCTTTAGTGATTCTTCATCCAACTGTTCAATTTATGTTTCATGCAATGATGATCATGCAAAAAATCTTCTTTCTCTTCATCCGAATCAATGAACTCAACTTCTCTATCCTCTTCACACACTTACTTAAAAGGCCTCTTCATTCTTCCTTGATTTTCTTCTTATTTAATGTCAAACAGTGGTCGAAACGAAAAATTATATTTTTAATTTTTGTTACGTAAGTAGGGAGGTGGGGTTTTTCAACTAAGGTTTTTTTCTGATGCGAATGCAACCTTAATGTGAAGACAACTACAATTTAGGAAGGTACCAACGAGGTGAAAAGGAATGGAAATCTTTAAATTGAAAATATAGACTATTTAAGTCATGGGGTGCTGAGAACACCCCACTCCTCCACTTAAAGGTTAAAGCGCGCTCTTGATATTAACGAGCAGGTCCAGACCCAAGCCCGAAGGAGGACATGGAGCCGACAGGAAGCAAGAAGACTCGAGATAATGATAGGTAGACACGGTTTGCATTTCTATCGAATCAAGGGCGCAGGAATGGAGGGCGGAAGCTGCCTTTAGCATTGCTAATGAAGAGAACGGTACTTCAGAAGGCTTGTCGGCGCTAGAACTTGCAGGTGGGTAGGACGCTAAGTTCATCAAAGGGTATACTCTTGGTTTCCGCTGTATAAGACAATGTTCCATCAATAAGAATACTTGGTACGCAGAAAGGCGGCCTTCACTTCCCTTTGGGATGTACACTGAGGTTCACCCATCTTGATTCAAAATATAAAGAGGAAACGAAGTCCTTAGCCGACCAAATTTAATCAAAATTAGCATTGCATCACTGCAAGCTAAGAAATTTGTACTTAAGTATTCAGCTCGTGTACACTAGGCGCAATGCCTAGGTAACACTAGTTTAGTGTTTTTCATTAGAACTCGTCCCTCTCACTAAGCTGGCTTTGTGGCAAGTACACAGTTATTCGTTGGTGAACAAGTACGACCAGTACAGTCCGTTTAGTAACTAGATACTAGTTGGACAGTTTACATAATACTAAAAAACACAATTGACGAATGGTCTTCTAGTCATCGAGATAACAGACGCGAACAAATAATTCTTGCTAGACTCAGGATTGGACATACTCGACTAACTCACGAATATCTTATGACAAGACGAGATAAACCTATATGCAGTATATGTAAGGAAGAACGTACGATTAAACACATACTGACAATGATGCAATTACAACATCCCGGATGACATGCAGGAACACCTAGGCAATGATAGCCAGTACATCAACACTACACTGACCTACCTCAAAAACACTGGACTATATAATCTTATTTGATGACAAAAAGCACTGTTGACTTAAAAATAACATAATACTTCCCTTCCATAGATACCAAGCACGATTTATCAGAGAACTCTTCACACAAAGTATTTTACAGTTAAAATTTTATAAAATTACATTAGCTATGCTGATTTCCTAGAATGAATGGTTCAGAAGATACTGTTCTTTGTGTTGATCGCCAAAGAAGCGGAACACATAAAATAAATAAATAAATACATAATGAGCGAAGGAACAAATGTATAGTAGACTGGTGATATGGGAGCTTACTTGTGGCGTTTAGTAATGCTTGTCTCTTCCATAGAAAATCATTTCCGGGGGGGGGCTGGGAGCATTGGGGGTATGGAATACTAACAATCTAGAATTTGGAATAGTTAGCCAACTAAAACGCTATTACACCCATAAAAAAAACTACTATTTCTGAACTAAGTGATCTTATTTAATTTATTTTAAAAGTTTTTATGACATATTTTTACCGATTATACATAAATTTCGGGGGGGGGGGGTACAGCCTCCCTCAGCCCCCTCCTTATATACGCTGATTACGTGTTGATTTCGTTCTTTAGAATTATTCTTGGTATTCCCTATTTTCATCTGTTACCCATAGTTTTTTTATTGTTAGTAGATTTTTCTTATTGATTATAGAACATTAATCTATTTGGCTATAAAACAGGATACGTAAAATTAGTGACAATATTTCGGAGATTTCTGAGCGAAATGCGTTTAAGATTTTCTACCACCACGAACGGCTTTTTTCCTCTATTTTTATCCACTAGATAGGCTTTATTTTGCATATTATTCTATATAAGTTTTATTCAGCAGGGGATTCTGATGAAATGTCGTGTTTTTGCTGTGGATTTTAAATACGATGTATCTAAGATTGGATAACATTAGCGAGTCTACATAATTAAGAACCGACGACGGAGGATTACTTCTTGCTATGATTTAGTCTACATACGTATATTAAGTCCTAAATCCAATCCTCCTAAAGTTCAATGCCCGTAGAAACCAGGGGGCCGCAGGAAATTTACCTGCTAAGAGTTAATCCTCAAGAGCTGTAAATATACCCCAGGTATCTGCCGACACATATACAAAGCCTAGGCGGAGAGCACCCCAAAAACTCAGATCCAAACATAAGGTTATATACTAAATATTGATAAAGACTACTTAGTTGTAAACCGATTCATCAATTAGCAATCAATAGTTAGCCAACTAAAACGCTATTACACCCATAAAAAAAACTACTATTTCTGAACTAAGTGATCTTATTTAATTTATTTTAAAAGTTTTTATGACATATTTTTACCGATTATACATAAATTTCGGGGGGGGGGGGGGGGTACAGCCTCCCTCAGCCCCCTCCTTATATACGCTTATGATCTCATCTCATTAAACAGTACATGTTTTCACGTAGATGCAACTGCTTACGTGACACGCACTAAGTACTAAGCTCGTGTTAACTAGGCATAACTACACACGAACATCAAAATTAAACGAGTGTAATCCTTCCATGAACAACAGGCATCGATGGAGCTAAGATATTCAGTAATTCATAATCATACTTAGATATTGCTACCAGATCCCGCGTTTAGGCGGGAGTCCAGCCTAATGGGGATTTAATCAGCTGATAGCATGTAATACTCGCGTTCCTATCAGCTGTCTAGTTGGAGTCACAAGGTGCAATTATGTGAGTACTGTAACTCATTATCTCATTACGCATTCAGGAATAGTATCCGCCCCCCACCCTCCCATAACTGGTCGCCCCGCTTTCTAAATATCTAAACAACGTCAGATATATGTCAGTCAGTATATCAGCAGGTCATGACGCTCTATATTTTTTTCTGGAGGATTTTGATGTTTCATTATTATAACTACATTTTAGCACTTTCCTCCGAAGGAAAGTAGCTATTGAGGTTGCACTCATGACGGAATTTTTGAAAAATTTCTTCGAATCTTTATCTATCCTACCTAGTAGACACCTAAAATGACCCCAGTTAAAATTTATATATATATCTATATATATATATATATATATATATGCATAAACATATATATATATATATATATATATATATATATACATATATATATACATATATATATATATGTGGCTTGGTGCTAAAAGGGCCAATGTCAATTTTTTTAATATTTTGTGTTTATATCTACTTCCCTTAAAATACTTGCATAACACCAAGTATACATGTATGTATGTATATATATTTATAGATATATGTGTATATTATCCAAATATATATATAATGTATATATACATTTGGTTTTATGTAAGTATTGTAAGGGAAGTAGATATAAACACAAAATATTGAAAAATTGACATTGACCCTTTTAGCACCAAGCCACAGATATATATATATATATATACATATATATATATATATATATATATATATATATATATATATATATATATATAATAGTTATATATGTGACCGTTAACACGATACAGGCCAGAGTTTTTTTTTTCGCAACAAAACATGGTATATAGTATTCCCCTATCAAACGATTGAACGAGTTCGTTAACCAAAAAAATCGGTCCATCCGGAGGGGGGGGGGGGGGGTTTACTCCGGAGCCAAAGTAGTTATTTACCAATACCAGTCGTCATTTTAGCGCGGTTCCTCCCTCCCCCATAGGGAGGAACCCCGCTTATAAGGTTGATACAATGAAACAATCCGGAAGTGCCGACTAGAAAATTTTGCGTTTCAGAACCCCTAGAAACCGAAAATAACGGTGGTACAAATTTGTATATATATATATATATATGTATATATTTATTTATATATATATATATATATATATATATATATATATATATATATATATATTTGTCTGTTCGCTTTCTAAATAGAAGACGAATGGTCCGATTTTGATGAAATTTGGTACAAAAATCTGTCGTCCAATTTGAAAGGTCAAGTTCGTTAACCAGCAAAATCCGCCCACTGGAAGATGGCGTTTGGGGCGAAATTCGCGCAAAAAAAATCGTAACGCTTACGTTTTTGAGTTCATAAGCTTGTAAGTACTCTTTTTATAGGCTTCTTGGGCTAAGAAAACGAATGGAACCATTTTCAAGGCGATAGCTTTAACCGTTTTCGAGAAAACTGAAAAAATAATTTTTGAATGCCGTTTTTGGTTTGGGTACTTAGAATCAAGGGATTCAGTCGAAACATTTACTGCATGTTCTACTTCCATTAAAACTAATATGTTGAAATTTTGGTTGCGTTTGGAGTTAAGGAAGGGTTAGAATAAAATATTTTATTAACAGGCATAAAAAAGTTTTGGTAACTTTGTATACTTTCCTTAATATCTCAAAAAAGGTTGAGAATTTGGGAAACGGAAGAATACCATTAGAAAGCTTACTAAATGCTCTACAAAAAAGGTTCTAATGAAAGTTTTGATTAGGCGATGTCAATCGGAGAAATACCGTATGAAATGTCAGTTTTGGATTTGTCGATTTCCTTCAAATGTCTTGAAACTGTCGAGGCTCCTACTCCGAGTTCTTTGGCATATTCCCTAGTGTTTTTAATTGCTTATAGTAGTCAAATGTATTTGTTAATGAAACAGGATACGTATAATTAGAATCAATATTTTGTTTGTTAGAATTCGAAGATGCCGTATGAATATCTAGATGTGACAGTACTGGTGTTGATTTCGTTCTTTAGAATTATTCTTGGTATTCCCTATTTTCATCTGTTACCCATAGTTTTTTTATTGTTAGTAGATTTTTCTTATTGATTATAGAACATTAATCTATTTGGCTATAAAACAGGATACGTAAAATTAGTGACAATATTTCGGAGATTTCTGAGCGAAATGCGTTTAAGATTTTCTACCACCACGAACGGCTTTTTTCCTCTATTTTTATCCACTAGATAGGCTTTATTTTGCATATTATTCTATATAAGTTTTATTCAGCAGGGGATTCTGATGAAATGTCGTGTTTTTGCTGTGGATTTTAAATACGATGTATCTAAGATTGGATAACATTAGCGAGTCTACATAATTAAGAACCGACGACGGAGGATTACTTCTTGCTATGATTTAGTCTACATACGTATATTAAGTCCTAAATCCAATCCTCCTAAAGTTCAATGCCCGTAGAAACCAGGGGGCCGCAGGAAATTTACCTGCTAAGAGTTAATCCTCAAGAGCTGTAAATATACCCCAGGTATCTGCCGACACATATACAAAGCCTAGGCGGAGAGCACCCCAAAAACTCAGATCCAAACATAAGGTTATATACTAAATATTGATAAAGACTACTTAGTTGTAAACCGATTCATCAATTAGCAATCAATAGTTTTCAACAAAGGTTATATACTAAATATTGATAAAAAGTATTTAATTAGAAAAAAAAACAATATTCCACAAGACTTGTTTTTGGTCCATTTGTGTCTACTCCATAGACTTAATTAGGTATATTATTCTATTGTAGTTGGGCAACTAAACTTTGTTTTATTTTGTTAAATAAAGTTTTTTTTCTTGATTTGTTATTCGTCAAGACTTTTATTTGTCCTTGTGTATTTCCTAGATAGGTTTTATTCAACATATTATTCTATATAGGCTATATTAGGCAGGGTATTCTACTCAATCTTGTGTACTTCTTCTTGATCCTTCTGTACATGGGCGTATATAAAAACAATTTCGGGGGGGGGCTGAGACCATTTCCAGGGTATGGAATACTAAATATTTAGAGCTTGGAATAGTTTTAGGCAACTAAAACGCTATTACACGTAAAATAAAATATGTTTTATGAACTAAGTGATCTTATTTAATTTATTTTTAAGGGTTTTACGAGAAGTTTTTATCATCAATTCAAAATTTCGGGAGGGGCTGCAGTCCCCTCAGCCCCCCCCCTCATATACGCCCATGCTTCTGTATCCTCTAGAAAGGCTTTATTAGGCATATTTTGTATTGATTTATAGAGCTTTGCTTTAGAATGAGAGCCAGATTCTGTAATTTCCGCTTCTGTGTAAAAGTTAGCTATTGTCGGTGTCCCTGACGCCTTAATATCACTTTTATTCGAGATGTTCGAGAGGATTTTGACAATTTTCACAAGATATATAAAAAAAAAAGTTTATTTTTTTTTCTAAGCTTATCAAATGGCACTAGGGACATGAACGGAACCGCGCTAAGATGCTGCAGTTCCTGCGAGTCGGACTTTTTTTGTTATATTTCAACGAAACTCGGTATTCGTTCTGTTCAAATAAAGAGAAAAATGTGTTGTAATAATAAATTAAATCGGTTCATTAGGAGGGGGGGGGGGGGTTTACTCCGGACCCAAATTACTAATTTGCTCATACCGGTCGTAATTTCTGCTGTATTGTAACAAAACGTGGTATACGTCCTGGGTATCTAATAAGAAAGAAGTGTTGTAAAAATGAACTAAATCGGTCTATCGGATGTTTGAATTGAACAGGTGTTCATAACCATATCAAAAGAGCAGAACTATTTATGTTTTTATTTTATTTATCTATATAGGTTATTTTAAACAAATTATTCAGAAATGCACTCAACACAACCCAATTCTGAGGAAATTGCTTAGTTATGCAGCTCCTGCGCGACGGACTTTTTTAATTATGTTTATTGTGGCCTACAATATTACTTAATGAAAACACGCGGTTATTTCTGCTCCAAATCCTTTATTCAATGCTGTTATGGCCCCTGTTCAGGAGCTTATAACTAAAAAATATTTCTGTTCAAATAAGTAAAAAGTCCGATTCGCAGGAACTGCGTCATCTTAGCGCGGTTCCGTTCTAATCTCTAGTGTTTATGAATGCATAGAATAGAAACAGTTATTACTTTGTTTAGATCAATAGCGAAACACCTATCCAAATGAAATCTCAAACAAACCAGTCTTGAAAGGTCTTGATTTACAATCTTACCTGTATGGGTCAGCTATCCCATAAGTCGGGCTTTAACTTTAAAGTTTTAAGCACTTATTTCTCCGATTGACATCGCCTAATTAAAACTTTCTTTAATACCTTTTTTGTAGAGCATTTAGTAAGCTTTCGAATGGTAACCTTCTGCTTCCCAAGATTGTCAACGGTTTTCGAGATACTAACGAAAGTATACAAAGTTACCAAACCATTTCTTGTCTGTTAATAAAATATTTTATTCTAACCCTTTCTTTACTCCAAACATAACCAAAATTTCAACATATTAGTGTTGATGAAATTCGAACATGCAGAAAATGTTTCAACTGAATCCCATAATTCTAAGTACCAAAATCAAAGACAAAATGAACAGTTCGAATAAGCGAAATCAATTACTTTAAAGGTTTAAGCACTTTTTTCTCCGATTGACATCGCCTAATCAAAACTTTCATTAGAACCATTTTTGTAGAGCGTTTAGTAAGCTTTCTAATGGTAATCTTACGTTTCGCATGATTCTCAACCTTTTTTGAAATATTAAGGAAAGTATACAAAGTTACCAACATTTTTTATGTCTGTGAAAAAATATTTTATTCTAACCCTTCCTTAACTCCAAACGTAACAAAAATTTCAACATATTAGTTTTAATGAAAGTAGAACATGCAGAAAATGTTTCAACTGAATCCCATGATTCTAAGTACCCAAACCAAAAACGGTATTCAAAAACTATTTTTCCAATTTTCTCGAAAACGGTTAAAGCTATCGCCTTGAAAATGGTTTCATTCGTTTTCCTAGCCCAAGAAGTCTATAAAACGAGTACTTACAAGCTTATGAACTCAAAAACGTAAGCGTTACGATTTTTTTGCGCGAATTTCGCCCCAAACGCCATCTTCCAGTGGGCGGATTCTGCTGGTTAACGAACTTGACCTTTGAAATTGGAAGACGGATTTGTGTACCAAATTTCATCACAATCGGACCATTAGGGAAGCTAGAAATGAGGGAACAGACAAATATATATATATATATATATATATATATATATATATATATATATATATATATATATATATATATAAATGAATATATATATGTATATATATATATATATATATATATATATATACAAATTTGAACCACCGTTATTTTCGGTCTCTAGGGGTTCTGAAACGCGAAATTTTTTAGTCGGCACTTCCGGATTGTTTCATTGTATCAACCCTATAAGCGGGGTTCCTCCCTATGGGGGAGGGAGGAACCGCGCTAAAAATTATAGACATTCCATGTGGCCAAACATTCCAGCAACCCTGGCTGAGTCAATACTAATAGATTCAATATGGTGGGCAGGTATACCGGGTGATTGTGTATTTGCGATTATGTTCATTTCAAGAAGTATTTATATTTCTATATTTATTTATTGCATACAAGGTTTCCCCATTGCAAGGAGTTAGCCTTATATAATGATTTTAGTCCTAATGTTAGTATTAAATTCATATACATAGATAGTCACAGAAACGAACTTATACACATATTCTCTATTTACTTAGGTCGCAGGATTGAAATAATAAAGGGAGAAATAATAAAATTTAATTGAGAAATAATAAGTACCTTTTTCTTAGCATAAAATTTAAGGAATATTTACACACGTTTACCAAACATATGGTAAATGCGATGTAATAAGAATGAAAATAATTCCTAATTGGTGAAACAATTACAAATTAACCGTAAAGAAACGGAGTACTTAATATTAAATGTTGATTTTACTTTGCAACTGTAAGTTTTTTTTTTTTTTTTTTTTTTTTTTTTTTTTTTTTTTTTTACTTATTTTATCACAATTATTATTTGTGGGGAGCTATCCTCAGTCTTCTGGTAATTATCATTTCAAGAAGTATAGTCGCTAGCTAAAAAATCGATTGGTGCCATCACTTTTTTTAAATTTTATGTTATTTATTATAATGTTTTACCAACCAATAAATTGACAAATAATTTTTTTATCGTAACATGTTTATGTCCGTCTTTTTATTGACACATTTTTTTATGTAGTTTATAATACATGTTTTCTTTTACTGCCCGTTTGGTCGTGTTGTTTTCTTTTTCAAGTATCTTAAAATTGTTTAATTTAAAATGGAAAAATAAAGAAATAAATAAATATAAACGTCCAGCACATTTCTCAATAGCGACAGAAAATTTATGTATTTTTTATAATCAGTTGAATCAATCAAAAAAAGTTTCATGTTGTAATTTTTGCTTTGCTCAATTTTTCTGTATTTTAGATTATGAAATTCTCCATACAATTACTATGTTAGCTCGTTTTGTTGCAAAGAACACAACACAACCACAAATCAAAATTAATTTTAAGTTCAGTAAGAGTTTAATTTTTCCAAGAAAATCTGCAATCGATGGAAGTACGATATTCCGTTCTTATTGTACTTCATTAGATTTTTTTTTTTTTTTTTTTTTTTTTTTTTATTATTATTTATTTTTTTTTTTTAAATTAATTATTGTGGCTCACGATGTCCTCAATTGAAGCTAGCGACCAGCACATGACAGTCATTGAGTCAACTTCAGCCAACGACTTCGATAATATCGCAACGGGGAGACGTAAAAGGTTACGCAAAAAAGCCAGTGACGTATTGACGCCCCCTAAGATTAAACAAAAAAAGTCATCTCAGACACAAGGCAACTGTTCAAAGCAAATTCACACTTCCGAAGAAAACCCTACGAAACCTCCCAATATTTATATCAGAAAAGTAACTGACTTCAAACAACTATGCAGTACTCTCACAAGTCTTGTTGGTGATAACAACTTTGAATGCCGAGCGAGATTTAATGATATCGTCATTAAACCTTCCGATAGTGACTCCTACAGGAAAATAATTCATCACCTGGAAAGTAAAGAAGCTGACTTCCACTGCTATCAACTCCCAGAAGATAAATCATACCGGGTGGTTATCCGCCACCTCCATCATTCAACTCCCCCGGCAGAAATCATCAGCGAACTCACCAAGAAAGGCTACTCAGTCAAAAGAGCGCACAACGTAAGGCATCCTGTCACAAAGGCGCAGCTACCTCTCTTTTTTGTAGATTTAGAAAAAAATGAAAAAAGTAAAGAGATATTTTGTGAACAATATTTACTCTACACAAAAATTAGAGGAAAGGAAGTAGAGGAACCACGATCCGAGTGCAGAGGCAGAGAATCCAGCTCACCCATCAAAAAGATGTCAAGAAGTCTTCACCACCCAGCGGACCATCCCACTTCCCCAGCCTACCACTCGTTCCAGCAGCACAGGATACGTCTCACCGCAGGCCGAATGTGACCTACTCATCTCTACTGACTTCGCTGCAGAAAAAGAAGCCGCCTGTCCCAACACCAGCTCAGACCCCCGTACCAAAACCACAAGAACCATCTTCCCTTCCTACCTCATCAACTACTGCTTTGCAACCCCCAACCCTGCCTACATTCCCTACTACTCCAGCCCCACCTAAGCAAATCCCTCAGGTCCAGGCTCAAGATCCAATGATCCTTTTCTCCTCTTTTCTAAACAAACTCGAAACCCTTCTCACTCCACTTATAAACCTGATGACCACCCTTATAGTCCACTTCCTTCCTAAATCCCAAAATGCAACCCTTCCATAATCCCCATCTCTCCATCCTTTTGTGGAATGCCAACGGACTTACTACAAGAAGACATGAACTCACACTTTTACTAACTGACAAAAACATCGACATTGCTTTAATAACTGAAACACACTTAAAGAAATCCATGTCATTCGGTGTTAAGGGTTACTCCTGTTATCGAACCGATCATCCATCTCTGGCGCAGCACGGGACTCTAATTCTAATCAAGAGCAATATCAAGCATCACCAGGAGTCCAGAATCGCATCAGCAAGCCTGCAGGTAACTTCCATATCCCTTTCCCTTTCTCCCTTCGATATCATACTGTCCGCAGTGTACTGTTCTCCCAACCACACCATTTACCATCCTGAATTCCTGTCAATATTCCAATCCTTTGGTCCCCGCTTCCTCACCGGGGGTGATTTCAACGCGAAACACCCCATGTGGCGAAGCCGTTCAGCTAACTCCCGTGGCAGAATCCTTTACGATATCCTTAACTCCCAGAATTATCGTCCAATATCTCCCAACACTCCAACATACTGGCCAACCGACCCATCCCGCAGTCCTGACCTAGTCGATTTCTTCATCTTGTCTGGCTTGGGAGGTATAGCGACTTCTATTGAATCGCTCCTCGACCTATCCTCGGACCATTCTGCGGTTCTCCTAACCATGTTCTCCTCCCCTGTACCCCGTTCTTTACAACCAACCCTTACACCCGGTCCTATCAACTGGCAAACATTTCAGCTTAACTTAGAACGTTCCATAGACCTGACTGTTTCCTTAAAAACCCCTACAGACTTAGACAAAGCCACTGAAAAATTTACTAGAGCTATTCAGGACTGTGCCCGCAATTCATGCCGACCAGGGACAAGTTTGCCTCCTCCGCCCAAACTGCAACTCCCAGCCCACATCCAAGAACTTCTTGCAGCCAAGCGTCGGGCCAGAGCTCTATGACAAAGATCCCGTTATCCCTCGGACAGAAACGCATACAACAGACTGACACGACAGCTGAAATCTTCCCTATCCCAATTCCGCTCAGAATCCTTCAACGAGTACCTTTCATCCCTCTCCACGGAAGACTGTTCTCTGTGGACAGTCACTCGTAGAATCCTAAAGTTCCACCCAATCCCTTCCGCTCTCAAACGCAGCGATGGGACCTGGACCAGAAGTGATGAAGAAAAGGCGCTCCTTCTCTCCACACACCTAACTACAGTATTTTCCCCTAATCCTCAAACCAGCCCCTCCCACGACGAAAACATCGAAGATTACCTGAATTCTCCTCTACCTTTGTCCCTCCCTCCCAAAGCTTTTCTTCCGTCAGAAGTAAAACACATCATCAAACACCTCCCTAAGAAATCTCCTGGTTATGACCTTATCACCTCCACGATTCTCAAAAAACTCCCCCAGAAGGCCATCACATTCCTCACATATCTGTTTAACTCAATCCTAAGAACAACCCATTTTCCCAATCCCTGGAAACTCTCAGCTGTTATTGTTTTTCCCAAACCCTATAAACCTCCCGATTGCCCATCTTCCTATCGACCTATCAGCCTTCTCCCATTAATGTCTAAAATATTCGAAAAACTCCTTTATAAAAGAATCCTCCCTATCATAGAATCCTCGAAGAAAATTCCCAACCATCAGTTCGGTTTCCGCTCCCATCATTCCACTATACAACAGTGTTTACGAGTTGTAGACGCTATTTCCTCCTCGCTTGAACGTAAGAGTTTTTCCACGAGTGCCTTTCTCGACATTGCTCAAGCATTCGATCGGGTTTGGCACCCGGGATTACTTTACAAAGTAAAGCAAATACTTCCACACACCTACTTCCTTATCCTCAAATCCTACCTGTCAAACAGATCCTTCCAAGTCAAGCAAGGCACAACTCTTTCCCCGACCTGCCCCATAAATGCCGGAGTCCCTCAAGGAAGTATTATCCTTTTCATTCTTTACACTGCGGATATTCCCACACACCCCCAAACCCTTCTAACAACCTACGCAGATGATACTGCCATCCTATCAACTTCCCCCGATCCCTCAGTAGCATCCCAACACCAGCAGGAACATCTTACAGCTATTCAACATTGGTGTGAAATGTGGAGAGTAAAAATCAACCCGGAAAAATGTAAGCAGGCTACATTCACTCTCAACCGGAGATCATGCCCTTCTGTACATCTCAATAACACTCCACTACCAGTATCCAACGAGGTTCGATATCTAGGATTATACCTTGACAGCCGACTGACATGGAACCCTCACACGAGACTGAAAAGACAAGAACTGAACAAAAGATACGGACTACTTAGACGGCTACTTGGACCCTCATCTAAATTATCAATACAGAACAAATTAACGATATACAAAACAATCATTCGACCAATATGGACATACGGACTTGAACTCTGGGGATCTGCAAAACCATCCAACATCAACAGAATACAGGCATTCCAGTCAAAAGTACTCCGTAAAATTTTAAATGCCCCTTTCTACGTCTCAAACAAAACCCTTCACAATGACCTTAACATTCCATTTGTCCTTGACCTTGCTAAAACCCGTTTCCAAATGTTCCACTCCAAATTGTCCTACCATCCTAATCCTGAAGGTCTATCTTTATCGTCCCGATCCCAACCAGAAAATCCTCCCAGGCGGCTCAAGAGACAGTGGCCACGAGACAATTTACTCACCTGACCGTATCATGATCATTGAAATAGATATTTAGACAGCCACGGAAGTGCCAACAATGGTTGGCTCCTTCCAAATTTGTATGGTTTTTATTTTTTATTTTTTACTTTAACCGTTTTGTTCAATTTATTACATTATGTATCTGTATCAACAAACTTGATAATTGTACATATAATAATTTGTACAGATTTCAAATAAATAAGTCAATAAAAAAAAAAAAAAACTTCATTAGATAGCTACAGATCCCGCGTTTAGGCGGGTATTCAGCCTGGTTCGAGTCTCAACAATTCTCAGCCATTTTGAAAATGAATATGACTTTCTAATTACTATTACTATATTTTATGCTAGTTTTGTTGTAAAGAAACAACAATCACTGCTGCGGAGGCCCGGTGGCCGTGAGCGTTAAGGCGTGAGCACTTAACACTCCGTGCCAAAAGGTCGTGGGTTCGATTCCCACTAGAGGTGGTGGCTTTTCTTTAGAAAAAAGAAAAGGCATCAGCCCTCTCCTGGCTAGAAAAGGGTAGTAACCTGTAGATAACCCGTCCTAAAATTCGTAGTTAATAATAAATGGACGTTAAAATTTAATAATAACAATCACTGCTGTCAGAAGTACATTTCTATCTCAAAAACGAAAGCAATGACAAACGAAATGGGGATTTAATTTGACTTCCGTTGGACGATGTCAAGGTCTCTGTGCCTTTCCCGCTAATCGTAAAACAGTATTGAAAAATCATGGAAAAATTTAGACTTTATCAGAACGTTTCTCTTCCTCGCGCTAAAATACTTACTAAATATCGAGAAGTGGATCAAATATATTTCTTAAATTTAAGCTGATAATTAATTTAAATTTAATGTTTCAGCTTTCCCAATAATTATTGCAATTTTATCTGTATATTCAGATATGCCAGAAAAAAATGAATGCAAAGTGGTGGATAAATAGCTAACCCCCCCCCCCCCCAAATCAGTTGAAATCGCGATATTTGTCAAGTCTGAGGTCAGAAACATTTTCTACCAAATTCAAGTACTTTTATAGATTAAAATTTCTATCTAATCAGTTCATTCCGTAGGAATTTGGCTGTTGAGGATTCTTGAAAGAAGTTTTAAAAAATGTCGTCAAATCTTTCTCAATCCTAACTACCAAAAATGCAGAACATAACCATAATAAACAACAGGATATAGATAACCCAACAAATTGACTACAAGATATAGACTACCAGAAAAATAGGTCCATTAATAGTGGAGGTGTACTTCAAACCCGCCTGATAAGACCAACTTTTGTCATAGTGTAATGTCGACCAAAAGGGCGTTTTTTTTTTTTTTTTTTATTGCAACAGAATTTGCTCTATAATAATCATAGCTAATGAGAAGGACATTATAAATGCTCTCAAATACATAAAAATGGTTTTTCGAGTCAAAGCCCTTCCCGTATCTAATTGTTTGACATTGTATCTAGAAACAAGTTCAAACTTTTTACGTAAAAGAGTTTTGAACTTGTTTATTCTAAAACCATCTCTTCGTTATGTGTAATTTTTGCTATTAGCCAGTTGATCCTGCATTGGATCCTAGAAAGATAATCATATTGACAATCATGGGCGTATATAAGGGAGGGGGTCTGCAGTCCCCTTAGCCCCCCCGAAATTTTGATTTGATGGTAGAAATGTGTCATAAAATTCCTAAAAATAAATTAAATACGATCACTTAGTTCATAAAAAATAGTTTATTTTAAGTAAAGATGGAATGGTTGGGATTCGGCTAAATAAACCTCAATATGATTTTGTTTTAAAAAATCTATATTTCGGACGTTTCGGCTACTCATTGGTAGCCTTCGTCAGCAATGGAAATGCCGAGCGGCAGAGGAAGACCAAGGTAGGCTCTGCCGCTCGGCATTTCCATTGCTGACGAAGGCTACCAATGAGTAGCCGAAACGTCCGAAATATAGATTTTTTAAAACAAAATCATATTGAGGTTTATTTAGCCGAATCCCAACCATTCCATCTTTACTTATCACCTCGACGGCTAACTATCTAATCATCATGATAGTTTATTTTAGGTGTGATAGGGTTTTAGTTGCCCAAAAACTATTCCATGTTCTAAATTGTTAGTATTCCAAACCCCGGAAATGGACTCAGTCCCCCGAAATTTTCCCAGCCCCCCCCCCCGAAATTATTTCCTATATACGCCGATGCTGACAACCCTCCATCATGGATTTACCTAGATATAGTTCCGAAAGTGAAGGGGGAAGGACGAAGGGAAAGGAAGCCTTGAACCCAGGTATTGCAGTTCTCAAGGTTCTTCTCCATTCTATAGGCTTCATGAAAGAAGCTCTTCAGGAGCTCCTAAACTAATGTTCAATTACAGCCTACATCACCGAGAGCCTTCCGCAGGTAGGGCCACGCCTGGAATGAAAAGATCAATCATGTCTACTAGGTATCAGCTGTTTAAAATCGATAGTTTTAGAAATAAATTAATCCATTTTAAGTTGTCTTGTTTATTAAATTAAAATATATTTTATCTAGGTATTTGATTGCTTTTTTTTTATTAACTGTCTTTTTCCTGTTTTTAATTATTTATATATTTTCTTTTCTTTTTCGTTTGATGGCTTTTTTTTCTTTATCTAATATTTTAACTGTGTCAAAATTAAAAGTGTGGCTATTTTGGATAGCATGATCCACCAACGCAGTTCTGTTGTCTGTCTCGTCAAGGTTTTTGGCATGTTGTTTAACCAAACACCTCTTTTCTTAAACTTTTTCATATAAATATTCTAGTAAATGGGGTCACCATCTTATAAAATCAAATATTTTCAGAAAGTCTTTCTTGTTTTAAAAAATAATATTTATCTTTTTTCAATATTGAGATTATTTTTATTCTTCAATATCATTCAGCAAATATATTTATTTAAACTATTCATATTATATAAAAAGAAGTCTATATTCGTTTGAAGGGAAGTTAATAAATAATCAGATATGTAATGACTTTGAAAGTTGTGTACATGCATACGTATCTGTGTGAGTTATTTAAATCTCATAAGTCTTCAAATTAACATCTAAAAATACTAATATTCATGCAAATCACATAATGTAATTTTGAACTACCTAATTTCCTCTGTGCCTTAAAATGTTTTCCAAAGATACGTTATTGATTGTAAAATAATATGATAAAACTATAAATTATAATAACAAATTACATACATTTCTCTGCCTACACAACGCTAAAGCGAAATGGGTTCCAGGCAGACTGCCCGCTGCCTTGACATTTCTCGCTGGCACTGAGTCTGCAACAAAGCGGGGGCTTTGCGAAGTATAGCCTTTATCGCTGGCATTTTTTATGGATGTTACAATTTAAACTAAGGCGATTCTCAAATAATTGTCTTAGTTTTTCTGGTTTCTAAGAAACTTTCATGGCTTTGTAGGGTTTGAAACGAGTGGAAAAATATGCACACAAGAAAATTACTATTCGACATTGTAAATTCACGGGACAAATGGTTCTTAGATAGTTAGGCTCGGCCGTCGTTAGGTTAACATTCAAATAATGGGCTAAATAACTAAACTAGGTCGTGAGTGGTCGGCGATCCTCTGGTATTCAACTATAGCCTGTTCAGATAGACGGAAAAGTTCAATTCCGCATGCGCGAAATTTTGACGGAAATATTCCCGACGGTTCCACCATTTGCTAACTCCCATTTCAAGGAACAACACGATACGTGAAACATTATAAACTCTGAATATGTCTCGTTTAAGACTTTGAGAGATCAGACAAAGGAAATAGTGTCTAATATTTATCGATACTTAGCCAAAGCTATGACTAAAAAGTTTTTAACCTCCTAGTGATTAGGTTATAACAGAGAAACTTTTTATTACCAATTTCTCGCACGGGGAATATAGGCTACGGCCCTTTCCCTCCAACAAAACCATCTATTTGAAAAAGCTATAGCTTAAATTGGTTTTAGCCTTAGCTTTGGCTAAGTATTTAGGCTAGGTCCTTGTCTCGTGTACACCCAATTACTCCCTTACCTGGGAACCCTACCTTAGTTATGCTCTTTCAAACTCTTTCCGGTGGACGGATTCTACTGGCTAATGAACTTGATCTTTGAAATTTCGCAATGTATGTTTGTAACAAATTTCATTAAAATCAGCCCATTTTTGAGCCAGCTTGAGAGTGATATAAATACTTATACACAAATTTGAACCAGTCTTATTTTCTTGAGAAAGGTGTAATATTCTAATGACAGCGCCGATCGGATTTCATCATGAGGTAAACCTCATAAGCGGGTGGGTTTCTTTCCTATGGAAGGAGAGGGAAAACGCGCAAAAAGATTAACCTTATTTTTAAACAATTCCTTTATGGATTCTAAAATTTCATATCCAATGAATATTTTATTTTACTTCATACTAGATAAGACATTTATTACTTGTAATATTTAAGGCTTTTCCATCCGGAGCTCATGAGTAAATAGAAAGCGATAAGGTGTAGTGAAGCGAAAATAGCGGATAGGGGATGCTTGTTGGACAGTAGAGTTAATGATACTACGCATAGCCATTCAGGAAACACTACTCATAGCACGCTACCTCACGTGCCCCATCAGGCTTTAGGTGTAGCCTGACAATAGCCAGACTATGCCCAGGTCATGTCAAGGCTACAGCAGACCGTTACCTAGTCTCATGGCTATATAGGTCTCAGGCCCTGCTCTCAATACTCGGCGGCTTTAGGCTATTAGTTACAGATTAATCCGGGATATGATTTCACACAAAGGAACTAATTCTTCTTTATGGGTTTCTTAGCGTGAATATCGGCGGATTAATATCTAAGCTAGAAGGAACGTAAACGTACTCTTGTAATAAAACTATTGTGGAGATATTATTGCTTTTTAGAGGATTCTTAAGGAATGAAGCACTCTTCTCAGGATTTGTGAAAAATTCCTTGAAATCAATAGAAGAAAGACATAAAGGTCCTAAGAGATGGACATCCACTTCATGCAGCAACCAAAAGGATCAACTGGTTGTAACCCGCTTTAGGATTGGCCTTAATACTCATGTCTTACTTATTTTCTAGTGTCGTCGTTCGAAAGTTGGATTTGGGGACCCAGGCCGTCCCTAGGCCCACCCAGCCATTATCTAAAGAGTTCCGACATTTAGGATCTAGGATGACAGCCGACTCACATCGAATTCTCACATGAGAATGAAAAGACAAGAACTGAACAAAAGATACGGAGTACTTAGGCGACTCCTTGGACCCTCGTCTAACCTCATCGATAAAGAACAAACATACGATGTACAAAACAATCATTCGACCCATACGGACTTGAACTCTCGTGAACAGCAAACACATCCAACATCAACATCAACAGAATACAGGGAATACAGTCAAACGTTCTTCGTATAATTGTAAATGTCCCTTTCTATGTTCCAAAAAAAACTTTTCACAATGATCTTAACATCCCATTCGTCCTTAACCTTACTAAAAACCGTGTCCAAACGTTCCATTCTAAGTAGTCTCACCATCCTAATCCTGAAGGTCTATCCTTATCTTCCCAATCCCATCCTGACAATCCTCCCAGATGGCTTCGACAGTGGCCCTAGATAAACTTACTAAGCCGATTTTATTGTCATCATTAAAATATTTGCTTACAGACCTTAGGTACCAACAATAATGGGTTCTTGCAAATACTGTATTATTTTTATTTTGTTTTACTTTTCCTGTTTTGATCAATATGAATACTTATATCTGTATCAACGAACTTGATGATTGTAAATTTGATATATGTACAGATTTCAAATAAACAAATAATAAAATAAAAATAAAAATAAATAAAATACTTAGCAAGCGGCATAAATATAAAAGTTTAAGATTTATTCATAAATATAAGAATGAGAGAGTATATGGAAGGATGAGCCTTTCTTACCTTTGGCCTCTTCCATTGGAAGGTGAACGGTGGAGTCTGGTGGTAGAAAACCGAAGTCTGAACAGCTGGGAATTCAGGATCTTCCCAAAGCTCACCTCTCTTGGCGCATAATCGCTTTATCCGATCCAGCTCTGACATCCTCTGCAATGGACATATAAATTAGTCAAAAGAAGCTAGAGCAATGATATGTCATATCAAAATGCATTTTAGACACATTATATAGAATTATAAGCAAGCTCAATCAACATGTTTATTTGATCGAAACCATTGTCTTTGACTGCAATAAATATGAGGACCACAGAGGTCAAGAGGTTTAAGTAACAAACTCAAAGTTCTGAGAAAAATTGAGTCATATTTTTAAACAAGAAGTCGCTCTGAGAAGTAAATTTTTTTGATCTACTCTAATTTTCAAAGACAAGGTATGTTTGGGATTCGGCTAGGAGAAAAAAACGTCAGACCTTCAGGAAGAAATCTGTATTGCTACGGCTAACTATCTCCATGGACCGTGCCAACGTGTACCAAAAGAAGCGAAAACCAATACAGATTTCTTCCTGAAGTTCTGACGCATTTTTCTCCTAGCCGAATCCCAACTATACCTTGTCTTCGTATCACTGCAACGGCTAACTATCTCCATGGACTGTGCCAACGTGTACCAAAAGAAGCGAAAACCAATACAGATTTCTTCCTGAAGGTCTGACGTATTTTTCTCCTAGCCGAATCCCAGCCATACCTTGTCTGCGTATCACTGCAACGGCTAACTATCTCCATGGACCGTGCCAACGTGTACCAAAAGAAGCGAAAACCAATACAGATTTCTTCCTGAAGGTCTGACGTTTTTCTCCTAGCCGAATCCCAACCATACCTTGTCTTCGTATCACTGCAACGGCTATCTCCATCTCCATCCAGCTAGCCGTCGACGACAGTTACCTCAGCTGGTCTTACCTCACATTAGCCGTAAGAAGTGCATTATGTATTCCGATTCAGCAATGTAAGGGTCAGAGATTAGAACACACATATTTAATTGGCCGTTTTTACAATTACAAGGATAATAATTTCCATGAAAAACCCAGGAAAAAACATTGCAGAATCGAAGGGTTGCTTACGAGGCAGTGAAGCGGAAAAAAAGTGAACGTGCCGAAAATGGATTGCAAGTCAGCTGTTAGATAAGCTCTATTGCTACAGCTGATTTGTGGAGTTTTTATGAGAGAATGTTAGATGATCGGGTGTGTCGCAAAGAATCGAAACCCGTTCTGAATGATTTGATTCTATCTACAATATTCCACGAGTTATTAGATCACGTTGGTAATATTGCGCAATCTGCTATATTTATTTGGGATTTTTTTTTAAATGGAGAAATATCATGAAATAAGGACACTTCAACTCCTTACTAATATTTTTTATTATGTGCTTTACATGTTTCACTTCATATGACGCCGCTTCAGGAGCAATTTTATAAATATATATATATATATAAAGTAAATTAGATTAGGCTTTGAAGAATATCGATGTAAGAATAATAATTCCTCAAGATTCGAAGATGCTCTCAGCGTGTTTCTTTTCCAAATCTGCGAGGAAAGCCGATGACGCAATACTGACGTGTAGTTGATGTACTTCAACATTTTATTATCTACATAAAAAGGTAAAAAAGATATAAATATCTTGTGAAGGAAGTCTTTACCTATTGGGTAAACTATTATTAAATTGAAAAACGTGTTAAGTCCAAAGCATAATTTTAAGCTTTATTCATTAATTTCCACCTGTTCTACTATAGCCCGTTCAGTTAGATGGAATAGTTCTAGTCGAGCGAAATTCTGAGGGAAATATTCCCGACGGTTCCGCCATTTGCATTTTCATTACAATGAACAACACGCTACTTTAAAATGATTGTGTCTCGTTTAGGACCAGGAAAGGCTTTGAGAGGTCAGGTAAGGGAGATAGTGTTTAATAATTAGCAATACTACTCAAAGATAGAGCTAAAACAATTTAAGCTATAGCATGTTCAAATAAATGGTTTAGTTGGAAGGAAAAAGGCGTGGCCTATATTCCCCATGCAAGAAATTGGCGGTAAAAGTTCTCTCTGTTATAACCTTACCACCAGGGCCGCCACATGGGGGGGACAACCAGGTACAGTTGTCCCGGGCCCGGGCGCCGTGGGGGCCCGGGCCGATCCTCTCTATTTGGAAAAAAATGTATAGGTTATGAGCTTGTAAAAAGAATGGGGTTTAGAAATATAGACGAGCTTAGCCTATATTTATTGGAATGGGATCTACATTTTTTTGATGTACATGAACGACAAAACAAGTACAGTCCCAGAATAGAATATTTCATTAGGACTCGTAATAAAACTACAAGTACCGAAACTGACCTCTGCTGCACCGAATGTCGGCTTTTATTCTCATTTCGCTCAAAACTCAAGATGAAACTAATTTTAAAATGCCCAAAGTCCTATAGCAAAGTACTAGAACTTTCATTCTGGCTCTGAGAAGTGGGGGCCCGTGATCTGGTCCCGGGCCCGGCTCTGAGATGTGGCGGCCCTGCTTATCACTAGTACGTAAACGTTTTTTGTCCTAGCTTTGGCTAAATATTGAATGTCGGGAATATTTCCCTTAAAATTTCGCGCATGCGGAATTTAACTTTTTCATCTATCTGAACAGACTATAGATAATCCTGTTGGGTATTAAAATAAAGAATGCCACCATAAAGAAGTACTCAGAAGAAAAGAACTGGTAATCTACCAACTATAAATAATTAAAAAAAAAAAATAAATTAGCAAATTGAATACTAACTGCCCTTTCGCTTCAACCATGACAATGATTAATGAAAAGCGCAGACGCGAATGCCTTTCGAATATCTGTTGCTTTGCCCAGGAATAGAAATAACCGAACTGGAATCAGTCCAGATGTATTGATGGACGAATGTTGCTGGTTCATCGTACATTCCTTGACGATTCACTACATCGTTTGAAAGCATTTAACCAGAACCAAGCTTGATAGTCTGCTTTCTTGCTGGTCATCATCTCTACAAAGCTCTAATCTACAGGTCTTCATCATATCATCTCTCTCTTGATCCCTCCATCACATCAGCTCTCCCTCACTTTGTCTCTCTCTATCTATCTATCTATCTATCTATCTATCTATCTATCTATATATATATATATATATATATATATATATATATATATATATATATAATATTATATTAGTCACAAAACGTTTACCTGGAAGCTTAGTAGTAAAGTCTTCAAGCTGGGGTTAGAACACAGATCCTACTTTTGACCATATGGAATAGATTTGGACAACAGATTACAATATTTCTACAACATTTGAGATATATAGGAGTGTCTCCGTGGTCTTCTGTGTAACACCTTAGATGGTGGGTTCGAGTCCCACCGGTAGCAGGAATTTTCTCATCTCACGGCTCGTTGAGAAAATGCTCCGCTGCACCATGTATGGCGCTAATGGCCTAGTTGTCGGTGAGACGTAAAAAAAAAATTACAGCTATATAATGTATAAGAATAATTTAAGGTACTTCAACTAACACAGAACTGTCTGTTACTTCAAAGGACAGTTTATTAAATCAAACATATAATTATCATATATTTGTATTGTCAATTACTTTGACTTTCATGAAAATTAACATTAAAAACATTGAATTTATTGTGGGAACTCAACGCCTACCATAAAAAAACCTACAAATGATTTGGGAATGATTTCCAAATCATTTTATAAAAAAAAAAAAAAAAAAAAAAAAAAGTTGATTGGCGGGACTATGTTGCGGAAGTGAAGACAAGTGTTTGCACTGCTAAGGCTTCCCACAAGACTACCTCAAGAACCGCGTTGCTTAGATAGGGTGACTTGTAGAACCTTCCGCAGGAACAAAGAGGACTTTTTTTTTTTTTTTTTTTTTTTTTTTTTTTTTTTTTTTTTTTTTTTTTAAATTCAAACCAACAAAGGTATATTATCAATCTAATATGCATATATTTATCAAACATCTTTCACTAACTGACCTATCATCGCCCAGTCCAAACCACTTGACAGAAAAATTTGTAATTTTGCCACAAAAAAAATCGGCGTGTTCAGATCGATTCAAAAGATCGATCTACGATATGGATCGATCTTCGATATTGATAGATTTCACGATTACTTACAATTGCCTACGAAATACGTATTTCATTTCGATTCGAATCGATTCTCATTCGAGATTTGTTCATCACTACTACGAATCGACCTAAATAAGTCGATTTGAATTCCTGATTATATGACAAATATATCTGTAACCTAGAAGTAGAAAAATGTAAGACTGTCTTTCATCAAAAATAACATATAATGAAACTACTATTGTTACATCATATTCAAATATAGGCATATTATTACATAACTATGTTTATCAAATGAGAAAAAATAGAATGAAATAATAATAATAGACAAAATGGTTATACAAATTAAGAGCACAGTTTGAAACCTTATTTTTATTATATTACCTTCTATAGGTGAAGAAATGGAAGATATTGAGCCGTTGTAAAAACAAAGTCTGTTACTGGACATAGGACACTGTTCTGAAAATTATTTTCTCCAGTTAAATAAATGAGAATTCTACAGAAACGAGATTGAGTAACAAGAGGTAGGTTTAAGTATTTGAATATTTGAAATAAAAAAAAAAATTTGCGGTATTCTAGATAGATCGATTCTGTAAAAGATCGACCCATAGAGATCGATTCATTAAAAAGATCGGCCCTTGGAGATGGATTACTTGAAAAGATCGGCTCTTGGAGATCGATTCAAAAAATCGATATATCGTGTTTTAAAAGATCGATTCATATCGTCCATCTGTAGATCTGAACTTCACAGGACGTGCCAACGGATTTGCAAAACCACCAGAGAAAAACTACAGTTTTATCACTCTCTAAATGCTCAACCTGAATTATGGAATGTTGATAAACGTTCATGTCGGTGTGCTATATAAAAACTTTGTAAAGAAGCAGCGATATTGTACATGGTTTCCAATGATAATTTACCTATATGAAAGGGGGTCTCCCGTGGTCTAATGGCTAGCGCCTTGGATTCATAAGCGGGAGATGGTGGGTTCGATTCCTAACCTCCGGCAGGAATTTTATCATCCCACGGCTCGCTGGTAAAATTCCTGGCTGCACCCTGGATGTCGGCGCTAATGACCTAGATGTAGATGCGCCGTAAAAAAAAAAAAAAAAAAAAAAAAAAACAAACTATATGAAAGAAAATGAACTTCAGGCTCCTAATAAAATATGCTGAGGAGAGTGAGAGAGAGAAGGAGGGGCTAGTGTTAATAGTCCAAGGTCGGTCTGGAATTCAAATACAAGAATTTATGCTCCTCACCTCCAAATCACCGGGTCAACTATGTCCCACGCTCTCTCCCTCCCTCTCTCTCTTTCGTATATATATATATATATATATATATATATATATATATATATATATATTAATATATTAAACAGAGACAAAAGCCGTTCAAAAGAACAAAACTAACAATTTCGATGTTTTAAGCACTTATTTCTCCGATTCACATCGCCCTATCGAAAATTGCTTCAGAACCTTTTTTGTTTGCTTTGTTGTTTGTGAGCTTCCGAATGGTAACTTTCCACTTCCCACTATTTTCAACCCGTCTTCGAGATATTGTCAATCGATATGTCATGTCATTAAAATATCTTAGCTTAGATGCACTTTAAACATGTAGTAAATATTAAAATTAAATCCGACGATATACGATGATATGTATATATTTACTACCTTTATTTACGCCGCCATGTTCGGATTGCGTCATAAGGTCAACCTCCTAAGCGAGTTTCCTCCCTATTGAGAGAGGGGGAAAACGCGCTAAAAAATTGCCAAGATTAAAAATTTGCTTTAGAGCATCAAGACGTAATTTCTCCGAGAGAATTAACTGGGCAATGATGGAAGACCGGATCAGCGCAATGAAGGTAGATGAGGGTAAACAGAGCACGTCCGCTCTTTTCCGAGGATATGACATCAAGGGTAGTATATCGAACGGACCCTAACAGGGCCACAAGATTAGATATTCTGTATTTTTGAATATTTATAAATGACACAATTAGATTTAATTCCAGCCTTAAGCTCAATTTAATTAATACAATCTAGCCAATGCTTCATTGCTCAATTTAAATTAGTCCCCAGAAGCCTGATTCCTACAAAAGTCCGTCACGGAGAACCATTCTGTACACATTTAATTTTCTTGCAAAGGCTTAGATTCTACGTCCACCAGTTGGTGCAATACCAGCATGCTACGTTTTACGAATGTATTCCAGAATAAGTTGGCTGAGAGTGCTATTGCCAGGCAAAAATTTCTCATTTCATGATGAGCCTCTTTAGAATCTTTTGAGGTCATTTGACACAAATGAGTAGATTTTTTTTGTGGCAAATTAATTTTATTATATGCGCTGGCTGTTACCCGGTGTGCCATGCTACACCTACTTTCTGTATCTGGAAAAGCAAAAATAAATTAGAAACCAAATATGTAATATTAAAATCTAATAACGCAAATCTGTACTGTTCGGGTTCACAGTTTCGAACCCGAATCTGTGAGCTATGTGTCCTAGACTATTTTAACTTCCCGGATCAAGACCTACATGTGTGCCAAGTTTGGTCAAAATCGGTCAAACGGCGGGGATTTATATGAGGGACAAAAAGACTGACAAGCAAACACCTGATTTATATATATATATATATATATATATATATATATATATATATATATATATATAGATTTATTTATTTGGTACTAATCTGTACTTGGCCCGATCACAATACACCTTATCCGGTACATTACCCATTGTTTAATTCATGTAGCAATCCTCTGAATATTCCATCATTCACCCAGTGAGTTACGATTGATGGAAGGTTTAGATTCTTAGAAGGATACAGATTATAGACAAATGTAACAGCTGTTAAAAACAGACAACCTATTCTGCTAGCTGGAATTCTGTAGCTGGTGCCAGCTTGTTCTCTATTTGAAGCTATTTCTAGCACTGCCGCTTGCAGTTCGGCCTTTATTTCCTCTTTGGATTACCATTAGAATTAAGCAAAACGTAAATTACTGTTATATTGAACGCCGTCCGAGCCAAACCGCTCAATATCTACAATTTTTAAGAGTTATAGGCTACTCGAGGACGAATAAAGAAAAGGCTATTCGTATTGTGCCATAACAAATAACAGGTGGGTAGAAAGAGAAATATGTTGATAGTTAAGTAGAGAACGTGACAATACACATGCCGGACAAAGAAAGACTGGAGAGGCGAAGACACCCACACTCTCACCCCGTTAACAGCTTACGGTCTTGAATAGTTTTAGACCGTCGACAGTATTGTCAGGTCTCCGTAAGCATCTTACTAACGTACGTAATCTTACTAATGATACGTAGACCAGGGCACATCTGGGTTTACGTGGATATTGAGAGGGGACAAGCTAATTTTTTTTTTTTTTTTTTTTTTTTTTTTTTTTTTTTTTTTTTTTTTTTTTTTTTTTACGGCGCATCTACATCTAGGTCATTAGCGCCGAACAAGCTAATTATTGGAGGAATATTTTCGGAAGACCTTACATAACAATAATCGATAATTTACAGGAACATTTTGTTTTCTCTACATGTAAAAGAAATCACTTTTTCTTTTTCTTTAGTTCTTTTGCTCATAACTCCGAGACTATTCACGGCAGAGACCTTCCCAAGGCTTCAAAAGATTCCTCATAAAGTTTTGTATAATGTTACATTATGGCAGTATGGATATTTGTTGTCCCATGGATGATCAGGAAATTAAGAAAAAAAAACTGAAATAAATGTAAAGCGTTGCTTCTCTGTCGGGAATTTTAGAACTGTCAGAAAAGCTAAGAAAGACAAGAAATAAATAAAAACAAACAAATTAACTGAAAAAGGAAAGTTCGCCTGATCTGCTTGAGTACGATTATCAGGAAGTCGCTGAGAAATCTCACTAAATTGTTTGTTCTGCTAGGAGCTATTATTGAAACACGGCAATTTTCGGGAAGATCTATTTGCAAGTGCTTCAATCCCAGAAGTAATTAATCTTATAATGTTTGGGTTCCTTGCAGAAACTAAATCTATCTCCTGTAAGTGAAAGCTATGGATTTCTTGACTGATTTCACATTTTCGCTTCCATGTTTCTGTGATCCGCTCTGATGGCGATGAGAGTGGAGATGGACTTCTGCAAGGAAGCTTGTGACAGTAGTGTGCGCCGCAGAAGGTGGCAAAGGGGTTGATAGCCCTAAAACAGGTCCTCGTCTATAATCACACTCCCTCGGGCCATCAAGATGAGGATATACCCACGAGCCCCCTGGGGTGCGACAGACCGTGGGGCTCGCTAGATTATCCTCGGGTAGGAGGAGAATCCACTACACACAGCTTCCGCCCTGAAGACTAGTGCTATGAGTCTCACTCAATTCAGAACCCCACCACGTTCTGGACACTCGACTGCAGTGCTTCCAACGTATGACCACTACGCTGCAACAGGCTCCAACACAACCCGTAATACCATTTTTGAGTACCCATAGTACTAAGCACCCATGGCAGCACCAGAAATGATCACCGGTCTAGAGGTTAAGTACCCTCTACGGTTTCCCTCCAGAGGAGAACAGGCCGGGAAGTAAGCTTGTGACGGGATTTAAAAGATATTTAACGTCAGGACATCAACCTGTAACAACTCCAGAATCACTGTGATTTTTTCACACTCATTTTCTGCCCTTTGGGTCTTATATTCCTTCACATACAGTAAGACCTCCATTATCCGGGACTCTATTATCCGGGATTCCAATTAACCGGGGTCTCGATGGGGGAATTTTTATTTTTATTCCTTCTTTAAATATTATGTACATAATATTTATATTTATTGCATTATTTTTATTTTTGTCAACTAAAGCATTTGATTTCATAATTATGTATTAAATATTTGTATGTAATGACGATTATGTACATAAATATGAATTTAAATTAATTACGTACATTGTAAACTAAAGAATGGAAAAACAGGCAGTTTTCGGAAGAATGTGATGATTCCATATTTCTGGAAGCATCTCAATTTATTTCATATTCTTGGAACTGAAACGTTTTTACGTCTTTCTATGAATCCCCTACTGGAGTTTCGATTATTCGGGGTTTTCGATTATCCGTGGACCACCCTCCCCGTCATTACCCCGGATAATGGAGGTCCTACTGTATTTCAGGTTCATTCAAAAAATCCTTAGGTATTCGGGCTACGTTGTCAGGAATTCATTATTCTTATCTATCATAGTGAAATATAAAAAAAAATATAAGATTATCCCGAAGGGGCATTCTTTAATGTATACACCCTAAACCGAAAAGTGAACTTTCCACTACCTAGACCACAGCAGGTTTTACTAGCCTATTTAGGTTGTACATACTTCTGTTAATAAACATCAATATGAATTAAATCACTGCCTAATATTTCATCATCCGTATGCTCAAACTTAAAATATAATAACATTAAGCTTTCAAATATAAACCTAATCCCTGCAATGTTGGGTTCTCATTAATTAAACATTTTATAGTTAAATCATAAATGTGCCTCTAAAAAATTTCATTAAAGGTTTAAAATTATTATTTATTGAATGGTGTAATAATGCTTATATATAACAATTTTAACATGGATATGTCTTAGCAATAGCCTAGTGTGACGGCAAAACTGTAACGCTTCGGCTACGTCGGGACGATGGTACACGAGGGTTCCGTTGCTATGGCGACTAACCCACGTGGTTAACGTACTATCGAAACCGTCTAATTTTTTTGAGGTAAAATCATTGAAGATTAAATCAGTGGGCTTAGTTTCAGCATAATATTAATCATTACTAATGGGAAATAAATAATGGGCCCTCCCCCAGATGAATAAAAATTTTTGTGGATAACTCATTATGCCCTCTTCAGACATATCCATGATACATGCAATTTCCCACGGGGAAATTAACCTAGTTTGTTGGATATGGCTTGTTATGGTTCTGATGTTGACTCTAAACGTTGAATGAATTCTTGAAACAATCATCTCAGTAACCGCGATGAATTAATGAGATGAAATACCCTATAAAATTCATCATGAACCAAGCACTATCTTTTGATAGTTGGCTAACTAAAAGTTGACAGGAGTGTGTGTCAATGAGGACATCCAAGGGAGGATTATTGAAGTTTTGGCTTCTAGAAAGGCAACACTATTGTAGCTGTGCTATAAGTAGACTCACGATGATGCCTAGAAGTCATCAAAGCAAGTGCGGGACTTTCTGAGCAGTGCCGGGTGGTCAGAGAGAGTGAGGTCCACTCTTAGTAGCTGAGTCAGGAATTGAGATTTCTCCGTCCTACATCCTCTTCTGTTCCACGTCTAAGGAGCTTGTATGAATCTTCTAGAAATTTCGGGGAGGGGGTGGGTAATTGAGTTCTGGAGGTTTTAAGGGGCGAATTCAGTGGAGACTCCAGGGGACTTTCTTGTGGTCAAAGCGAATGGATTTTGATAGGGTTTCAGACGGAACTCAATAAAGGTTAGCGGATAGAATTCAGTTCAAAAATTGATTTTTTTAAAACTTAATTGTGATTCTTGGAATGTATATAACCAAGAGCATTATTGTGTCTCAAAATAAATCTTATAACCTACATACCCCTACTGAAAGCTACATATTTCAGCCCTACCCTTGAAGGAACTTAATTGGTAAAAATACAAACTCCAGTCGAGGAGGAAGACGGTCCTCGGGTAGAGCCACGTGAGCTGGTTTCCCTTTCAGCCCATGATCACGTAAAGCGACATAGCAACTTCTTCCAGGAATTCATCAAGAGGTGAATTGCTCTGTTAAGAATTTTCTTCATGTTTTTGGCATAAAAAAAGGGCGAAGGTTGTTTGATCTAGCAAAACAGTGCCATCTTGTCAGTAGAGGTTGGCTCAACGACTTCTGCAAATTTAGATAGCCATTTTTCTAGGTATACATAACGACCTTAACATTCCCTTCGTAAGCCATCTCGCCAAATCCCGATTCCTAACCTTTCATTCCAAATTGTCATCCCACCCAAACAAAGAGGACAATCCCTTTCCACTCGGACCAAACGTAAAAACCTTCCCAGGAGGCTTACAGGACTTTGGCCCCGTGAAAGTGGCAATAATGTTTGGCTCATTCCATATACTGTTCATTGATATGTATACTTAGGCCAGCACAATTTTTAATTTCTCAACCCCAGATCAAGTATAAAACGAGTACTTGCAAGCATATGAAGTAAGTGGAACGATTTTTTCGCGCGACATTCGCTCCAATAACCATGTTCCGGTGGGCGGATTCTGCTGGTTACCGAACGTGACCTTTTAAAATAGACGAAAGATTTTTGTACCAAATTTCATCAAAATCGGACCATTATTGAGGCCAGGAAAGCGCGAAAAGACAAATATATATATATATATATATATATATACAAATTTGAACCACCGTTATTTTCGGTTTCTAGGGGTTCTGAAACGCAAAATTTTCTAGTCGGCACTTCCAGATTGTTTCATGAGGTCAACTTTATAAGCGGGGTTCCTCCCTACGAAGGGAGGGACACCGCTTATACCGCGCTAAAAGATGCCCTTACTCCACTTGTCCGTACGCCCGTACCTTTAACGGCGAACACTGGGTAGGTTGGCTGCAGAGATTTTGAGATCGTGTAGTCGTTTAAATATTTACAAAACAATGAATTGAACTGAAGCTTTAACTTTAGCATCCAATTCTCTCACAATATCATAAAACTCCAGTTGTAGATTATGGTGGCGATAGATATACACAAACCTATCGAACTCGAAGCCCACACATCCAGCAGGTGGATACAAGGCGGGAGTTCGACCTTGAACCAGCGGCCTGCTAAGTGGGGCACCCGTTCCATGGCTGTAACCTGGGCTACTTAAAACCTGTGGCACTCCGAACATTCGGAAGCAATCCTACGTTCTCTGCTAAGTAGTTTACACAGTGCTACCTACTACTGTGCTAAGTAGCCTTATGTAAATTGTATTAATTAGTATGAAGAAACTTAATCTATTTATTTTTATTTACGCCGAATAACAACCCTTTAGGTCATTAACGCCATTTGTTAATGAAACGAACATTCATTGATTGTTTATATTTATTTACATAAATATAAACAAGCATTCACATTAAGAGTATATTATAACGCAATTTAGTTGATACTAGTGGTAACTATTTCTTCCGGAATATCATCATAAAATGTATTAGTTTTGTTAACGTTGGAGTGATTAAATTTTGTAAATTAGTTTTGTGGCCTCAAAATATTCAAAAAGTTGTGTTATTTGTTTAGCGTCATTGACGACCAAAACGTCGTCAATAGAGTCTGCCAGCTGATGTTGCTCTTTTGTTTTAGCACTTTCCTCCGAAGGAAAGTAGCTATTGAGATTGCACTCATGACGGAATTTTTGAAAAATTTCTTCAAATCTTTATCGATCCTACCTAGTAGACACCGAAAATGACCCCCGTTAAAAGTTATATATATATATATATATATATATAGAGAGAGAGAGAGAGAGAGAGAGAGAGAGATGTGTCTGTTAACACGATAGCGGCCAGAGTTTTTGTTTTTGAAATTTCATATATAGCATTCAATTAGCAAACGATTGAACGAGTTCGTTAACCACCAAAATCGGTCCACCGGAAGGGGGGGGGTTTATCCCGAACCCAAAACACTAATTTGACCATGTCAGCCGTAATATTTGTGGTATTCGTAGTGGAAATATAGAGAGAAAAGTGAGATGTAAAAATAAACTAAATCGATTCATTAGGGGGTTTACTTCGGACCCACAATACCAATTCGCCACTACCAGCCGTGATTTTTGTTATATTTCGACGAAACTCAGTATTCGTAGTGGTAATCTACAGGTAAAAATGTGTTGTAAAACTAAATCGGTTCATTAGGAGGGGGGGGGGTTTACTCCCGACCTAAATTACTAATATACTCATACCGGTCGTAATTTCTGCTGTATTGTAACGAAACACGGTATACGTTGTGGGTAACTCATGAGAAAGAAGTGTTGTAAGAATGAGCTAAATCGGTCAATCGGAAAACGGGGTTTTCTTTGTAATATATTTCAATAGAATTAGCTTGCCAGACGTAGGTTCGCAAGGCCGCCGCAAGGAGCGCTTTCTACCACTAGAGGGACTGTATCCTGTTCCTGCGTCAGATCAAAAGACGAAAATATGAGGTTTTTTGTATTTATTAAGTAGTGTAGTAGGATTTTTTAAGCAAATTGTTCTGGAAAGCAGTTTACACTACCCAAATTCTGAGGAAAGTGCTTAGTTATGCTGCTCCTGCGTGACGGACTTTTTTTATAAGTCCTGCAATCTGTCAAAATATGTTTTTTATCCGTGAATTGCACATTGCACGTGGATTTACTTCTTGTTTTAATGCATGTGTACCCCAAAGGTCACTAACTTACCTTTGAGTGGAGATTATACTTTAGTGAAAATTAATATTCTTTAAGCTTTGATTAGAGTGTTAATATTAAATTAAAGGTGCAACTAACTATTGTTAGTAAGTTAAATTATATTTTGCTATAAGGTCGAATTAAATTTTGTCAATTAGCCGTTCCACTTAGTTGGTATAATAGCCTAAAATTTGATCTAAGGAGTCTGACAGTTGGCATTGCTCCTCTAGTTGCACATAAGCCCTGCAATTAATGAAGATGTGCTTCACAGATAGCAGCATTCTTTGACACGAGGAAGATGTGTGTGTCTCATTCTTAATCGCGTTAACAGCACAATTCATTTTCTCTTTTTTCGCGGATTGATGTTTCCCAAGCATTAACGCTTCATTTATTTTAACGTTTATTATCTCGGATCCTTCCCAGTCAGCTTGCGATGTCGTCCATACAGAGTTCCGTAAACATGCAACCAAAAAGCATGTTTTGTAGCAGTCTACATTTATATAATTGCTTTTTTTTTTTTGCTAACATGCCTACTTGTTCTTTTTTTTTTTTTAAGTAGGGTTATTCGTTGGAGTAAGTAGGTTGTGCACGATACGAAGCCTGGTTAACATTTCCTCGTCACCACGTTAACCAGGTTTTTGTTGTGAATTAGTAAAGGATATAAATAGACCAAAAATCCTGTTAAATATAGACTAAAAGAGATACCAAAATCTACAGCCCGTAGCGTGTTGAGGAGATCTTGGCAGGAGTCAGTGTAGCATTGAGTATGCATTAGAGGTTGGCTGGATGTGACCTCACGACCTATCACGAACCCCGTATCCAACGCGGCACTAACTCTCCTTACAATAGTAACAACATACAGCTTCGTCCGGTATAAACACTCAGACGGAATGTCAATCAACAATTGTTTTATTTATTTATTCTATAATGGAGTATGCACGAGGAGAATGATGTAGGCTTGCATATTTTATGGTCTTTGTAGTCGATCAGACAGCTTACAAAATCTGTTAATTTCAAAACATTATTGAACTGGCATTAAGTAAAATAGAAAAGCTTTAAAACAAAAATATAAATAAACTGTTAACTATGTTTATTTACAGGGAAATTTTTAGTTCATATAAAAGCTTACCTAATGTGGAAACATGCGTTTAGGAATGAAGAAATTTAGTTTTTAAAAACTCTCAAATGGGAAATGTTGTTCTAGGAAAATACATTGCAGAAATATCAGCCAATATTTTCCAGGCGGAAGGTCAATAAAAGAGAAATAATAAAGCCAATTTATTTTATTTCAACTAAATATGTTCCACACTTAGGTGCCTCTTCAAGGAGCTAAAAAAACTCACTAAACCAAAAATTATTGCGTCAGTCAGCTGTATAAAATCTATATATTCTAAAAAAAAAAAATAGAAAAAGAAAAAAAAAATGATCAGCCCATTATTATAAAATTTTCCTTTTTTTATTAGGTGACTACTCACATCTGATTGACTCTATACGTAGTAGTGCCCTCCGTTTTGACGTCCCCATTATACGGGAAGGTTCGCCTTAATACAATTAGGCTGTATATCTAGTTTAGTGAGTTTTTTAGCTCCTATGGTGTGAAACATGTAGAGTGGTCCAAAAAACTCAAGTTTCTTTTAGAGACCTAGGGACCCTCCCATTTTGTTACATCTAATAAAAGAATAATTTATTTAGTTTTTATACATTTCTGTAAAACACTTAAGTTTAGAAAATGTTTGTTTATCAGGATTCAGAAGATAACAAAGCTGTTGATCTCTTTATTACAGTTTTCATGAAAATACAAGACAAAGTTTTTTAATTGGCCAAATAACTAAGAGAGAAATGAACATTTCATCTCAAGACGAAGAGTATATTAAAATATAAGAAAGATTTAAAAAAGAAGAGGTGAGAATAGAAAAGTCTGTTTCTGCTGCAAAATCCACGTCTTCTTCTATTAATCCACCCGATGATGGCTTAAATGAATATTCAAGTGCCAAAAGCTGTCCTGAAAATGGTTCTGATGATGAATTTTATCAACCTTCGTCCAAAAAATAGTTAGAAAAAGTTTTAGGTGGCAAGAGCGAAGATGTTTCTGAACCAATGGCTAAGAAGAGCCTTTTGACTCTTGGAGCCACTTCCAAAGAAAAAATTTAAAGACTTCATTTTTATTATGGTCTTCATTATAAAATATACTTATTTTTAACATGGTTTCTAATGTAAAATAACCAAATAAATTTAAGTTTTTGTATCCTAACGTGTCATGTCATTTTTTCAAAAATTGTAATAAAATTCCCATTTTCATTTTTTAAAACAACATTGAGCACTGCCTTCCAAGTGACTTATGACCTTGAAATTTTGGCTCCTTACTTCTTTTATCAAATAGAAAAGAATTGGGGGTCCCTTGGTTTTTACATTCAACTTGAGTTTTTACCATAGGATTTTGGACCACCCTAATGTAGAGCTTAAATAAAATCAATTGAATTGGCTTTGTTAGTTCTCTTTTATTAACTTCCGTCTAGAAAAGTTTGGATTAATGAAGGTTGGGTCACTATAAAATATAAACAGAAATAATATGTTATGCTATGAGGAACATTGTTTTAGGTTCATAATGATAAAAATTAAGCATTCCGGAAAAACATGGCTTTACTAAACCTGGTCAACAATAATTATCGTCGACCAGTATCAGTTCAATTACAATAAATTATCATTCTTTATATAGAATGTAGTTGATTTCGTAGGAACAACAACAGCCTTTCTGCTGGGAAACGCACTGGCAACATCTACAAGAAGACCTCAGCAACGCTTTTCTTAATAAACGTGCGTGAAATACTGCTCATACATTCTTAAAGAGTTTACAGCGCAGAGATCTATGACAGGACACTCAAGTTAAGGGTGGAAGGGAATTTTACGACATTCGCACATGGAAACCAGAACGACGTAAGTCGATAAGAGTCTCACCTCGCTAAAGTGAGATTTCAACGTCACATCTTTCAGAAATTTACATACACAACTTAAAATAAAAAAACAATTTAAGTTCTTTATAGCGTATCGATCAATAGAAATTAATAAAAATAAGAAATTAAAAATAACTTGATGATGATAATTGAGAGAAACATAAATAGATAAAATGTGAAAGATATAAATTCATTAAATTAGCCGATTGTTAAACAAAATTGTCTGAACATGTAAATTGAGCCTAAGTCCGAATTTCACCCATTTAATTATTAGAAGATGTTTTACCATAATATTCCAACTTCAATTCTTTAAGTACAAGGTATACTGCTAGAACGGAAGATTAAACGGTTCAACTGACTACATTTCATTTTCCTACCAAAATATATATTTAATTATTACTTATTAACACTAACAAAGGGGTCGAGGTTAGCACAGTGGTAGTGAACTGGACTAATATGTTGGAGGAACTGAGTTCAAATCCCGTGTATGCAATAATGATTTTTTTCTTTTAGTGTCCTCGTTCATGGGTTGAATTGAATTCGGCCTCGCTGGCCGTCCCTAGACCAACATAGCCTTTAATTAATTTATATTATGTCCCTGCACTATCTCCCTAGTGTGCCGTATTGTCATGAATCAGATACCTCAATAGTATCTGCCCATCTAGGCCGTCCTGGCCTGATACGGGACTGTTTTTTTTTGTTTTTTTAACACCGACAAAGCTCACTACGGAGCGATTCACTCTTCTACACAGTTCTTCAAAAACCAGTCGATCCAAAAAACGGGGTATATGATAACTGTATAATAATAAAATGGTTAACGTAATAATCAAAAGGTTAATTCTTAAAATGTTATACAATAGCTGACCCGACAGACGTTGTTCTGTCGTAACATGGATATTGAATTTGGATTGGTATAAAACCCCTCGGTTTCTTCTATTTAGATTTATCCAAACAAACAGCACCTTTCAGATTGTTGGTTTTTTAATGAACGAGGCGAACGGTAAATAAAAACTTCACCTGTCGACTTCGTTCTTCTAATCGGGAGCGCCTCTTATGTACTCTCATATGAAGCCAGCAACGTTTTTTAAACCTTTGCCGGTAGGTGAATAAGCCTGTTGTGAATCTTCTTCATACGTCCACATTCTTGTATTGTGTGGTCAAGCTGAATCCCCACAACGAACTAAAAACGGACTACCTCCTGTATGCTGGACAATAGTAACCGCTACCAGTAGCAGTGACTCCTGACAGTAGATTCCAGGAGCAGTGAGTACTTTAAAGAAGCGTGGTCAGGAGTACGTTGCGAGAGGGTAATAGTCTAACCCAGTTTCCTAACCCCGTTCTCAAGACCCGCTCCCTAACCCATTTAGTAATCCAGAACCTAACCACTTCATATCTCTGTGGAAAATGAAAGTAACCCTGCAATGCTCCTGTGGAAGTGTTCCTTCACATTGGGTCCTGAGGGAAGCTCTTCTGGACTACACACCTGGGTTGTTCAAGGTTTTCCGAGTGAAATTGACATAACCAATAGTCGTTATATAATTCATAACTAATTATATAACAGCCGATTTTAAGGGTCTAATGAGGTAGCAATCCTGAAGGAAGTTTGAAAAATTTCAACAAACCTTAATCCACCTTTCACCTAGATGCCTTCTTTCTTTTATATATATATATATATATATATATATATATATATATATATATATATATATATATATATATATATAAATATATGATTGATTGGTGAGACGGCTTCTCTCTCCAGCGGTGTTCTTTCTCTCCTTACTGCAATATTTCGCCCGGTTCCTTCTAATACTATGAGTATTACGCCTGACTCAAGCTAGACAACATGACGAGAGGACTTCCCGATAAGGAAAGCCTGAAGAGGTGCGAAAAGGCTCGAAACATGTCGGGCGAAATTTACCAAATAAAGTAGTAAAAGTGAACAAAGAGGGTACTGCTTTATCGACACCCTGCCAGAAAAAGTTGAAAATATATATCGGGTCATCTTTCACAAGAATTAATACAAAAGTAAAATGGTTTCATTAAGAGTTAGGTTTATCTCGGAACTAAATTATTTATCAGCCCGTGCCGGCCGTTATTCTATCTTACTGACAACCAACCTCTGTCTATATCGTGCTCAAATATTCAGAAACGTGCCTTGTAAAAATAAGCAAAATTAATTCAGAGAAACATGAGAAATACATTAATTTCTAGGGGAAACGCCGATATTTCTCTTCAAGACTAATTGCGTTTTGGAGTCTCTGTCATTTACGGGTTTCCTTCCCCTCGCTGTAAAAGGCAACAAGCTAAATATTCCGCAAGATAGTAAAATATGTTTTATGACTACTACGCTTCAAGCAAAACAATTCCTTCTGACCTTCAGATTCCTTTGTCTCAATCCCTCACCCAATTCCGCAAGGTCAAAAGCTCTATCTCTACTCCTGACATCCAGGACAATCAGATCACTAAATTACGCTTTTCAGATAAATTAATCACAAATTCTACTGAAGTTAAATATTGGAAAATTATATAAAAATGATGATGCCTTTTCAACATAATATGTTTCACTATATTATAGTGGTATCAAAAAATCAAATCCTAGTAGGATTGCCTACTTTAGAGCCTTATAATACCATAAAACGCTATAGCGTCTATTTCGAACTTTGGATCCATTGGATGAATAACTTGCTGTTTTTTTTTATGGAGCCTATTTGGTTGAGAAGCCTGCAGCAATGAACTGGTGAATTGGACAAAATTATTTGTCATTGCTTGGCGTGTTAAAAAACTAGGTTGAAATCTCATGCTCAAGTTTATTTTTCTAACGTTAATGATACTTTTCTAACTGCTTGCTAGAGTACAAAGTCAAAATACAATTAATACACCACTTCAGAATCACCGAATCTCTTAGTTAGTTAGAGAAGAAGTCCAGAGCCCGTGAATTATTTAGCAAGTGTTGGGCAACAATGGATTCTGGATGCGTTGCATCATATGCTAACAACCTGGAGTGTTTGCAGCGAGGCTTCTGTAAATATTGTACAAGACTCCCTCCGTCTGTGTCGTAGCGCGCTGTATTAGCATACGAGATGACGTAGCGTCTATTACCAGGAAGCCAATGTAGGAACTTGTGCGTACCTCAAACCACATCCTTGTATGCGCGGTTTCTTTCGTTAGCGACTTTTTTTCCTGTATGTCAACATCTACCTAAATATTTGTAATGACAAATATTCAGTGTGGAGGAAGAAGATGAAATGAGCCCTCACCCTCACTGGCAACAGAAGCCACACAAACAAGGATATTGACCAAAATCAGTGAGGACATTTAAAAAGCCTTATTTATATTTTATGAGCGTTGAGTATTAAGCTGCTTGATGTTTCATTTTGACAAGTTAATTTCTATAATGGAGCTTAAGGTGTAGATATAACGCTTAGAAATATATTTTTCCGGTTCGTCATCGTCTGACAAACGGCAATGGAAGCGTACTCCACTGTAAGACGAGAGATTCTAGGTTCATGAATAAATATTTGAAAATTACTTTGCTGGCGGTATAACCGCCATGTTAGTGGTTGAACAGTATATTTTTGCTTTTAATTCGGTCAATTATAATTACGTTGTCCCAAAAACGACTTTATTTTTTTCTGTTAGCCAAAGAGTAATTTATTATTATTTTATATAATTAATACTAGGGCCAAATAATTATAACAATAATTATTGTTGTTGAGCAATCGAAATTCAAGAGCTATCTAAGGGAAGGTAAACTCCATAATATTTTTCTAAGCCGTGTAAAATATTTCACTACGTATTAACGAGTAAGTAGAACATGTGGGATTTGCTTGACATTTTCCCGGATTGACTTTCTTAGACTATTGATTTCCAGAGCAAGGAAAATGTATGACATGATTTCAATTGATGCGGGAATCCAGTTTGCGTAATGTGTGGCAGGTGTTCTCGTATGAAGAAAAAAGCAAGACAAATCCTTAATTTTTTTTTCTTAGATATTTTAATTTTAATCTAAAAATTAATTTTCTACTGTAGAAAAAAAATAAACCCAAAAAACAAATATTTATCAACAGACATGTGAAGTTTTTCTTAATTCTTTCCTTCATGACTTCTCTTACACTTTCCTTAATGAAAGGTGGTCATTATGACCATAATAAATTTACTATAAAGTAGGTTCAGGCTTTTTGATTTTCGGCCTGATGAAATATCGGTTAAAATTTTGGAATCGTCACTTTGAAGACGACATATTATGAATTTAAATTCTATGATTTATAAATTACACCAGAAATAAGAATTATATTACAACACGCAAAGATGATTTAGTTCCTGGAAGTCGGATATATGTTCTTAGTTGAGTTTGATTTGACACTCAATTATGCAGGTAGATGGTAGTAAGATATTCCAAAAAAAAACATTTAACTGTTGTATTTGGATTGAAAATAAAACAGTTTGGAAGAATTTGGAATAACTCACGGTTGGAAGGTTGTTTTCATTACTGGACGGACCACCACAGCTTCAGTACTGGAAGCTACTTGTCCACCAACGTATGAAAGAGTATTTGTCACTTATCACCAACCGGCCCGGCTCCAGGTCCAGGTTGGGCCTGGAGTTTCTCTAGTTAAGTTTTGTAAATAAATTGAGGGTGGAGGGAAAAATCACCAACCTAGCTTAGTGATAGCGACAGGAACAAATGACAAGTACCAGTAAAATAGATATAATCCACATCCCGGTGGGTGCCCCGTATATTTTAATTGTTGATATATTTTAGCAACTTTTAATTACAAGGTTTCTAGTTGAGGAATGTTTCTAGTATAAGCAGCTCTTGAGTAGGATTTTTTTTTTAATGTACTCCCCGCCGATTGACAACTTTAAGCGGAGGGCTTCAATGCTTTGGAAGATTGACAACTGCTAGGTAATTTTCTGAGATTAATTGTTTTAAGTCAAGACATCTTACACAATAAATAAAAATAATTGTTCGAACCAGCAAGGTAATGATTCCTGCTGGATCATTAATAGACTTAGAAGACTAGCCAATTATTCACATTTGCTATGACTATTTGTAAAGGAAAAAGAGAAGTTTGTCCTGATAAGTCCATCAAGATAAAGGATAGACTAGACACGGCAAAGACCTTGAAACAAGGATGTAAAACATGCATTACAGATGGCAATGAATATTGTCTAGATAGCGCTAAGGAATGTTGGGGAGAAACGCATTATGCAATTTGAGGAAGTGCAGCTAGCTCCTTGATTCATGAGACCTCAAATCCAGGGGAATTGAAACTGACAGTCCCTTATTCTACCGCACATATTCCATTTTAAATTATTGCTAAGTGCCTAAGGTCGTGGGTTTGATTCCCAGTAGGGGTGGTGGCTTTTCTTAGGAATGGAGAAAAGGCATAAGCCCTATCTTGGCTAGAAAAGAGTGGTAACCTACAGATAACCCCGTCCTAAATTCCTTCGTTATCAATAATAAATGGACGTTACAATTTAAATAAATAAATGTTGAATGTAGAACATTCTAATTACCTTTATAAACTGACCGATAACAGAAAAAAAAAAAAAAAAAAAAAAAAAAAAAAAAAAAAAAAAAAAAAAAAAAAAAGCCTCACAGTGCAGAGGAAACTCATCGTTCGGGAAAACTCAATTTTAAACACGTTCCTCATTTATGTACGTTACCTACCAAGATATCCACCCTAATACTCACCAAGTGGCAAGACACTTGGTCTGAAACTAGCGAAAACAACAGGAACGGAATGGCCATCTAGCAAAAGAGGTAGACAAAGAGAAGAAGTACAGACTTGACTCCGTATTGGACATACCCTGCTTACTCACGGACACCATATCACTAAACAGAACAGATCTATTTATGAACAGTCTAATGAAATACTCACAATAATACATATACCGAATGCAACGACTGCAGACAACGAGAACACTTAGACCTACCTGAGGACCTGACCGAACTTTTAGCAGACGATAGCTGAAACATTGAAGCAATAATTAAACATCTTAAAAAACACTGAAATATACACGAAGGAAACTATTCGAAAGATTTTTCTGCAAAATCGGGTCTGTAGTAAAGTTCGACGGGACGATCTCACACCGAAAACAAGAACTTAAAACTTCGAAAGATTTGGGTGAATCACTTTTAACTGTTCTTTGTGATTTCTTTTTTGTGTGTTTAACGGCGTTTAAAAATTAGGGCTATTAACGCCGGGCTGTCTACAGGTTTCCGCCCTTTTCTATAATGCCAACAGCACGTGGTCGGTCACCCATTCAGGTACTGGCCACGCCCAAAGTTGCTTAACTTCGGTGATCTACTTTGTGTTTGTTTTTTCACCGTTTTGTATTGCTTTTGCTTATGTAATTGCTTTTAGCAGTAAAATAAATCTCCTAGTAAAAAAAGAAACGTGAAATAATAAAAATCATGTTTAATTGCAATAGAGCTTTCTAGTGGACGTAGAAGAGACCGACTGACTAATTTCTGTTCATGTTTTTCTGCACATAATGACGTCATGACGCGTCATAGAGCTCCGCCGAGGCAGTTCCTAGGGGTACATATTAACTTTTATAATATTTTACCATTAGTACAATACGGTGTGTTGATTCCTGTTTTTTGCTTGTCAGCAGATGACAAAGAGTTTTTGAGTTATTCACTTTAGTTTTTTTCTTTCTTTCTTTCTTTTTATTTATTAAATATCTCTTAAAGTGAAAGGGAAAAAGTGAAACCTGTTTAGGCGGACAGGGCGTGGCGTGAGGGTTCGGCAACGCGCAGATCAGGAACCACTCTTTGCGCATAGGTGCTTTTATCCGCACAGTAATAGCGAGTCGAGACTCCTTCTCCCTTAAGGGAGGAATCCCCCGTATTATAACGTCGACCAAATGACACAATCTGGAAGCGCCGACGATAATTGTCGACGTTCCATGGGACACAAAAAACTGGGTGTTTTAATGTGTATATGTGTCTGACGTCGCGCTCTTTCTTTTAAACTCAAAGTCCCAAAAAAGCAATGTGAAAATAAAAGATCAACTTTCGGTAAAATGTGCACAAAAAAAAAAAAAAATAATCGTAACGCTAACGGTTATGCATTAATACGTCACCTATACGTATACAGGTGACATTGTAGGGCTATAATATATTTTATTAGAGATACCTTTAATGGTTTTCATCATGATGATTAGATAGTTAGCCGTCGAGGTGATAAGTAAAGATGGAATGGTTGGGATTCGGCTAAATAAACCTCAATATGATTTTGTTTTAAAAAATCTATATTTCGGACGTTTCGGGTGGTTTGTTCAAAAGGGATGGGATCTCATCCCTTTTGAACAAACCACCCGTTGTATTTACCAAGTCCCTTGTCAAACCCCTTCCTGTAATGGTGTATACATAGGAGAAACCATAAATGACACTCACTCACGTCTTACACAACATAAACGAACCATCACTAATAAAGAAATAGATAAATCTGCACTTGCAAAACACGCCATTACACAAAAACACACTTTTAACTTCGACGACACGAAAATTCTTTCTACACAACGAAACAAAAAATGACTACAGATCTCGGAATGTGTACACATAAACTTAAACAAAAACAATATAAACTACAAAACTGACCAACAAGGCATTTCTCCTATGTACGCTAATATTTTCCAAATACTCTCCCGACCTCCCACCTAGATTTTTACCATGCCCCTTGGGTATCCTTCCATTAACACCTTTTTCTCCTTTCCTGTCATAAATATGTCATAAACATGCCTTTTGATCCTTACCGACATGTCATAAACATGCTTTTTGATCCTTACCGACTTTCCCCCACCACCTGCTGTTTCCACTTACTTATACCCCAGTAGATTTCTTTTTCTCCTTAGACACTCTACAATGGTTACTTAATTGCCAACCTTGGTCTTCCTCTGCCGCTCGGCATTTCTATTGGTATGTAGTATCTTATTTCTTTGTAAAATTAATTAATGTTACTATTAGGTACTATATTTGTCATTGGTATAAGAATTTAAGACGATATGTTCTTTTATAAGTTAATTGTATCTATAGCTCTGTTACCTATCAGAATCATAATTTTTTTTGTTTTTGTATTAATTTCTTTTTTTTGTCATTTTAGCTGACGAAGGCTACCAATGAGTAGCCGAAACGTCCGAAATATAGATTTTTTAAAACAAAATCATATTGAGGTTTATTTAGCCGAATCCCAACCATTCCATCTTTACTTTAATGGTTTTGAAAAAAAAAGTTGTCTTTTGGTTTGGGCTAATCTGAAATGGCATAATGACTTCAAACAAGTTCCAAATCTGAATTTTGGTAAGGCTAAGGGAAGCGAAAGTAATGAAAAAAATATTCTCCCTGCGATTGTAAGGATATTTTGGCTTTTTGTTCAATATGTCGCAAACGGCTGACACATCGTGGTAAGAGATAGCGATATCATCCCCTCAGTTGATGTTGATGTGATATTTTCGTCCCATTGAGGTGACATATTAAGAGTTTTTATACAAAGCTTTCCAAACAACAACAGGGATTAACATCATATGGGGGCAAGGCAATACAACATCGAGTCCTGGCAGACAGTTCCTATCAACGGAATACAAGAAGCAGAGGGAATGAGTAATTTGCGCCCTATTAATGATTTTTTTTGTCAGCCACATGGGCCACTTATGCCTTGATTGGGGTGTCTCTCTGGTCATCCGATATCCATGAGTCAATCGGGGATGACCAATGCGCAGTCGTGTGAAAGCAACCTCATCTTTCATGTGGCCTGGAAAAGCAATCTTCCAAGCCCTGACACCTGTTTTAATTTATTAGTGAATTGTTGGGGCCTTTTTGCGTCAAATCATCCTCTCTTAAGAGGGTTTCTATAATATATTTATATAAAATGAGGAAGAAAGGTAAATGGACAAGGTGGCTGAGGTCGACATATACTGAAGGAAATCCGTGGGTAGTAAGGTGGGCGACATAACACCTACCTTCCAAGTGTCCATTATTAACACCACTAAATTATAAAGTATTCCATGGTTTTTTAGCGCGTTCTGAAAGAGTTTTGGTATTAAGGTTGGACTCGGTAAAGAAATATTGAAAAATGTCTTCGAATTTTCATCGATCCGAAAAAACTGCTCCTTTTAAAATGCATCTAGCGATCAAATTATTTATATATGGTATATATATATATATATATATATATATATATATATATATATATATATATATGCTCACAAGTATTCGTAGGGTGTACAGCATTGGTTTACCACCCGCCAAGGGTCCTGCTGTTTAATTACAAAAAAAATATTACTTGCGATCAGAGTATGGTGTCTCTACCATTTTGAAGAGACGGACTTTTAATAAACGAGACTAACTCTAAAATAAAAATAAAAATATCAACAGGCGAGTTCACTCTTCTTGTCGAGAGTGCCTCATATTTTACCCAACTAATGAGGAACGTGTGTTTAAAAAATGAGTAATCGCTAAAGCATATTTATGCTAAAATTCGGATCATCGACCACGAGTCTTTGATGACGTACATCTTGTTTGGCGTTGGCATTTTAGAAAGCGTCGAAACGTGGACTGTAAGAATGCTAGCGACTCTCCATGGAAATCCATTCTCTCCACCTTGTCCCGTTCAATGGCTAAACACGCCGTATAATTGCTACAAGAAAGAAAAGTTCATTTGATATATCAATCGCAATTGTCCAACGGAGCGAGGAAGAAACCAGTTGCAGCTACTGGAAAACCACAGGTTGCTGCTACTGCACCAATGTTGGGCAAACTCCTGGAAAACCACAGGTTGCTGCTACTGCACCAATGTTTGGCAAACTCCTGGAAAACAACAGGTTGCTGCTACTGCACCAATATTGGGCAAACTTTTTCTATCGCATTATGAAAATAATTTAGTTTATGAAAAATATGGCAGTTAAAGCGGGTGATATCTTAGCAAGGAGGAAAGTCTAATTAATTTACTACGAAGTCAATCTTGTAATAGGTCCAGAGTGGCAGATACTATACAGGTATCTGATTTAAGACCAGTGTAAGTTGGGGGCCTATATATTAAACTGTGGGTTGAGGGACGATCATGCATCAGAGTTTCAACCCCTGAAGAACGACACTAAAAGATGAATTTTTCGTACAATACAGTTGCTTTATGAGCCGGGTGCAATAACTTAAAGCCACTGAATGTTTCATGGATGTGTTGAATGCTTCGATGTTACTTTGTAAACTGAATTAATTCCTCAGCAAGACTACGCTCGCTTTAAAATAAAGATATGATTGTTAAGTCCTTTTTAATATCACAGATTGGACAGACATAGTACCTCCTCCTACATTCAAGATTAGAGCGATGCCATTCTACTTTTCCAGGAAGAAAATATTAATAATTAAATGACCCCAAAATAAATAATCCTATTATTATTATTAAGAATTGCATGAAGCGAATGCCAGTGTTCACTTATTACAAATTATTCCTGGAGACTGAGACCTAAGTTTTTTTTTTTATAACTTCAGTATACTTCTTGTTTTTCCAAAAGAAAGTAGGCGAGATTGATATTTAGCGGATAATTCCAGAGGGTATTTCTGAAATATAGAAAAAATATAGGAAGAAATAGAATCTCAAGAAAACAATTGTCAAGACTATAATGGAGTATGAAGGAGAAGAAAAGACAGAGATGTAACGGAATCTTCGACATGGCTGTCTAGAAGACGATATCCAGGAGTGTCCGAGATAAACAGAAACAGCATGGTATCTCTAGATATCACTGAGTAACTGGATACAGTTAGTTCATCATAGACAGATAGATAGATAGATAATAGTTCATTGGCATAAGTACATGACGTTGCCATGGAGTTCGTTGTTATTTTGTTAGTACTTCTTATAAATTAATAATGTACTAATAAGACAACAATAAACATAATAATCATTTTTAAAAATAATAAATAAACAAATATAAAATAACCGAATTTTCACTATCTGTATCAAATCAATCAAAGTAAATAAAAAATAACTAAATAATATCATTGAGAGGAGATCGTTGACCGTTGATGATGCAAGGTAGGGATTGTCGGGGTTCGGTCACTGTTGCTTAATAAAACTACATTTTTTCATAAAAATGGTTTTATTGTGCCGACGTTTCGGCTTGAACTTCAAGCCTTCATCAGGGCTGTAAAAAACAAGTAGGACGGATGTAGTACTGAAATATACACATACATATATATATATATATATATATATATATATACATATATATATATATATATATATATATATGCCTACAAACACAAATACACATACATATATACATACATACATATGTGGAAAAAGACAAAAGCATAAAATACTGGAACATAATATATAGAAGAACAATGTGCTCTAGAAGTGTTTGGATTATTAGGAAAACAGATATAAGAATAACAGATTACATATTAGATTAGATATAAGAATAACAATATGGGCTTACCGATGGGAAGATAGAGATCTATTCCTCACAAATGCGGGATCATTTCTGACAGTTAATACAGGGAAATATAGGAAGAAAGGAGTTGGTGATGGGGGGGGGGGGGGTTCTGGACCACCCAATGGACAGAGAACATAGAAGATGAAAGAAAGAGCGGCAAAGTACAGGGTGGCAGTAAGGGGTCATAAAGTCATAAAATGTTGTGTTAATGGAAAGGGAGGCAGGTATAAAGGGCTATATTGCAGGCGGTATAGGGGATTAGGATGGAGTTTTTAATAAATGGAAGATGTTGGAGTAGGTAGAGGAGATGACTTCTTTGTCAATTTTGTCATTAACTGGATTATTTTCTAGGTGGATAAAAATTGATTCGGAAAGGAGGCGTTTTTCTACGTTGGATTCAGTGGAAAGGATGGAGTATAGGTCAAAACCAAAGTCATGTCCGTCTGTGATGGCATGTCTAGTTAAAGCTGTCTTTATGTCTTTATTCCGTACATCATTTTTGTGGTTGTTGATACGTTTTCTTACTGGGTTTTTAGTCTGTCCAATGTACGCACTATTGCAGTTGGGTGTGATGCAGGGGATTCTGTAGACTACATTGGTCCTGTCTTTTTGTGGGATAGGGTCTTTAAGAGTCGTATGTAAGTTTTTCAGTTTGTTCTGTGTCGATAGTCCTAGTTTTAGAGTGGGGAATGTATCGCGTAGGGATTTTTGGATTTTTTCTGTGAGGTTTGGGATATATGGGAGGCCTCTGAATTGAGGGACAGTATTATCTTGGGTAGTGGGGATGGGTTTAGGGTTATTAAAAGAATTTATGAGACGGGTGATAATGTTGGTAGGAAATCCATTGGTAGTAAGAATATCGAGGAGTCGGGATTTGTTGGCAGGGTGAAATTTGGTGTCGGATAGGGAGAGGGCTCGATTAATTAGGTTGCTGGCAGTATTGAGGATTTGGTGTTTGGGGTGTGAGGAAAGGTAATGGAGAAGTCGTCCCGAGTAAGTGGGTTTGGTATACCAATCAGTGGATATAGAGCCGTCTGTATTTCTTATAAGGAGTATGTCAAGGAAAGGGAGGGAGTTGTTAGTTTCGGTCTCGATGGTGAATATTAACCGGGGGTGGTAGGAGTTAAAGGCTGTTAGAATTTCTGGAATCTTATCAGGATTAATTATGAGGAAGAGGTCGTCAACATATTTTTTAAGGAAAATAATATCGTCGGGGAACATGGGGAGGATTTGGTCAAGGAGGTCATTAAGGGTAATATTGGAAAGGTCAGGAGCGAGGCAGTTACCCATGGCGAGGCCAGAGATCTGGTTGAAAAATTTATCTTGGAATAGGAGGTATCCGGATTTGCAGCAGAGGGATAGGGATTCAAGATAGGAAGATCGAGATAGCTTGGTGTGTGGTTCGAGGGTGGTCCAATTCTGGTCAATAATTTCTAGGGTTTTATCAATGGGAATGTTTGTGAAGAGGGACTGGGCATCTAGAGAGGCTAAAATGAAATTAGGGGGGATGAGAAAGGAGTGTAGTTGTTTTTTAAGGTCGTGTGCATTCTGTACGTCATAGGGGTTATTGTGACTTAGGGTCTGGAGGGAAGTAAGGAGAAATTTGCTTAGTTTTGAGGAGGGGGAGTTTATATTAGAAATGATGGGACGTAAGGGATTATTTTCTTTATGGATTTTCGGGAGGCCATAGCATCTGGGGGCTTGGGAGTTATGTGAGATAAGGTGTGAGCGGGTCCGTTGGTCAATCTCTTTGTTGTCATGTAGTTTATGTATGTGTTTGTTAAAGGATTGTGTGAGGGAGGGGGTGGGATTTCTGTTATGGGGGGTCGGTAAGTAAGTGGTGTTGTCAGAAAGGAGTGTGATCATTTTTTCCGTGTATTCAGTCCTGTCCATGATAACGGTTTTGTTCCCTTTGTCAGCCCGGGTAACGATTAATTCGTTATGGGATTTAAGGAAGGAGCGGGTGGTTCTTATGTCTTTGAAGAGTAGGGGAGAAATTTTGGGGGATTTGAGGGAAGGATGGTGTAGGTGGTTTGTAATAACGTTGGAAATGCGTATTCGGGATAGTTCTCTCTCTTCATCATTTACAATAAGTGCCTTATCTCTATGAATATATTCTAAATCGGTGATAAGCTTTGGGACCAATTTGCCCAGGTTCGTGACAGGGGTGGCAAAATTGGGCCCAAGTGATAGAATATTGTTCACTTCGGGGGGTATATCGATGGAGGAGATATTATGGACCCATTCTGGTTTCCCAGAGGGGAATGAATTATGGTTATATTTCTTGAGTAGGATTGTAAACACAATAACCCCTATGACGTACAGAATGCACACGACCTTAAAAAACAACTACACTCCTTTCTCATCCCCCCTAATTTCATTTTAGCCTCTCTAGATGCCCAGTCCCTCTTCACAAACATTCCCATTGATAAAACCCTAGAAATTATTGACCAGAATTGGACCACCCTCGAACCACACACCAAGCTATCTCGATCTTCCTATCTTGAATCCCTATCCCTCTGCTGCAAATCCGGATACCTCCTATTCCAAGATAAATTTTTCAACCAGATCTCTGGCCTCGCCATGGGTAACTGCCTCGCTCCTGACCTTTCCAATATTACCCTTAATGACCTCCTTGACCAAATCCTCCCCATGTTCCCCGACGATATTATTTTCCTTAAAAAATATGTTGACGACCTCTTCCTCATAATTAATCCTGATAAGATTCCAGAAATTCTAACAGCCTTTAACTCCTACCACCCCCGGTTAATATTCACCATCGAGACCGAAACTAACAACTCCCTCCCTTTCCTTGACATACTCCTTATAAGAAATACAGACGGCTCTATATCCACTGATTGGTATACCAAACCCACTTACTCGGGACGACTTCTCCATTACCTTTCCTCACACCCCAAACACCAAATCCTCAATACTGCCAGCAACCTAATTAATCGAGCCCTCTCCCTATCCGACACCAAATTTCACCCTGCCAACAAATCCCGACTCCTCGATATTCTTACTACCAATGGATTTCCTACCAACATTATCACCCGTCTCATAAATTCTTTTAATAACCCTAAACCCATCCCCACTACCCAAGATAATACTGTCCCTCAATTCAGAGGCCTCCCATATATCCCAAACCTCACAGAAAAAATCCAAAAATCCCTACGCGATACATTCCCCACTCTAAAACTAGGACTATCGACACAGAACAAACTGAAAAACTTACATACGACTCTTAAAGACCCTATCCCACAAAAAGACAGGACCAATGTAGTCTACAGAATCCCCTGCATCACACCCAACTGCAATAGTGCGTACATTGGACAGACTAAAAACCCAGTAAGAAAACGTATCAACAACCACAAAAATGATGTACGGAATAAAGACATAAAGACAGCTTTAACTAGACATGCCATCACAGACGGACATGACTTTGGTTTTGACCTATACTCCATCCTTTCCACTGAATCCAACGTAGAAAAACGCCTCCTTTCCGAATCAATTTTTATCCACCTAGAAAATAATCCAGTTAATGACAAAATTGACAAAGAAGTCATCTCCTCTACCTACTCCAACATCTTCCATTTATTAAAAACTCCATCCTAATCCCCTATACCGCCTGCAATATAGCCCTTTATACCTGCCTCCCTTTCCATTAACACAACATTTTATGACTTTATGACCCCTTACTGCCACCCTGTACTTTGCCGCTCTTTCTTTCATCTTCTATGTTCTCTGTCCATTGGGTGGTCCAGAACCCCCCCCCCCCATCACCAACTCCTTTCTTCCTATATTTCCCTGTATTAACTGTCAGAAATGATCCCGCATTTGTGAGGAATAGATCTCTATCTTCCCATCGGTAAGCCCATATTGTTATTCTTATATCTAATCTAATATGTAATCTGTTATTCTTATATCTGTTTTCCTAATAATCCAAACACTTCTAGAGCACATTGTTCTTCTATATATTATGTTCCAGTATTTTATGCTTTTGTCTTTTTCCACATATGTATGTATGTATATATGTATGTGTATTTGTGTTTGTAGGCATATATATATATATATATATATATATATGTATATATATATATATATATATATATATATATATATGTATGTGTATATTTCAGTACTACATCCGTCCTACTTGTTTTTTACAGCCCTGATGAAGGCTTGAAGTTCAAGCCGAAACGTCGGCACAATAAAACCATTTTTATGAAAAAATGTAGTTTTATTAAGCAACAGTGACCGAACCCCGACAATCCCTACCTTAAATAATATCATGGTAAATAAATACTTAGCAAGAATAAATTAAAGTAAAATATATAATCTAATATTATGAATTATAGAATACTTTTAATAGAAAGGAAAATACGTCATTTAAGTCTTCAAAACTAAAAATTAAAATTGTTCCGAATGATAATTCCTCCCTGTTATCTACTATATATGACTGAAGTTATTGCTGTCTGTAAATGTGGAAGGTAGGGCAATGTAATATTATGTGATTTAATGGTTTATAAGTAAGATTTACATAACACATATATATATTTAGACTGGTTTTAAAACATGAATTATATTTGTGTGGTGTATTTTTTGGTAGATACTAGCACCGGTATTTTTTGGTTGCTATTGACACTCAGTTGATTTACGGTCCGCAATTTTTTTATACTGATGTTGAATATTAGATAATTTTCAGGCTGAGGATGCGAGTAATTGCAAAAGGGGGTCGTATTTTTTATGAAATGCACGTTCAATATCTATGGATTTGAAATGGTTTGCAACTTTTTCTATGATGGAATGTTTATGAGACAGTAAGGTTTGACAATTAGAAAGATTAGAGACGTAATCTTGTACCTAGTTAGAGACAGTTCATCATAGATACGTGCCATTACTGATCATTTAACGCTGTATCTATTGGGAATTTCAGAAAGATGAGCCCTGGATTAATCTATAAAGATAGACTGAATACAGATTATATTATTCATGAGTTTTATAAATTATATTTTCAAGTTACATTCATATTGACGACATGGAGAATCGAATGGAATAATTTCCAAACCATTTTCAGAATAGTGGAAAGAAGAATTTTGGTTTCGAATATTCCAAAACGCCAGATATAAATTTTATTGTAATAAGAGGCTAAAATATATACATTTTGGGTTCGTTTGGGGTAACGAAAACAACGGGTAATGCAAAAAAACAAAAAAAAAAACAGGTGTGAGCAAAAACCAGGTGTTAAAAAACAGTAAATATCTCGGTTACTGTTGGGTGATAAGTGTAGGGTGATCATTACAAAACCTAAAAACATTCCGTGAAAATAATTTCAAACAGGGTTTGTTCGATCTATATCGGTCGGAGAAAAAAATGCATGAGGATTCGGAAGTGTTAGTATGTTCCAATGAAACAACCATGTTAAGAATTTCATTCCAAACTTTACCAAATTGTACATCAAGTATTATATGGAATCAGGCTACCGTGATTTATATACCGTGCTTAGGCTTAACCTGCCTCCGATTTTAATGTCGTGGGAATCACGAGTGACGCTCAAAACATCACCAAACTGGAACTCCGTAAAATTCGCCTTGTTAAATTCAAGAAGCTCAATACACTGACAATCAGGGAGGGACGAATTCAATTTAAGTTGGATGCACTGGATCCTAATGGGATGCAACTACTGCACGAATCATGTAAATTATTGGGTTTACAGCGACGGCAAAGCTATCAAAGGCTGCATAATATCCGTAGTACCTTGAGTAGGCGTGTCTCGCACAAAGGTGAAGGTGAGTCTGGGGTAGAATGGTGCAACAAACCATCCCCAACCAACGAGAATTCATGTAGCAACGGCAAGAAGGAAAGAGCAAGATGATATTTTGCATGAAACGTATCGAGAACTAAAATATTATTTGGGAAGAAAAAATAGTATTATTAGAGTAACTTCAACCCCTAGAAATCCGTTTGACAAGCTTCTTCACATTTTGGGTTTGTTTATTAGGAGAGTGGGCTGTTTATACTTTTGGACGTGATCCACCTCAGCTTTCAACGTCTTATATGTATAAATAGGTTTTAACCCGTGATTTCACCATCAAATGATTAATCACCGTGTTTTCGAAATTGCTTATAGGAATGGTTCAAGCTAAAGGATAATGTAAGATGATATATATATATATATATATATATATATATATATATATATATATATATATATTGATGTTAACACGGCATTCTCCAGCGGTCGGTTTTTTGGGCGATATTTCGCAGAAATCCCATTCTGCTCATCAGGCCGTTGTCTGATTAAAGCAGAATGGTATTTCTACGAAATATCACCCAAAAAAACCGACCGCTGGAGAATGCCGTATTAACATCAATAATTCTCCCCAGCGAAGAACCCTAAAAAATAATATATATATATGTGTGTGTGTGTATACACATTCAATTCCATTTCTAACGACGCCGATTATAACGATATGGGGGATTTAATCATGAATACCGAAAGGAATGGATAATTTCTAATGGTTCACTGAGTTAAGTAGTCCGGAAATAACGATGCCAATGAGTGTGATACTCCGCAAGTAACAAGTATGAAATAAATCTCAGATGTGCCATAAAATAAATAAATAAGTAAATAAATTCAAAAAGATAACAGGAATTAAAAATGTAGATAAAAGAAGAAATGGCGATTTTGTTAATCACATAAATACTTCGATTATTAATGAAATCCAAAATGGAATATGTAATAAATGAACTAAAAGTTTGAAATTGAGGCCAGTGACTTTGCATTCACCGATCTCTGAGTCAATGTCGAAGAGGATGTAGTGACTCAGGATTACCTGTAGCTTGAATGAGTCAGATGCAGGAGAATCCTCAGCGTAGAGGCACCTGTATATATCCTCACACTGAGGAACAACTAAAAAATGTACTTCAAGAAATCTTAATAATGTAGAAACCAACTAAAGTGTGAAGACCAGTGGCGGCTTAAGGAGTGGGTTTGGGGGGGCTTAGCCCCCCCCCCCGAATGAAAATACACAATATTTTTCAATTAAGTTAGAAAAATAAATTGTTTAGGCAAATTAATAGTAATAAGTTCTAAATAATGTATGTTCTTAGTTTATTAAATACTTTCCTAATGTTTTTCCGGTGCTTGATTATAAACCCCCAGGCACGGCGGTAATTCCATACTAAAGTAGCCCCCCCCCCCAGAAATGTATGTCTAGCCCCCCCAGAAATGTTTGTCTAGAGCCGCCTATGGTGAAGCCTGATAAATAAGGTCACAAATGTCCACTGTTTTATTTCTCTTGGCAAACGTTTTCAGGTACTTACTTTTCATTCTCAAGCTGTGAACAATTGTACGTTATTCCACATGCAGCTCGACGAGCTTTATTCATTGCTAGGGATTGCTGGGTGGTGGAAATTTAATTTAATAATGTTAAATAAGGCCGCAAATTCCCACTGTTTTCTTTCACTGGCAAACGATAACACCATGGCATAATGCAGGGCATTCGAAGAGAACGGGTGAAGCTAAAAAATTGACTTTTTCCCTGAGTTAGAATTATGTAGGCAACAGAGGGCATCTCCTTGTTTTTTCTGTTTCTCTTAGTCTTTTATAATCTCACAGTTTCAAGTTAAAGTGAATACCATCATCTATGAAAAATTCAATGGCCGATCTTCCTAGAGGGGGAAGGTGAAACCCTAGTCTGAATCCTCTCCTAGCATTTTGTTACCCATACATCATTCCTATCTAAAAAAATGAATCTCAATTCCATACTTTTTGATTTAGATTTCCCAAAATCCGGATTTTGGGATTCGCCCTTTCTCTTCCAAGGTCCCGAATTGCTCAGGGATAAGGTTACACCAGAGAGAATTTTTAACGCAGATTTCCTGCCCCGGAAATATAGTCTATGGCCTTTTCCCTCCAAGTAACACAGGTTAAGTTATAGTTTCAATTTTTTTCAGTCGTAGGTTTGGGCAGGAATTGATAAACATCTCCCTTGACTGACCACACATAGCCTTCCCTGGTCCTAAAAGTGACAAAATCAGTTTTACATTCAGGAACAGTCAGGAATATTTCCCACTGAATTTCGCGCATGCGAAATTGAACTGTTCCACCTAACTTAACCGGCTATAGAAACTAATTTAAGGAGAAGTTCTTGATTTGTCATTCCTTCCATTTTTGAAAATCAAATATATATAGAAATGGGTGGTCGAACGACTGGAGACTAGAAAGCTGTTCAAGTTGTAGATTACCAGCGGGTCGTCGTGGAATCTGAGAGTTGTAGCCTGATTCTTGTCGAATTAGCCTTCGGAGAAAGCGTGGCAAATGAGTTGCTCAAGGTGGCTTCTTACACACCCTCTTGTTTTAACTCTCAGCTACATGAGCATATAGTTTCTAGTTTTATGTGCGATAGAGTTCATGTAGCATGTCGACGAGAGGTACACATAAATACAAATGGCTATTATATTCCAGTTTCATAACCAAAATACAGGTAAACAGTAAAATCAAGTGGATATAAACGTTCACATAACGGTTCTACTTTTAAGCAACATACGCTATAACTAACAACACCTATATTAGGAGTAAAATAATCTGAAACATACTTGGAAAACATGAATTCAATTAGTTATTAATTAAAAATTAATATTACAAATATGTTACAGGATATCGGACTTAAATACTTTGTTCATTTAAAAAAAATGTTAAATTGAATTTTGAACTCGTTTTAAATATTGATTTAATATTAGCAATCACACAAAGGACACATCCGGTATTATTTGAATGCAACAAGTTTTCACGTCGGCATCGAGTACAGTAGTATATTTTTTTTAATCAGGATATCAACTTGTTTTTCTTCTCGAAAAAAAAATAAAAGTCTGCTAGTATAATTTACAGAGTTTAATCTTTTAACTAAACTAACTGGTCAAGTTCGAATGATTCTTTCAATGAGATGGAAGAAGGATGCAGATTTTAAAGGGGGAAAATCAGTTAAATATTCACAGAACATTTTTTTTTTTTTTTTATTAAAATCTTTTTCAACGGAATGAACAAGTACTGATTTTTCATGAAAAAAAATCTCTGAAACGAAAGTTACAATGAAGCTAATAAGATTTTAAATACTAGTGGAAGATAGTTTTTAATTTTAATTAGATAGTTTTTATTTTAAAATGCATCATATTTTAAGTGATTAATATTTATTACTATTGCCTTTTGATAGTAATGTTCAAAATCACACAGATCGGGTCGTCAACACAATAAAATACGGTAATTAAAATACGTAAAATAATATATAAATATATATATATATATATATATATATATATATATATATATATATATATACAAAATGAAATAATCGCTACACGAAGCTTTTCAAATAATTTATATGTATATGTATATATATATATATATATATATATATATATATATATATATATATATACATATACATATAAATTATTTGAAAAGCTTCGTGTAGCGATTATTTCATTTTGTTATTTTTTTAACTATCGTGAAGTAGTTCATTCTTCTCTCATGGAGCATCCTATCTTGTCTCATTTTATAGTCTGTTAGTATATTTTTAACTGTTAGATCATTGGCACAAATTTGCCACAACAGTTTTTCGGAATTCGTCATAAGGTGACCATCGAAGAATGAATTTTTCAACTTAAACTTTAAATAAATATTCTGAAATTTTTATTTTCGAGAAAATAAAAGAAGGTCTTAAAATTATTATTTTACAGGTAGAATATTTTTTAAAAGGTCAATAATATATTTTAACCAACTTTTTTTAGGTAACTCTTGGCAACATGACAACTTCCATACAAGAGTTTAACTCACAAGGGTTTGTGTTTCCAGCGAAACATCGAACACATGAATTAGTGCTAGCTAGAATGAGTTCGCTTATTGGCTTGTTATTCAAATATATCAAAATCTTTTTTTTAATGATTATTAAATAGGCTTTTTAAAGTAAACTATTCAATGAAGCCCACGTACTGCTAAATAAGCTGATATTCTAATAATTTAATTTAGGATTGTCAAGTAAATAACCACTCAAAGTGGTCCTATTTCGTTCGCTTTCTACTTTGTCTTGTAAAGCGGGCAGACAAATAATTAGGAGAAATTAAAAACAGAATCAAGGCCTGGCATGATAAAAAATTATCTTTAAGCAGGAGGAACCAAGTTGTCATAACCAGAATTCGAATAGGACATGCATTATTACTAATCATATTTAGTGCACATTGTCTTACGACATAACATATACTCTAGCGACAGCAAAAGAAAAGGCAATTTACCCCCCTATCATTATTATTTGCTTTATACAAAAATATAACTAATCTCTAAATCATACTATCTTTCCTCCATTTGTGCTTTCAATTTTAATTGTTAATAGCCTGTGTCTCTGATCTTGTTATGTTTATTGGTTTCATGTCTTTATTTAAAATTAAACAACTTATGTATGTATATATATATATATATATATATATATATATATATATATATATATATATATTTCTATAAAATAATAAAGGCCACCGAGAACGCATTTAAAATTCGGATTATAGAGAAACCTCTACACCATATGAGCCGATTTTCTGATCAACAAATTCGTATTTTCTTGCCTTATTTTGATGTTATATTCCTTTTTTTTTGTTATAAACAATAATTCGGCCATTAGCCGTTGACGGTGACACATCTCTATTTAGTGCTATATTTTGTAATTAACATTTACTTGGTTCTACTAGGAATTCCATCACAAAAAGTGGTAGAATTAGTGTAGTGATAGTGGAGCACGTGTGTGTGCAGTTTCGAGGAATTTCGTCAAACCAGTGACCGGCAAAGTGTGAGTTTATTTTATTCACCTGTTAGATATTAATAATAATAACCCTTGCCTCTAGCGTCGCCTAGTGGTGGGGGGCGGCCATACCTCCTACTTCCTGTCTCACTCAGCTGGTGATTGCCTTTTAAATCTACGTGGATTATCTTTTCAGCTCCTTCACCAGGTCAGCTCAGATTACAATTATATACTATATATTTTTGTTCTTTTTTTTTTATGGATTAAAATATAGACAAAAAAATGTTGAATGAAAACTTACTCACTGAAAACCCTGCTATGGAAGAATCCTCTCTCGCGAGTAGCCAGGAACTCACAACACAAGACGAATCTGAGTCTAATCTAGAACACGGAGATGATGGGAGAAGTAAACGAAAAAGAAAACTAACGAAGACCAAGTCTCCCCCAAACAGATCGTCCAAAATTGAGGAAGACAAATATTTTCTCAGACCAAGAGGGAAAAAATCACTTCTCACAAACCTCAGCCAAGAAAACAAAAATACTTTCAACAAAAGTGCATCTACCTCACAAACAAAACAATCAAGCAATGGGGACAATAAACCAAAAGAAAAATTAAATCAGTATACGAATCCACCACATGATAAGCCACCGCCTATATTCGTTCGGAATATTACACATTTCAGAACATTTTGCAATAAATTGAAAATAATTGCTGCTAATAAATTTTCCTGCAAAACGAGATTCAACGATACAGCTATATATCCCACAGATAGCAATGCATACAGAGAAATCCTTCAATATCTCAATAAAATTGAAGCAGATTTTCACTGCTATCAACTGAAGGAAGATAAAACATTCAGAGTAGTTATACGGAATCTACACCCTTCAACACCTGCTGATGACATCATCGATGAACTAAAAGACAAAGGTTACAACGTGAAACAAGTTCACAATGTAAAACACCCTGCCACCAAAACTCCATTTCCACTGTTCTTCGTTGATTTAGCTAAAGAAGAAAAGAGCAGAGGGATATTTAAGGAAAGGTTTCTCCTTTGTACTCAAATAAAAGTTGAGGAGCCACGACAACGCCGAAATGAGATCCCACAGTGCTTCAAATGCTTAGAATATGGACATACTCACAACTATTGCTATCATGCACCAAAGTGTGTTAAGTGCGGAGAAGAACACATGTCCCAAAATTGTACCCTGCCAAACGATGCAAAAGCCAAATGTGCGAACTGCCAGGAAGAGCATCCCGCCACCTACCGCGGGTGTAAAATATACAAATCTATTCAAACCTTAGGCAACCTACGCCTCAGATAACCAAGTGCTATACAACAAGAGAAATCTTCCCATCTACCCCAAGCAGCACAGAACATCACAAGGAAGGAATACAAGGCTATCAACCCAGGACTCACATACTCCTCAGCCACCAGACAACAGGAAGCCTCCACATCTCATGTAAGTCCCAATGTAACCCAAAACCCTCCAACTGCCCATGAAACTCAACCTATACCTCAACCTCTTCCACAGAGACCATTTCCTACCAGACAAGGTCTGCCTGTCAATAATCCTGAACCTCTCCAACACGCCCAACCCTTTGATCCCAACGCCCTCTTCCAATCCTTCTTCGATAGACTCGAATCCCTTATTAAACCTTTAATTTCCCTACTGACTACCTTTATGCAACAATGCCTTCCTAAACTCCTAAAATGATTTCTTCAACCTGTCAAACCCTCTCCATCCTCCTCTGGAATTCTAATGGCTTACTATCCCGAAAACATGAACTAGAACTTCTACTAACTGACAAACATGTTGACATAGTACTATTAACAGAAACACACCTATGTCCACAAATGATATACACTACTCCAGGATACAAGACCTATAGGACAGATCATCCAGACATGACAGGACATGGTGGAACAGCTATTCTAATAAAATCCTCGTTATCCCACCACCTTCACTTTACCCTTTCAAGTGAATCATACCAACTTGCATCCGTATCAGTCAAAATGCACCCTCATCCCATTACCTTTGCTTCCGTCTATTGCCCTCCTAATAAAACAATTTATCATCCGGATTTCCTTACCATTTTCCGTTCCTTAGGCCCTCACTTCGTCGCAGGTGGAGACTACAATGCGAAGCATATTCAATGGGGAAGCAGAACTACCAACTCCAGAGGTCGCGTGCTAAACGATGACATACACTCAGAAAACTACCTTTTCCTTTCCCAACCTAATCCTACCTACTGGCCTTCTGACCTAAACAGAATCCCCGATATTGTTGACTTCTTCGTCTCTTCTGGTCTAGGAAGCATTTACTCTTCGGTGAAAACTCTTGATGACCTTTCCTCTGATCACTCTCCTCTCCTTCTCACCCTTAGTTCCTCTCCGATCCCCCTTCCTCCTAAACCTACTCTTACACCCGGACCTGTAAACTGGCCATTGTTTCAATCAACAGTAGATTGTTTTATTGATCTGAAAGCAGCTCTGAAAACACAACAGGACGTGGATACAGCTGCAGAACTAGTTACGCAGGCCATACAGTTCAGCATGAAAGCAAGCAACGGAAACCAATGCCATCTCCTCAACATTCAAAACTCCCTCCCCAAATCCTTGAACTCTTGTCAGCAAAACGCAGAGCACGAGCCCAATGGCAGAGATCCCGATACCCTTCCGATAAAACCTTATTCAACAACCTGACGAGACGGCTAAAAGACGAACTTAAAAAATTTCGAACTGACAATTACGATACTTACCTTTCCTCCCTCTCCACCAGTGACAACTCCCTATGGCAAGCAACAAAGCACATCTTAAAATTCCAACCGACCTCATCTCCTTTACGCCAAGAGAATGGTTCCTGGGCACGAAGTGAGGAGGAAAAAGCAACATTATTTGCCGACCATCTCCAATCCGTATTTACTTCAAACCCTGAAACTAATCCCAAATTCACTACTGAAATCCTGAACTCTCTTGATGAACCTCTTCCTCTTTCGGAACCACCTAAATCCATCAGCCCTGCAGATGTCAAGTATACAATTCACCATCTCCCTCTTAAGAAATCTCCTGGTCCTGATCTAATAACTGCCAATATCCTTCGACACCTGCCACACAAAACCCTGATGTTCCTTACCCTAATATTTAATAGCATCCTTCGTACTACTCGATTTCCCTCATCCTGGAAACATTCTGAAGTAATCCTTATTCCAAAACCCCTTAAATCTCCAACACTTACCAGCTCCTATCGTCCTATTAGCCTTCTCCCAATAATTTCAAAAGTATTCGAAAAACTCCTGTACAGAAGACTCCTACCCATAGTAAACTCAAGCGATAAAATTCCTGATCACCAGTTTGGCTTCCGTTCCCAGCATTCCACTACCCAACAAGTCTTCCGTGTAGTTGACACTATTTCCTCCACACTTGAGCAAAAAAGTTTTTGTTCCGGTGTCTTTCTTGACGTGGCACAGGCGTTTGATCGAGTGTGGCATCCCGGACTCCTTTACAAACTCAAAACATTCCTTCCCTTCCATTTCTATCTTATCCTAAAATCATATCTAGAAAATCGTACATTCCATATCAAATACGGCTCTTCAATTTCCTCTCCTCGAACCATTAAAGCAGGTGTTCCCCAAGGCAGTATCCTAGCTCCTCTCCTTTATTCTATATTTACGTCAGATATCCCAACAACCCCAAATATCGTCACTTGTACATTTGCCGATGACACTGCATTCCTTATATCCTCTCCCGACCCTAAATTGGCATCTGAAAAACTTCAAAACTACTTCAATGACGTCGAGAAATGGGTCAACGAATGGAGGATTCAAATGAACCCAGAGAAATGTACGCATGTAACTTTCGCCCTGCGAAGAGCTGAGTGCCCTCCTGTAACAATCCACAATATCCCAATACCCCAATCTAACGAGGTTCGATATTTAGGATTCCACCTCGACAAGCGACTTACCTGGAAAACACACATAAAACACAAGAGACAAGAACTGAACAAACGCTTCGGACTTCTCCGACGACTAATTGGACTCAAATCAAAACTTGTCACAAAAAACAAACTGACAATATACAAGACCATAATAAGAACGATATGGACATACGGCATAGAACTATGGGGATCAGCTAAGCCATCAAATATACAAATTATCCAACGTTTCCAATCCAAAGTCCTTCGTAAAATCCTCAACGCTCCTTTCTACGTTTCAAACCTAACCATCCATCGAGACACTGAAATACCCTTCGTTTATGATTTAGCCAAATCCCGATTCCTGACCTTTTTCTCTAAACTCCCAGCCCACCCCAATCCTCTTGGCAGATCCCTCTCTTCCCATGTCATCCCAGATAATCCTCCTCGACGCCTTCGCCGCCATTGGCCACGAGACAATTTACAACTGGTTAATTAGCCTGTCTTATAAAGTAATGTAAATAGTGTAAATAATGTATATAGTTTAAAAAAGAGATCAAGTTTTAATTAAAATAAGAAATACCATAACTTTCACTGGGAGTGGCAGTAATGTCTGACTTCTCCCCTCATCTTATTCACTGTGTTTTATGTATAGGTGACCATATTTACTTATTGTACATTAACTGTACAGATTGTAAATTATCAATAAAGATCAATTTAAAAAAAAAAAAAAAAAACAATAATTGCGAATCCTGAAGCTAGAATATACATGCCTACGAAGAAAAAATGTGTAATATGGCTATTTATGGTAGAGGCTTGTAGAAATTATTCTAAATTTCTTTAAAGAACAATACCTTAATAGCTAAATCAGTTTGGAATTTGCAAATATTCGACCTAAGCGTAAAACGTGACCACATTCCATGAAAGAATAGATACTTCAAGATTTCACTTGACGTAAATTAACCACGTGACATTTCTAAGCATTTGTTATTGATTGGAATGATTTCATACGGACACGTGTGCCGATTTTCCCAGAATGCTCTGCAAGTTTGCCTAACTTTCGCCTGTGACGTTTAATATGACAGCGCCTGTTTCAAAAATTTCGTTCACTGAACCTACCATTGGTTTATGCTTCTGTAGCATAGTTACACTATACTGTGTTTCTTGTAAAACGTCACTCAAACAAGCGTTATCACTGTGTTCATTTCGACATCTTAGTTGTAAAAACATTCTTTCTGAGAACATTTCGTAAATAGTGTTTAGCAAATTTAAACGTTTTGAATACAAATAAATAATAATAAAATGTACACAAAAGCAACTAATGGAAACAGAGACAACTAAAATAAAACTTAAGAGTATGTAACAAACACAAACCACTTCTCGACCCGCCCGTTAAAGTCTATTTCAAACTATGCATTATTTGCTGAAGATGCTCGTAGTTAAAATGAAACTTTTAAGTAAATATTATTTAATTCTAAATTATTACATCTTACGACCATTTAAGAGGTTACACTGTATTTGGATATTATTTATTACTGTTTAAAAATTGTTTTTATGGAAGGTCAGGGAGAAAGAAACTGGACAGAGTGACCAGTATAAAACGTACCATATCATATTTAAATTGAAGTTATTTTATCATGATAGATCTTGCATTATTATTATTGTCCACACTCATTGTAAGGACAACACAAAATTAATTTATGGTTGACTGTGTTCTAATTGGTTGTCTAAAACAGAAATTGACCGGCAAAATAGTTAGTGGCGTAAAATATTTAACAGAATTTTGATAACTCAAACACTGCCTGCTTCTCGTAAATCAAGCAATGCTCCAGATGTTTATTACGATTTTGATTCCAAGAATTATATGATTTAACGAAACTTAAATATGTAAATACCTGAGGTATCGTGCCAAAGAACTGCTGATATGCTTTCTATGTTTATCCTGTTTGTGATAAGAGCTAAGCAACACTACACAACATGCTCACTAGGCGAAAGCTGAAGAGCGACTGGAGAGGGAGGGGGAGTGGGTGAAAGACCTGGAACGGCGCATGCGCAGTAGAAGGGAGCAAAGTTCACCGACCATCATTGTAAGGGTACGGTATGCAGTGCAGGACTTCACCCCCCACTGATCATCACCATAGCTTATTGTTTGATGATTGATAATCATGACAGCTCCTTAAGACTCGAGGGAATCCTTGCCAAAGGCCTGACGATTCGCCGACACTATCTTCTTTACTAGTGCATTATGCTCGGAATATCTGTGGCAGCCTTTCATTTCAACCTAACAAGTGATGCAAGGAAACAGTGTTAGTTGTCTCTTCTTCAGCAATCTCTTAAAGGACACTGACTCGGAATGTCTTCATCGACAATCTCTCAAGGGACAGACACGAGATGTCTTCATCAGCAATCTCTCAAGGGACAGTGACAAGGGATGTCTTCTTCAGCAATCTCTTAAGGGACAGTGACAAGGGATGTCTTCGTCAGCAATCTCTCAAGGGACAGCGACAAGGTTTGTCTTCAGCAGTAATCTCTCAAGGGAAAGTGACAAAGGATGTCTCCAGCAGCAAAATCTCAAGGGACAATGACACGAGATGTATTCTTCAGCATTCACTCAAGGGACAGTGACACGAAATGTATTCTTCGGCAATCTCTCAAGGGACAGTGACAAGGGATGTCTTCAGCAGCAAACTCTTATGGGGTCAGCAATCTTTAAGGAGTTAGAGGCAGGAATATTTATAGGGAAGGATAAAGTAATGGTCTGAAGAGGCACTTCCCTAAATTTGTTAGGCTGAAATTGGTAACCTATGTGCTATTTCCAATTTCGCAAGGTGATATACAGCGCGAAGGCGTGGCTATAGGCCTTCCCCTAAAGCTCAATCTCTGGCTCCGGTACGTGAAAGCCGTACTGTGCATATTGTTACTGCATCCCCCAGCCGAACTGATGAAGTTCTAGTCATTCATCAACGACTTCCACTCAGCCATCAAAGTCACCATCATTAAGGAAGTCAAAGGCTCACTCAATCACACGATTTACTGCAAGGGGAATTTCACCACCACACAGCCCCGAATAAAGAGATAATTAAGTGTATGGTCCAATGGGTAAGAAAACTGTACTGCAACAATGCACACCTTCAAACCTTATTGAATTCAAAAGGAATACGATACCCAACGGTCAGTGCGAAACTTAGAAATATAATATCGAAGCTTCCTTGAGTTCCATTGTAAGTAAAAGGTCCATTTATACCATTTTCTCAGTGACTGGAGTTGTATAAGGTGGTTAAGCGGGAAAGAGCCACAAGAATTAACCCAAACTGTGCAGACTTTCAATTTGTTGTCCAAATCCATCACTTTACAACAAATTAACAGTACAATCGTACTAAATCCTTATAGAGCCAGAAAAGCAACCTCGGACTCATTCCCCGAGGGGTCTATTGCTATTGGTCTATTACTGGGCCATAAAGAGGCCTTCGCTTTTTCAATCTGTCTGTTGAGGTGCAAATTCCAGGCAAATAATATCTAGATTGATTCACAGATATTTGATCTCATTTGTGACTTGTACAGATGCCCCACCATGATAGGATCCATATTCAGATTCCTTTTCCTAGAGAAAGGGACTAACTTAGTCTTTTCAAGATTAACAGTTAACCCCTGATCAAGGCACCATCTCATAACCATCCTCAGTGCCTACTGCATACGTTCCTTTAGAACATGCGGAAACGTTCCTCTTACTAAGACCACTATGTTATCCGCATATCCTATTAACTCGTATCCAGCTTCCGAGAGTGCTCTCAGGAGGGAGTCAACCACCATTTTCCACATAAGGGCCGATAAAACACCTCCCTCAGGGCACTCCCTGTTTGCCCTTATCCTTGTGGTGATTCGCCGGCTCCACCCCTTCCTTGCTCTGATTCGCCGGCTTCCCAGCATTGTTTTAATCCATTTTTTTTTTTTTTTTTTTTTTGGGAGAAATAGTACAATAAGCACAGTACAATTGTCACATAGTGAGTTCTACATTCAAATAACCTTAATACAGCTATGGCTCTCCTTACCATAATGAATTGGTGGAAAACCACAGAGTAATAAATATTACCAAAAACAAAAAGGGTATTGTTTCGGCGTGAGTCTTGCATCTTACCCACTATATAGTGCAGGGCCGTTGATTTTTGCTTTTGGTACGCAAATTGCTGGGAATGCAGAGGATACTTTACTAAGAGTTCCTCTCTGATGTGCATGTCCAATACTTTCTCCATTGTTTTTAGTACATTTGGTGAGAGACTTATGGGTCTATAGGACTTAGGTAAGTCCAGGGGCCTTGTCGGTCCCTTTGGTATAAAAATCACATCCGTGTCTCTCCAGAGACCGTGGGCATAGTTTGCCTGAAACATAACTCTTAGGATGCCTGCCAGCTTTTCTTTTCCATAGATTTGCTGAGCAGGGATGAAACCATCCCCTCCAAAAGACATTCGGTTTGAAGGTAATTATTGCCCACTTAACCTTCTTAATTGTAAAAATTCTCTTGGCTCATTTGAAGCCTCTGTTTCATTCTCTGAGCAGTATGGAAAATGGGTCACTAATAGCTTCCTAATTGTTTCTTCCAGACTGCTCGTGATTGTCACATCGGGTCTTTTAAGCAGTGCCATTTCATTTGTGTGCCTTTTGGCAAGTACTTATTGTAGCCTTGCTGCATTTGGTAGGCTACTAGAGTCTTCACAGAAATCTCTCCGGGTCCTTCTCTTAGCCTGTGTGATTCCCTTATTATATTCCATCAGGGACTGTTTATAGTCCCTCCAATTACCATTTTGTTTTGCCTAATTGAAAAGCCTCCTGGTCTTTTCCCTGAGCTTTTCCAATTCACTGTTCCACCAATTCACTGTTCTCCTGCCTTTTCGTTTTTGGTGAACAGCTAATTTCAAATGCCTCATGCATAGAGTTGTGAATTGTTACAGAGGTTCTTTCCAGTTCCCCTTTAGTACCAACTGACAGTTCCTCTCCGTCATACTCCTCTAGAAGAATGTTTCCGGAATTCCCACCTTTTGTGGGGCCTCCATTTTTGCCCTGACCTCAAACCGTACAGGCCGATGGTCCGACATCGAGACCTCCTTGGAGGCGTGCCAATTCACTATCCCCTCAGTAAAGGACTGTTTGATCAATGTGAGATCCAAGACCTCACTTCTATTTGCTGTAACAAAGGTGGGCTCAGTGCCTCGATTAGCTACGTGCTATGTTGTTACGATAACAAATAATCAAGGAGTGGCTCACCTCTAATGGTGTTGTTGTTTTGTCTCCAGACCTTGTTGTGTGTGTTGGTAAAGGTTCTTAGCCTGACAGTAGTTGATTAGGTCGACCACTTCATTTGGAGGTACTTCCACAGTGTATCGAGGAAAATAACTCGCTAAGGCGACAAGTACCTCGTGTCTTCCTTCTGCTGTTGGCACCTCTATAATCACTGCAACCAGATCCCTTTTAATGAAATCTAAAACAGAGTAAAAGTTAACTCTTTTGTTAATCAGCGGGGCTGCTCTTGGTCTGTCAACATCTGTACAGTAAATTTGCTTACCTGCTTTGGTAGAAAAGCTCATTACAGTTCCTTTGCCTGCCCAGGGCTCCTGAAGGATTTCTATGTCTATTTTTCTTGACATGAAACCTCTGTTAAGGATGCTGGTCGCTGCCCTTACACGATGCAGGTTCACCTGCACATTATGTTTTCACTCAAGGTCGTGGTATGGGTCTCCTTTTACCTGCGCCCCTAGGTCCATGCTTTACGGTGTACCACTCTTACCTGGCTTCCTCTATTCTCCCCTCAGGTGAGTGGTGCCTCTCTCTTCGAGTCGGTGTGGAGTGCCTTCTTCTCTCCTGCCTATCCCTATCCCTGTGCTTCTGTGTAAGGGGAGGACGAAAGGATTTTCCTGCCTTGAGGTGCTGGGGCTCGTGTCGTCTCTCCTGGTCAAAGCCACTCCAGCTTTCCTCACTTCCCTACTTTTTCCTTCTTCTCCTCCATTTTATTTAATTAAATTTACTCATTAATTTATTTTCAGAGATTTCTTCAGTCTTTCTGTAAATGACTAAATTACATTGTGAAACATCAACATTTGAAATGTTATTATATTGATACAAAGCTTAAACTAATTATAAGTATTTGGCACAGGTGCTTCTCCAGTGAACAGTGGTTTCTTCAATATGCATGATGAAGATGGCTATAGCACAAATATTCGGTGCTTGGTTGTTCCGATTAACCGGTGCTAGTTGGTTTTTCACATAAGACTACTGAGTTTAGTATCCATATTTATATTCAAAACTATTTCATATCAACAACTCATAACTTTTGAGTTCTTACATAATCTGAAGGGTTTAAACTAGAATATAAATTCCCACCCCACATCAAGCTCTTGCAGGACACACTCTCGTACTTCCAACAGCTATCTTAATACCATCTAACTAACGGATGAGAATGACGCTAATAATTTTGAAAGAACTGCACAATGCAAGAAAGTCTCTGTTGAAATGTTTGTAAAGTTATTAGTCTGATTATTATTATATTTTTGATGATTGTAATTAGTTATAACGATTGTGTTAGTAGGAGTTCAAAAATAATTATTGAATTGCATTTTCACAATGTTTGGGCTTGATTTTTAAACACCTTCATGAAATTTAAACAAAAATTACTACATAAGTACAATAATGAATTTAAATTACGTAATTTTATTCATTTTTTATTATCATTACAATGATCTACTGCTTTGGCATTTATCACAACAAAATTAATTAATAATCACAAAATGATTGGTAAATAAAAAATAACATATCTTATTTTATTTAAAGATTATTATTACCTAATATACACTAATTATTATACTTATTTCGTTTGTTTTTATTTTATAGTTCTGATGAATGCTTGAAAATTAAGCCAAAACGTTGACAAAATATAAACTCTTTTTTTTTTTTTTTTAATGTAGTTTTATCCATCTATTATGTTTGCGCTCTGACTACCTCCATTATGGTAACTAATAATAAAAATGATCGAACATATAACTTTACAAACATATTGACAGAGAGTTCCTCACAGTAAGCAGTTCATTCAAAATTATTAGCATTTTCATTCGTTAACCGAATTATAAAGTGAGGCCTTTAAATAAACCACCCCAAAACTAGAAGGCAATGTAAAATTACACTACAATATATCAAAACTATATTATTTTAATCATTTGAGCTTATTTGTTTCAAGCTTGATCAAAATTTTAGTTAATAATTTTCTCCTTGTCTATTTGATTAAAGCTTAATGAAATTTATTTTAAATATACAAAAGAAAAAAATTCAACTCAATGCTAACTCATCCTGACTGGAATGAGCACTGGAAAAAGTGGACAATAATAGAGGAAGAATAATGTAGATATAATATAAATTGTATGTATTTTACACATATAATATGGCAAATATAATGGCATAATAGGAAACATTGATTAATATAATTATCAAACATAAACATAACAATAATTTTCTTGCTATTTTTTCAATAGTTTTTATTAAAAACTCAGTTTTCAAACTAATAAAAAAAATGAAAGCTATGTTTATTTATTCGTAAAAGATCTCTTAAAAACAATAAATAATATTTATACCAACCATATGAATGCAAAAGGGGAAATATTTAAACTCAGATTTATTTAATCCCAAATGAATTTCAATCAAAAGCTGCTCTTCCTCAGATAAGATTTTCAATTTAAAATTCTAGTTGAACTCTTTCTTCTTATTTCAGATTTCAATTTCATTGTTAAAAAAATAATTGCGATACAATGCGAGGGAGGGAATGGAGCTGAGGGGGCTGCAGCCCCCCCCCCAAATTTTGCTTTAGTTCGTAAAAATGTATCATAAAAACCTCAATAATAAATTAAATAAGATTACTTATTCTTTAAATCACTTCCTTCTTTAAATAAAAACACATTAGAAAATCAGTTATTGAGATAGCACTGATGAAATTTTTCTATTTCCCTGAAAGAGATAAATTCAACATACATGTATATTCCTTTTAATTTGGAATATTGTAATTTCTTTATTGCTTGACATTTGGAATAATTGTTTCTTGGAAAGAAAAATACTAATGCTGGATTTAACCCCTTTTGCGTCTCCACACCTCATGATGCATTAAACATTTCTAGGTTAATATTAAACTAAGGCACATTTTATTTTACTAAAATCAAAAATAATTAAAACAATTATATGAACTATATAATTAGTAATAATGTATCTAATCTAATATAGTAATAATGGAAATTGTCAAAATATTGGATAAATATGGCACAAGAAGGTAATCATAAAACGATTAATAACAAAACAAGGGATTCAAGATATAGCTTACTACTGCTAAAAGCTAGGTATAAAAACAAATCTTTAATAACAAAGTATAGAAAAAAATATAGAAAATTAATATTAAGGTAGAAAATAAAATAAACTATTATCAACTAAAAGTATATATTGTTAAAATTTCTATTTATGTTGTTTAAGTATTAATGGCACCAATATGTTTCAACTAAAACCTAAAGAAATTGTGTTCAGTACTGAATATATTAAAACATGATAACATTGGATTCTTTGCAAGCTCATTTGAATCCTTTTTGTATTTCAGTCTTTAATTTTCCTCTCACTACATCATCTCAAGAAAATCAAATATTTTATTTTTAAATTATAACTTACTTATTATTTTTTAGATTAATGCCTTTGGAGCAAGTAAATGATGTCTAAGTGCACTATTTTGTTCAGGGGTAAGAGCACGTTGAGATTATCAAAAAATTGTTTTTTTTTTCTTTTAGCTTCACTCCACACGTGGCCCTTACAATGGAATATTGACTTTTCTACTTAGGCTGTACAAAGGTTCAATGAACGACACTAAAGGTGCGAAAACTTGTAGAACAAGGATTAATAAATCAAATTTGGTGTTAATAGCCCAAATGTTGATACGTTGTTAAACAGAAAAAAAAAAAAAAAATTAAATTTATTTCACGTTTGTATTCTGGATGCTCAATATAATAAGAACGTTTTTTTTTTTGTATATAAATTGTCATTACTTTTTGGAACATTTTAAACATTGGAACATTTATTGTCGAAAATACTTTTTTCAAACTCGTAGACACGATATGTTAAGATCTAGTCTATCAATTTTGAACAACACATAATCACACTAAAATTTGCTGCTCATTCTCTTTATAATATTATTGACATACAGGAGTTTTTTATTGGATGTCACATTTATAAGTTATACATTTCTGAAACACACACATTTGATAAAAATGGATTTCTTTTAAAAAAGCTGTTATTTAAAGAAAACAAAAAATGTTTTCCCTGTGTCATGTATTATATAAAATATTTTGCAAAGAGTCTTATAAAAAGAGTAATTATTCTTAAAAGTATAAAAAATTATCTAATAAAAGAAAATCAGTCTTTTGAAAATCTCAAAGTGTAACTTAATTATTAAATTGAGTTAAGGGCATAATAAGGAAAACGAGGCACTTATTTTGGTTTGCATACATCTATTTATCGCTCACTACATGAGTTTATGACAAACACATATAATTGATATGTACTAAGACACACATGTAGATGTAAGTTCATCAGCCTTCAAATTCCTGATAAAACTCTTAACTTAATTTTAAAATAAAAGTTAATAATAGACAAGTGTGCGCTTTGCCATAATAATAACCATAATTTATGGATTATTATTAGTAGACTTTATTATTATTATTAGTAGACTTTATTATTTAAAGTAATAAAAAACGACTTAGAATACAATACTTTAAAATTGTTGTTCAAAATCACATTTTTTTAAAGATATAATGATTTTTTTTTTTAGATTGAAGAGATGAGCATGGAAATGAATAGAACACAATTGGTCATACAAACATTCCCCACAAAGGAATACCTACCTCAGAGTGAACATAGAAACAAAAATATTTGATCAAAAATAAAATTGTACTTTTACCACATCACATCATTGTTTATATAAATTTTAGATGTTGGCATAATGGTATCGATTTATTTGCATTTGTAAACATAATTAAATTTAAATAAACTAAAATATATGGAATAATATTTGTTCTTTGGATAATATATAGAAATAACTGTGTAAATGTGTGTTGTTGTGAGTAAGAGGCTATACACTTAACTTTTATACGAAACATCTTCTGTCTGGTGTTAATAAGAAGTATTCTTCCCTCTGGTAGGAATCTGAAACAACAACAAAATAATAAGACATTTCTTTTAACAGAATAAGACTCTTAGCATCCTATGAAAAAAGAAAAAAATGTGCAATTATATTAATTTTAGCACTTTCCTCTGAAGGAAAGTAGCTATTGAGGTTGCACTCATGACGGAATTTTTGAAAAATATCTTCGAATCGTTATCGATCCTACCTAGTAGACATCGAAAATGACCCCAGTTAAAATTTATATATATAAATATATATGCATATATATATATATATATATATATATATATAGTTATATATGTGTCCGTTAACACGATACCGGCCAGAGTTTTTGTTTCTTCCCCACGAAACGTGGTATATAGTATTCCCTCATCAAAGATTGAGTTCGTTAACCAACAAAATGGGTCCATCTGGAGAGGGGGTTTACTCCGGAGCCAAAGTAGTTATTTGCCAATACCAGCCATAATTTGTGTTGTATTTCAATGAAACTCGGTATTCGTTCTGGTCAACTAAAGAGAAAAATGTGTTGTAAAAATAAACTAAATAGGTTCATTAGGAGGGGGCTTTACTCCGGACCCAAATTACTAATTTGCACATACAGGCCGTAATTTCTGCTGTATTGTAACGAAACGCGGTATACGTCCTGGGTAACTAATAAGGAAGAAGTGTTGTAAAAATGAACTAAATCGGTCTATCGGAAGGGGGGATTTACTTTGTACTATGTTTGAATTGAATTGTAACAGGTGTTATTTATATTTTTATTTTAATTATCTATAGAGGTTATTTTAAGCAAATTATTCAGGAATGCACTCGACACTACTCAATTCTGAGGAAAGTGCTTAGTTATGCAGCTCCAGCGTGACAGACTTTTTAAAAAATCATGTGTAAATTAATTCACAATTTGAGAAGTTTTCACAGATATATTATAGGCACATGATGTTACAATTGCAATAGTTTTTACCTCAAAGTTGGAACTTCATCCTAAATAATAGGCCGGCACGAGGGATAACTGATGTCAATCAGAAAAATTGGATATTAGAAAAATTTCAAGAGTATACTAGCCATATATTCTTAATAATGAAAATATGCTTATATGCTTGTATTGAAAGTTCCAAGCACTTCCACATTTATATACCCTGTAGCAGTTAAGTTTTTTAAAGATTGTGAACTTAGGCCCTCATTCATATAAATGAAATAATTGACTAATGATATTAAGTCATTAAATTACACTAAGTATAAACATAAAAGACTAAAGCATATTTTGCTTTAAATGTATTACGTTTATATAAGTCAGGGTTATTTTTTTGTTTAATTTTCCCTCATATTGGTTTTGTGTATAGTCATAGTGTTTATGTTTTTGTAAATATTTAACCATTTTATCAAGAGAAAAAAGTTTGCTAGAAATCTCAAAAAACAGCTCATTGTCTATTTTATTGTTGAAATAAAGCATATTTATCAATCAATCAAAAAGTGTTGAAAGGAGGATGGATAAGAAGGTTGCCTAGAAGAATAATCAGGCATTTATAAATGTTTGAAGAATACTATGGAGAGAACTGTGCTCATGTCAACAAGTTTGTAGAGTGTCTAAGACAATCATTATTGATACTCAGAATGAATTTTACACTCCTAACTTCAATACACAATACAAGAGTGTACACACAATCAGTTTGAAGCTTAGAGTTCTGGCCGATGAGTAGTGACAGTAGGAGAATCTTCAGTATCACTGATATATCCCTCTTCGTGCAAGTACCAGGCTGGGTAGAGAACAAGAGGTTCAACGGAGAGGGCGATCACATCTCGCAAGGGGAAAAATGCTTTCCAATCATCTCTGAAATTTAGAAATTTTTTCTTTGTTTAATCATTACAAATTTTTAATTTTTATGACATAAATTATTATTTCTATCTATAGAATTATTATTTTACTTCAAAATATTTTATATTTTTGTATGATTTTGTTACTTGCATGTCTATGTAGACATGAATGTATTGTATACATATCTGTACCCCGGAGGTAAAGGACACCATGCCTATACTTGTAATTGTTCGGAAGAGCCAATTTTCTATAACCTTGAACTATTAAAATGTGTTTCTTTGTTACTTATAGAAACAGTTTAAAGAAAATGTTACACATTGTTATTGGCATTGATAGGTAATTGGAAGAATTGAAATTAGTCTAACAGAACCAAGTCCTCCACATGGTATCATTTACCTCTAATGAAAACGGACATAATTTTATTTTTCACAGCCTTATCTTTGTTATTTATGGGAGCAGGGCCCAGTGTCCTATGCCATTATGGATCAAAAAATCCACATTAAGAACATGTCAAGTCAATATAATAAAAAAATGGACATGGTGTCCTTTATCTCCGGGGTACAGATATATATATATATATATATATATATATATATATATATATATATATATATATATATATATATATATATATATATATATGTTGTCAACTCCTGACAATGGCACATATATGTTGAAAAGATCTTAAGCAGATTAAAAATAAACTACTATAGGAGGAAGAGTTTATTTTAGGTTTTTGTTTATCATATTGTAGCTAATTGTAAGTGAAAACCCGGCTTTCCAGAAATCTACATTTCAAGTATGCATATATTATTTAAACATTTCTAGGCTCCGTTCATTTTGTGAAGGTGAATATAAGTGGTAATGAACGTGCTTTCTAAATGAAAATATGAAGGCTCAAGAAGATTAAAATTAAAATGTTCACTAAGGAATAATGAATAGCTGAAAAAAAAAAAAAAAAAAATGAATATTCATTTTTAGCGGTCTTGTCTAGGGGAAACATTTTAGCATAAGAAATCTATATGGATAGTGCACTAGTTAAGAAAAAAGTGTTCGGATTTTCTACTTCCTAGTAGAAAATAATAGTTTTAAACCTATTTATTATTGGTTTAAAACAGTTTATTTATTTATTTATTCATGTTGATAGACTCTTACAGAGCAATTTATCTTTTTTATAGTGCTTTCAAACTAAGGAGAAGCACTAGTAGTTATTTAAAATACATTAAACGCAGAAATCTAAAAATATATGTAAATATACAGGATGTCGTCTCATTTATGCTGCTCAAACAAACGTGTTTCTTTTTAGCCCAAATTTTTGAGAATTACTCAAACAAAAAAAAAAGAAAGAAACATGGATATTTCAGTGTTTTTTTTCACCTAGTATTTTTTCATAAAATGGCAGTAAAAACGCTGATCTGTTTCAATGTCACAACTGGAAAATTAATGACTATGAATCTAAAACATGTGTATTTTTAATACTATTTTTCACAGATTCATCTCATTTCACATATTTTTGGGCTGTGAAAAAAAAAAAATAAAAAATAAAAAAAAAAAAAAAAAAAAAAAAAAAAGGCACATTTTAAATTAATTGAACTAAATTTTCCAGTTGAGGCAGTGAAAGTAGGTAAGATTTGGCTGATGTATTATGAAAGTACGCCATATTTTTTATTAGATTTCAAAAATTTAGAGTTAAGAGGAAACACCGTCTTTTAAGCAAATGGTCAAAAAAATAGATATTTTGTGATTAATATATTTTGCTATTCATAAATATTGCTGAGAGGTACAAATTTGAACCTTTTTAATTTTGAGATATCTCTACGAGCTTCCAAGATGTTTCAATACTGGCACACATACATGTCACTCTCTCTCTCTCTCTCTCTCTCTCTCTCTCTCTCTATATATATATATATATATATATATATATATATATATATATATATATATATATATATATATAATTATAATAGGAAAAAGGAAACTACTTAATGATCAAAATATCCTTACTCTGGATGCTTGTCATAGAGGATGGGTAGATATTCATCAACAGGTAGTATTTTAGCTAGCGGATTCTGAGCAATGAGTTTCCTCGCACCTTGAGCGCTTAGCAAGTAACCAAGTGTCCAGTATGAATAGCCGGCCCAGATCAAGTGCTTTGTTCCTTCTACTGGTTCTTCTCCTTTCTCGTCTAATCTTTTCCTTCCAAGATATCTAAAAAAATCAATAAACCTATTAATGATAAAAGTGTTGTACTTACATAATGCTCATTGAAAAATTATTATTATACACTAGTGAAGTAGGGACAGGGGGGAGGGGGTGCAAAATTGATATTCTTATACCTTAAATACAAATCAAGAAGTGATTATTTTGACTTAATATATGTAAGAATATGTGTTTTTTTTATATAGGAACCGCACTCTGGTCAATTAAAATTAACTTCTATGCGGTATATGCCTCTGGAGATATGTATCAAAAACACTTGTTCTCACAAATACGCTAGGTTATTAAGGGTTAAGCAAAAAATATTTAAGCTTATTGAAATAATTTTGAATAAAAGTATTCATAATTCTTGTAACTTCAAACTGATTTGTAATTAATTGTTGACACTATGCTTTTCTGTGCACTTTAAAGTTTTTGGACATTTATTTGTATTACTGTTTTAGCAGAAATGGTATTATAGATAACAACTTAATTTGTACTTAATGCGTTGTTAATTGTTGCAGATAATTTAAAATTTTGGTTCTCCCTATGGTCTAGTGGCTAACGACAAGGATTCTCTTGAAGGAGATGTGTTGAAAAAATTCCCTGCTCCACATGGATGCAGGAACCATGGGCGTTTATAAACCAACCATGTAGTGCTTACGTTTTTGTGTTCATAGGCTTGCAATTATACGCTGTTAGGTCCTTTGACGTAGAGAAACGAATGAACCCATTTTTAAGGTGATATCTGTAACTGTTTTCGAGAAAAATGAATAATACTAGATGAGAATAATTTATTTCTCAAATAAATATAATGGTTATTTCATGAAATAATTATTTCCGAAATAATGCTAAGGCTACCACTAGACCACGGGGAGACCCCAGTAATAATGTTAGAAGGATTATCTCCTTAACTCCTGTTTTGAGGGTAGTATTAACCATTCCCATTATTGAAGTTTTTTTCGAAAATAATTGTTTTGCTTCTCTGTGAAATAATTTATTTCATAAATAAAAAATACTGAAATATCAATGATCAAATAGTTATTTCAGAAATAAAGCTTTTAGAAATATGTTGATTTATTTCAAAGAATGATCAAATTTACAATTAATTATTTCAAGGAATATATTATTTTAATTTCTTGAAATAATTATTTGAAAATTTGATCATTCTTTGAAATAAATCAACATATTTCTAAAAACTTTATTTCTGAAATAACTATTTGATCATTGATATTTCAGTATTTTTTATTTATGAAATAAATTATTTCACAGAGAAGCAAAATAATTATTTCCGAAAAAACTTCATAATGAAATAACGTTTGGAATGCATGAGAATAATGGGAATGGTTAATACATCCAGTTATCTGATGAAGATTGTTTTATTTAACTATGAAATAACATTTAAAGAATTACCATTATTTCGGATATAATTATTTCATTAAATAACCATTATATTTATTTGAGAAATAAATGATTCCAGTAGTGCACAGGTCTAAACCAGGGATACAAAGTTATGGAAAAGCGCCAAGATGACGCAGTTCCTGCAAGTCGGGCTTGATTTGAAAATCATAATGCAATCTTTTCCACCCCACCAAGTGTAAGAAGCCATTGATTGAGTTCAAATGCGCAGATTGTTCCTTCCCTTCTTTTACTATTTATTCTTGCGTTTCTTATTAATAGTTATTAATAATTGAATTAATCTTGTTTGAAAGAAAAATGAAACACAAAAAATTATAAAACTGTAAGGAAATGTAGCTCTCCACCCTTGGCAACTCATGAATCTTGTTCTGTATGTAACGTACACAAATATAAGTATTAAAAATATACCCCACTGTGAGGTTCGAAACAAATAAAAGCGAGCAAGCAAATGAAATTGATCTAGAAAAAAAAATCGATATACGAGAAATGCGTCACATTCTTTTCAGAAACGTTTCTAGAGCAATTCGGCAGACGAGAATACGTTGTTCAAGGGCTATGGTTCGGAGCTTGAGGAACTATACCTACCTAAGGAAACTAATTCTTTTAGCACTTTCCTCCGAAGGAAAGTAGCTATTGAGGTTGGACTCATGACGGAATTTTTGAAAAATTTCTTCAAATCTTTATCGATCCTACCTAGTAGACACCGAAAATGACCCCCGTTAAAATTTATATATATCTATATATATATATATATATATATATATATATATATATATATATATGCATATATATATATATATATATATATGTGTCTGTTAACACGATAGCAGCCAGAGTTTTTGTTTTTTTCGTCACGAAACTTGGTATATAGCATTCAATTAGCAAACATTGAACGAGTTCGTTAACCACCAAAGTCGGTCCACCGGAAGGGGGGGTTTACCCCGAACCCAAAACACTTATTTGACTATGTCAGCCGTAATATTTGTTATATTTCAACTAAACTTGGTATTCGTAGTGTTAATATAGAGAGAAAAGTGAGATATAAAAATGAACTAAATCGGTTCATTAGAAGGGGGGGGGGGGGGGTTTACACCGGACCCACAATACCAATTCGCCACTACCAGCCGTGATTTTTGGTATATTTCGACGAAACTCGGTATTTGTAGTGCTAATCCACAGGTAAATATGTGTTGTAAAAATAAACGAAATCGGTTCATTAGGAGGGGGGGGGTTTACTCCGGACCCACAATACCAATTCGCCACTACCAGCCGTGATTTTTAGTATATTTCGACGAAACTCGGTATTCGTAGTGGTAATCTACAGGTAAATATGTGTTGTAAAAATAAACTAAATCGGTTCATTAGAAGGGGGGGTTTACTCCGGACCCAAATTCCTAATATACTCATACCGGTCGTAATTTCTGCTGTATTGTAACGAAACGCGGTTTACGTCGTGGGTAACTTATGAGAAAGAAGTGTTGTAAAAATGAGCTGAATCGGTCAATCGGAAAGCGGGGGTTTAATTTGTAATATATTTCAATAGAAAAGCCCGTCAGACGTAGGTTCACAAAGCCTCCGCAAGGAGCGCTTTCTACCACTAGAGTGAATGTATCCTGTTCCTGCGTTAGATCAAAATACGATAATATGAGGTTTTTTGTATTTATTACGTAGTGTAGTAGGTACCATGTGTAAACATAACTCTGGAAGCAAATTAATAATTGATCAGTTACTCATTACAAAATTAAAAGAGAACTATTCACGTTTTTATTTTATTTATGTAGGATATTTTAAGCAAATTGTTCTGGAAAGCAGTCTACACTACCCAAATTCTGAGGAAAGTGCTTAGTTATGCAGCTCCTGCGTGACGGACTTTTTTTTCAGGACCTAGGCCTTGATCTGAATAGCCTACCGCTATTAGCCGAACAAATATTAGTAGACTCGCTAGTAATAATTAACCACCATATGTACTGCTAAACAATTAAGAAAAAAAAAATTATAGATATCATCACCATGTAGGACAGTACCAAAGGAATGTGAACAATTTTCAAATCCCCTGACGTAACCCACTGTCTAAAATGAAGAAAACTGGTAAAACTTGTTATCCATGGATTGTTTGTGTTGCATAGCAATCCCATTAATTTGGACAGCCTCGCTTTAATTTTAATAAAGAGTTCTTTCTTTCTTTTTTAAAAAGGTAATACAAAATTACTACTTACACAATATCCCATTGGAAATGAAGATTTTTAAGTTCATTGATTAATGAAATCATTTTCTGATTGAAGAATGGCTCGAAGCGGACATCATCTTCAAGTATCATTGCAATTTCGTAATTTTCACTGGCTACCTGCAAATAAATATAAATTTTTTATTGTAGAAAATATTATTAATGTAAAACTAAACCCTATTTAAAGTAGTTGAGGATGTGCAAAAATTACTTAATTTTGTTGTAATTGTAGATTAATACTGAGCAAAATAGATATCAGGCTGTACCGTATGAAATGTCAGTTTTGTTTACTTTGCGATTTAATCCTTTCCCTTTTTTATTTCATTATTTACAAACATCATTGTTATTCATATAGAATTAAAGCTCTTTTAATCCTATTATTTAATTAGTAACTTGCGTACTGTGTTGTGAGAACGATCCTCTGAGAAAAAAATAAAATTATTTTTCGTTATGAATTTAAGCTCGGTCATAGCGCTGCTGAGGCGTGTATGAACATTAACATGGCGTTCGGGGAGGGAACAGTGAATGAAAGAACTGTTTACCGGTTGTTTTCCAGGTTTCGAAGTGGAAATTTTGACCTTGACAACGAGGAGCGAGGAAGGCCAGAAACCAAGCTTGACAATGACCACCTGAAAGAAAGGGTTGAAGCTTGTCCCTCAAAAACCACAAGGGAATATGCCAAAGAACTTGGAGTAGGAGCCACGACAGTTTCAAGACATTTGAAGGAAATCGGCAAACTGACATTTCATACGGTACAGCCTGATAGATAGATAGATATGGAGTTTGACGCTCTACTACCAGGATATTTGCGCCTTCCAATATATTGGTTTGGGTTCCGTTTTACAATTGTTTGACTTAGGTATTGAATTAAATTTTGAGACGACTGTGAGTTAGTGGGATAGGTGTAGTTCTTTGCCTGTGTGTAATGGACCTAATACTGAGAAAGGGTTGGGAGGTACGTTGAAGAAAGAGAACCTTTTATTGTTTTATATGGTAATATTAATATAATAATTACAGATGACATCTGATTATTTTATGAGCTCTCTTTTAATGAATTTGTTGGAGGCCCGGTGGCCGTGAGCACTTAACACTCGGCCGTGGGTTTGATTCCCACTAGTCTTTAGAAAAAGTCCGACTCGCAGGAACTGCAGCATCTTAGCGCGGTTCCGTTCATGTCCCTAGTGCCATTTGATAAGCTTAGAAAAGAAATAAACTTATTTTTTTTATATATCTCGTGAAAATTGTCAAAATCCTCTCGAACATCTCGAATAAAAGTGATATTAAGGCGTCAGGGACACCGACAGTAGCTAACTTTTACACAGAAGTGGAAATTACAGAATCTGGCTCTCATTCTAAAGCAAAGCTCTATAAATCAATACAAAATATGCCTAATAAAGCCTTTCTAGAGGATACAGACGCTTGGGCGTATATGAGGGGGGGGGCTGAGGGGGCTGCAGCCCCTCCCGAAATTTTGAATTGATGATAAAAACTTCTCGTAAAACCCTTAGAAATAAATTAAATAAGATCACTTAGTTCATAAAACATATTTTATTTTACGTGCAATAGCGTTTTAGTTGCCTAAAACTATTCCAAGCTCTAAATATTTAGTATTCCATACCCTGGAAATGGTCTCAGCCCCCCCCCCGAAATTGTTTTTATATACGCCCATGTACAGAAGGATCAAGAAGAAGTACACAAGATTGAGTAGAATACCCTGCCTAATATAGCCTATATAGAATAATATGCCGAATAAAACCTATCTAGTAAATACACAAGGACAAATAAAAGTCTTGACGAATAACAAGTCAAAAAAAAAAACTTTATTTAACAAAATAAAACAAAGTTTAGTTGCCCAACTACAATAGAATAATATACCTAATTAAGTCTATGGAGTAGACACAAATGGACCAAAAACAAGTCTTGTGGAATATTGATTTTTTTCTAATTAAATACTTTTTATCAATATTTAGTATATAACCTTTGTTGAAAATTATTGATTGCTAATTGATGAATCGGTTTACAACTAAGTAGTCTTTATGAATATTTAGTATATAACCTATTTTTGGATCTGTGTTTTTGGGGTGCTCTCCGCCTAGGCATTGTATTTGTGTCGGCAGATACCTGGGGTATATTTACAGCTCTTGAGGATTAACTCTTAGCAGGTAAATTTCATGCGGCCCCCTTGTGTTCTACGGGCATTGAACCGCCATAAACGCTCATAGTATCTAACCGTTGTGAAGTTTATTTTTTGGATTTAGGACTTAATATACATATGTAGACTAAATCATAGCAAGAAGTAATCCTCCGTCGTCGGTTCTTAACTATGTAGACTCGCTAATGTTATCCAATCTTAGATACATCGTATTTAAAATCCACAGCAAAAACACGACATTTCATCAGAATCCCCTGCTGAATAAAACTTATATAGAATAATATGCAAAATAAAGCCTATCTAGTGGATAAAAATAGAGGAAAAAAGCCGTTCGTGGTGGTAGAAAATCTTAAAAGTATTTCGCTCAGAAATCTCCGAAATATTGTCACTAATTTTACGTATCCTGTTTTATAGCCAAATAGATTTATATTCTATAATCAATAAGAAAAACCTACTAACAATAAAAAACTATGGGTAACAGATGAAAATAGGGAATACCAAGAATAATTCTAAAGAACGAAATCAACACCAGTACTGTAATCTAGATATTCATACGGCATCTTCGAATTCTAACAAACAAAATATTGATTCTAATTATACGTATCCTGTTTTATTGACAAATACATTTGACTACTATAAGCAATTAAAAACACTAGGGAATATGCCAAAGAACTCGGAGTAGGAGCCTCGACAGTTTCAAGACATTTGAAGGAAATCGACAAATCCAAAGCTGACATTACTTCAAAGTTTAAGCACTTATTTCTCCGATTGACATAGCCTAATCAAAAATTGTTTCAGAATCTTTTTTGTAGAACATCTAGTAAGCTTTCGCATGGTAACCCTCCGTTTACCAATATTCCTAACCGTCTTCGAGATATTAGGGAATGTATACGAAGTTCCCAAAACATTTCATGTCTGTTAATAAAATATTTTATTCTAATCCTTCCTTAGCTCCAAACGTAACCAAAATTTTAACATATTAGTGTTGGTGAAATTCAAACATGCAGAAAACGTTTCAACTGAATCCCATAATTTTATGTATCAAAATCAAAGACAAAAAGAACAGATCGAATAAGCGAAATCAATTACTTTAAAGTTTTAAGCACTTATTTCTCCGATTGACATCGCCTAATCAAAACTTTCATTAGAGCCTTTTTTGTAGAACATTTAGTAAGCTTTCTAATGGTATCCTTCCGTTTCCCAAAATTCTCAACCTTTTTCGAGATATTACGGAAAGTATACAAAGTTACCAAAACTTTTTTATGTCTGTTAATAAAATATTTTATTCTAACCCTTCCTTAACTCCAAACGCAACCGAAATTTCAACATATTAGTTTTAATGAAAGTAGAACATGCAGTAAATGTTTCAACTGAATCCCATGACTCTAAGTACCCAAACCAAAAACGGCATTCAAAAATTATTTTTTCAGTTTTCTCGAAAACGGTTAAAGCTATCGCATTGAAAATGGTTCCATTCGTTTTCCTAGCCCAAGAAGCCTATAAAACGAGTACTTACAAGCTTATGAACTCAAAAACGTAAGCGTTACGATTTTTTTTGCGCGAATTTCGCCCCAAACGCCATCTTCCAGTGGGCGGATTCTGCTGGTTAACGAACTTGACCTTTCAAATTGTACGACGGATTTTTGTACCAAATTTCATCAAAATCGGACCATTAGGGAAGCCAGAAATGAGCGAACAGACAAATATATATATATATATATATATATATATATATATATATATATATATATATATATATAAATAAATATATACATATATATATATATACAAATTTTAACAACAGTTATTTTCGGTCTCTAGGGGTTCTGAAACGCGAAATTTTCTAGTCGGCACATCCGGATTGTTTCATTGTATCAACCCTATAAGCGGGGTTCCTCCCTATGGGAGAGGGAGGAACCGCGCTAAAAAGAAAAGGCATCAGCCCTACCCTGGCTAGAAAAAAAGTCCGACTCGCAGGAACTGCGTCATCTTAGCGCGGTTCCATTCATATCCCTAGTGTTATTTTGTAGACTTAGAATAGAAACAGTTATTACTTTGTTTGCATCATTCCTAATGTAAACAAATATGAAAAAAAAAACAAAAAAAAAACATGACTTTCGGCTAGGGATGAAACTATCCTAAGCAGAAATAACTCTTTCTGCCGTCCCAAGTTTCGGTCTACGAAGACTCTTCTACGAATATATTTCTAATTTACTTAACTTGCAGTGCAAACATATCCATTTTACTTTTAAATGCAATTAAACAAAATAAAATTGTACATGAAAATGAGAAAGTAGTGTTATTTTTTATAGAACTACGGCCACATTCAACCACAAAATATAATTATATTTCTAGTACAGAATTTGGCTGCATGACTTCCTACAGGTAAAGGTAACTGTCAGCTGTCCTAGAATGCTTGATGAGAACAATGAATCTTGATTTATGAAGTGCAATACCAGCCTACCTGAACCGGCCTACTACCTCGACCCGGACTGACTCTACACAGAGAATATTTACGTTTTCAGTTCTGTTACAGGTTCAAAGAATTTGTATTTATTCCCCTGTTTTATTGAGAAATACATCCTCCTCCTAGAAGCAATAACAAAATAACAAGAAATAAAAACAGACAAAAAGAACCGTATAAATTACCGAAATCAATTATCGTTTATCAAACTTCTAAGTTATATGTACTTATTTCTCCGTTTGACATCGCCTAATCAAAACTTTCTTCAGAACCTGTTTTCTAGAGCATTTAGTAAGCTTTCGAATGGAAACCATCCGTTTACCAAGATTCTCAACGGTTTTCGAGATACTAACGAAAGTATAAAAGGTTACCAAAACTTTTCTTGTCTGTTAATAAAATATTTTATTCTAACCCTTCCTTTACTCCAAACGTAACTAAAATTTCAACATATTAGTGTTGATACAATTCGAACATGCAGAAAATGTTTCAACTGAATCCCATAATTCTAAGTACCAAAATCAAAGACAAAAAGAACAGTTCGAATAAGCGGAATCAATTACTTTAAAGTTTTAAGCACTTATTTCTCCGATTGACATCGCCTAATCAAAACTTTCATTAGAACCATTTTTGAAGAGCATTAAGTGAGCTTTCTAATGGTCATCTTCCGTTTCCAATGATTCTCAACCATTTTCGAGATATTAAGGAAAGTATACAAAGTTACCAAAACGTTTTATGTCTGTTAATAAAATATTTTATTCTAACCCTTCCTAAACTCCAAACGTAACAAAAATTTCAACATATTAGTTTTAATGAACGTAGAACATGCAGAAAATGTTTCAACTGAATCCCATGATTCTAAGTACCCAAACCAAAAACGGTATTCAAAAACTATTTTTCCAATTTTCTCGAAAACGGTTAAAGCTATCGCCTTGAAAATGGTTTCATTCGTTTTCCTAGCCCAAGAAGCCTATAAAACGAGTACTTACAAGCTTATGAACTCAAAAACGTAAGCGTTACGATTTTTTTTTGCGCGAATTTCGCCCCAAACGCCATCTTCCAGTGGGCGGATTCTGCTGGCTAACGAACTTGACCTTTCAAATTAGACGACGGATTTTTGTACCAAATTTCATCACAATCGGACCATTCGTCTTCTATTTAGAGAGCGAACAGACAAATATATATATATATATATATATATATATATATATATATATATATATATATATATATATATAAATAAATATATACATATATATATATATATATACAAATTTGAACCACCGTTATTTTCGGTTTCTAGGGGTTCTGAAACGCAAAATTTTCTAGTCGGCACTTCCGGATTGTTTCATTGTATCAACCTTATAAGCGGGGTTCCTCCCTATGGGGGAGGGAGGAACCGCGCTAAAAGGGTGGTAACATATAGATAAACCGTCCTAAAATTCGTAGTTAATAATAAATGGACATTAAAATGTAATAATAATAATAATGAATTTGTATTTACATACTCTCCTTTTACACAAGGAATAGGAACGGGATCGCGCTAAGAAGAGGCCGTTCATGCGTGCAGGAATATTATATATGAAGGAGCATAATGAAATTGAGACATACATTCGTCCAACCTCCCGGATGGTCTTCGACCCGGAGTAACCAAGATTTTGAATAATTAATAGCGTCTAACCTATTTGAGAAGGCTTAAATGATATGCGTGCAACAGTCGGTCTGCGATCCGGATCCGGCCCTCTGTAGTGTTTGATCCGGCCCGCGAGACATTATGAAAAACCCAATTAAAAAAAATAATATTACACTACTTACTCACATTCACTCTAAATAAGGAAGATCGAGTGAGATGGAGTCTGTCGCTTGCTCCTGCGGAATCAAGTGAGCGAGCAAGCCGAGTGTCTATAATAAATATTCGTAGATTTTAATAATTCCAAATTTCAAGATTTAATTATAGTTTTGTACCAATCTATTTTGTACATTTCATTTTGTTATTTTAATAAATTACATTATAATGACATTGTCGCATTTATTCATGTCTGATATCTATCACTAAAAATTATGAATACTACTTTAAAATTCGATGTCATTTTATTTTGAACCATCTTCGCGGCCCGCGAACGTATTTACACACTAAAGTTTGGCCCACAACATGTCAAAGGATGCCTATATCTGCCTTAGAGAGCCGGGATTCGGTTTTATTTTGAACCATCTTCGCGGCCCGCGAACGTATTTACACACTAAAGTTTGGCCCACAACATGTCAAAGGATGCCTATACCTGCCTTAGAGAGCCGGGATTCGGTTTTATTTTGAACCATCTTCGCGGCCCGCGAACGTATTTACACACTAAAGTTTGGCCCACAACATGTCAAAGGATGCCTATACCTGCCTTAGAGAGCCGGGATTCGGTTTTATTTTGAACCATCTTCGCGGCCCGCGAACGTATTTACACACTAAAGTTTGGCCCACAACATGTCAAAGGATGCCTATATCTACCTTAGAGAGCCGGGATTCGGTTTTATTTTGAATCAAACTACATTCTAGAACTAAATTGAGTTTTATTTCTGCCAAAGTTTCGCCTGGCATACAAGCCTTCGTCAGGGCTTATAGTAGTGGGAGAACAGTTCCGTTTCTTCGAGGATACATTATTAACCTATTAGTCTTGTGTATTTTTCTAATAAACGTTCTTAGTCGATTTCATTTACAATATTTAACTCTTTTCACAATTACACGAATGAACATTCCAAACTAAGACCTGATAGCGACCTCTGTACGACTCGCTTCGTAAGCTCTTATGGACAAACTAGTTAATGAAATCTAGGAAACCCAATGGTGTCTAAATCTAGGAATAACCCGCAGCATGGAATAGCTAATGAATTCATTAGATATTCTATTCTTCCGGTTATACCTAGGTTTCATTCCGATGTAATAACCAGGAGAGGGTCGCATATAGTAGAAAACTGTAAAATCTAACATTGCGAGCTTTATTATTCATTTATTCCAACCTTACTCCTCCTTTTCTAGTAACCTTACAATATTATGAAATAATATACATATCATACTAAATATTAACTTTGAAATTAATAACTAACTTTAGGGACCCCTAGTAGTAGTCTCAATTGATTTTTTTCAAGGAAGGGCTTGCTAAAAAATTGCCCTGCCTTACCATGGACGGTTATCGGTAAATGTCGATTTCCCAAAAGACATTATTGTAATTTTATTAAATAAGTCATTTTTAGTCATAAGTCAAGTATTTTCTGTTAAGTTAAAAAATACTTTATCCAGATATTTGATTTTGTGGTTTTATTAACTTTCATTTTTCTGTTCTTAATTATATGTATATTTTAGTTTTCGTTTTTTGGGATTTTCCCCTTTATCTAATATTTTAACTGTGCTAGACATTTACAGCATGGTCCTCGTCGCCCGGAGGCACCACAATGTGAAGCATAGACTTATAGAGCACCTCAAAGAAAACGAATACCAACGCTTTGAAGAGGTGTATACAATCGATGAGGAAGAAACACCACGATATGCCGACATCATAGCGTTCCCCAAAAATGAGAAAACGGCTTACGTCCTCGATCCCACGGTACGCTTTGAAAATAACGACACCAAGGAGGCTGAAACGTTGATGCCAGAAAAGAAAAATATATATATGAAATGCACGGCGTACTTCGAAGAAAAGTTCGAGGACGAATTTGGGAAGAGAGAATATGTTGTGCAAGGTCTGTGGTTCGGATCGAGAGGGACCATTCCGAAGACCACAGGTGTGCGCGCGCCAGATTGTGGAAACGGAAAGGGGTCCGTATATAACATGTTAAGTCCTCACTGAACCTCTCCCTTAACACACAATCCTTACTAACGCTCACGAGATGAGGACTTCCCTGCGATCCCCCGTGGGGTTTCGCATTCCATGGGAGATCGCAAGACGGCCCTCGGGGAAGGTCCTACTACGATGGCTCCCGCCCCGCTATAGAGTGCTTGAGTCTCGCTCTATTACAGAATACCTCCAAATTCTGGTCACTCTATAGCGGAGCATCCAACCATATGACCACTACGCTGCGACAGGCAACCACAACACTTTCCGAAGACCACAGCCACCTTCCTTCGAGTTGGGACTTACTACAGATCACCTGGCAGCGTAAGCCGGGTCTATATTAGTGGACACGCTAGGCATAATCGCCAATCATATCTATGGCCACTAAGTGCTTATCATCCATTCAAACTGTTTCCTTAAATACTTTAGACTATGTTTTGAATAGTCATCTTAATTGGGCAGCCCATTTTATTTATTAAATAAAGTTTTCTCTCTAGAAGAATGACAATTTTTTATAGCATGATCCACCAGAGCTGATATAAGTTATAATTGGTTTTATTTTCTTATAGGTAACTATGCATTTGAAGGCAAGATGAATTTAGGAAATCTTACTTCTACAAACATTTATTAGTTTATCATTGAAGTTGTGTTTAATATATAAATGGACGTTACAATTTAAATAAATATGTAAGAGAATTGATTAAAATGTATTTTAAAAGTGTTTATAAACGTTAGGGAAAGAAACGACACACCAACTTGGTTTTATCATTGAAAGAGCTTACTTAACGGGGAGGTGTAGTGAAAGGGTTTGTAAGCAAGGAAGGACTCAGACATCCAATACATATTCAGCGAGCATCTGAACCTTAATACGTCGGGGTCCCTGGTCTAGCTATGGGAAATACTCTTCAGGAGTTTATGGTATTCAGGATTTATGTCTTCCTATACTTATAGGATATGAACCACTACATCCTAGGTCTTCCTATACTTACAGGATATGAGCCACTACATCCTAGGTCTCTCTATGAGGATAGGGCTGGGGAGAAATCTATCTATTGAATTCATAGTTTATTTTGCTACGTCATATATACAGTCTGGCTCGTATTCTTCTGGCCAGATGTAAATGTTCTTACAATAGGGACAGTATTATTTTGAAACGGCGTCATCGCCATGATTGAAATCCCGCACATGTATAAAGGTGGTGGTTGTTTTCGCTGTCGTCTGTCAATTGAAGGGCTCAGTGCCAAAGGTGACTAACCCACATTTTAAACAAATTTGAGTTATTCACTTTTCCTGATAGATCAGTACTGACTTCATTGATTAGTACTGACTTCTATCAATTTGTTTTGGAACTTACTGCAAAGCTAAATCATGTGAGAGGCAGACATGACCAACCCACACTAGGGATGGCTTTGTTAATGGTAAGCAGCAACATGAGTGATATAGTTGAAGCTTCTGATGACTTTGTGGATCCCCGGATATGTGACCACTATTGTTTAAGTGTACGTTATTTTTTATTCATGTAAGAGCCTAACATGACTATACTTTCTGTTTTTCACTATCATGTCTAACTATAAACTTTTTATTATTATGGTATATTCAGAAGAATTTTGTGTATCTAATGAATAAAGACCAATTAAAATCGTTTCCGTCAGCAACACCAATTTTTTTCAAATTCTCTAGATCTAATTGTGGGTTAGTCACCTTTGGCACTGAGCCCATCAATTCATCGTAACAAGATGCAAGAATGTTTGATGATTATCCAACAGTTTTATGAAAACAAATGTTCTTTAATAGCCAACAAACTTTTTTTTTTCGCACTTTGCGTCCGAAGGAATATAGTCATTGAGGTTGAACCCTATGAACGAAATTTTTCAAAATTTCTTTAAATCTTTACTGATCCTACTGAAAATGATTTATATATATTCGACAAAGAGGAAAATAGTAAAGGGGAAAAACATTCATAGGGGAAAAAAGGTTCAATTGGCCAACTAAGAAGGGCTCAACAAACCTTCGTTACAGAACATACTGATCTAACCATTAGGGTTTCTCAGGAAAATAAAAATAAATAAGAAACAATATTCATATTACTAAAAATTGAAACTACACTCATGATGATAAAAGTACCTATTATATAAGTGAAATGCAGATAAAATAATATAATTATATTTTATATGACCCAATCTTCTTCAATCCAGTATTGTTCAGGCGGAAGGTCAATAAAAGAGAATTAAGTAAGTTAATTCATTTTATTTGTACTTGCTCTAAATGTTTCCCACCTCAGGTGTCTCTTCAGGAGCCAAAAATATTGAATAATATAATTGATTTTAGAAAATAAATATGTAGGATAATATAAAACCTAAAATAATGAAATATAAATTAATGAAGTAAATGATGGCTTTGGCTTTTCTGTTTCCAACAAATAATACACAAAACGAGTTGAAGCAATTACGAAACTCGTAAGATCAAAAATATTTTGTAATTATGACAGCAATGAGGATAGGCTTTGTCATTGAATCCAAGGAACCATTAAATTGTGGTATCTCTTTGGAGAATTTAACGTATCTCACACACATTGCCCTGAGAGCATTCACAAAGGACACTCTGTAAATTTAAACCTTTTTAGAATTCTGCGAAGGACACTGATGTCAACGGTGTTTGTGGTTTGGCTCCTGATATTTCATAACTTTTCTTCTTCTGTGCCTCCTTTTATGCTAATAAGCTTTCTTTTTTTTACTTTTATCGAAGCAATCAATACCCTTTCATCATAAAGGCTATTGACGGAGAAGGCTTTCTACTAACACTACGGCGAATGCGATTAGTCCAAACGGCTGACGCCACCGTAAAACTTTGTTTAAATTTTCTATTTCACGTATTTCTGACCATTAATTATGTATATTTTTTTTTTTTGATGTATATGGCGCAGGTCAAAAAATAGATGTCTTAATATGTGTGGCGAGCGGACCACACATGGGGATTTAATGTCCCCAGAGGAGGTGGCATGAAGCCAACGAAACATGTAGGGCAAGCCAAGAAGAAAGTAGTACATAAGAAAAAGGAGTACTATTTTTTGACCTTCACCATGTATCCAAAAACAAAAAAAAATGTTTAAATTTATTTTCCTTTTAATTTTTGTTTAAGGAAATTTAACCACGTAGATCATTGTTGCCTATTTTTATAAGGATGATTGAATATCCTTTGACCAAAAAGTGCAAGAGAATGTGATAAAAAATAAACCAACTTGTTCAATTGTTTTCTAGGTGAATGCTATATACCCAGTTTCGTGTTGAAAAAACAAAAATTGTGCTTATATAATAATTTAGCATATATATATATATATATATATATATATATATATATATTGCCAGGCCAGGCTATAGGATTGGCTCAGTGCCAATTTGAAAAACAATAGTTTTGGCGACAGAAAGTGGACCAGTTAAAATCATTTCTGTGGCCAAAAATATTTTTTTTCAGATTCTTCATAACTATAACTCGAATTTTCTCAGTTTGTTCTAATTGTAGGTTAGTCACCTTTGGCACTGAGCCCTTCATATATAAATTTTAACGAGGATCATTTTCGGTATCTAGTTGGTTAGATCGATAAACATTTGAAGAACTTGTATTGTAGGTACTGCAAAAATTAGTTCATAAATACAAGATTCCTTTGGAAACGTTCATGAAAGAGCCATAAACTAGAAAGGGAGCCATAAATTATAAGATTTCTGTTATAGCTTTTCTATTTTACTCCATGCGAATAGAGCTTTGTTTGAAATAGCTATTTATGAAGTCTCTAAGGTTAAGCAGCGCCTACTTTTTATTGCCGATTAAAAGCAGTAAATGCCTTTTACAATCCTGCAGACTATAAAGCACTGCCCATAATTTCTTACTCAACTAATTGAAATTTACACGGCTGAGCCTGAAATTGGTGTTCACTATTCTAAAACTACTTAACTAAAAGGACAAATTGACTATAAAAGCTTACTACCACCCGGAAATTAGAACAATTGTTGATTTTTTTTATCGAATTGCGAACGAAATGAGGCAACTCATTTGTTCATATCTACATCCATAACACCAGAAATAATTATAATGGAAATAAACCCAAAATAAATAACTTTTTCTCAACCTCCTTTAATACGCAGTGTGCCTTTAGAAATGTGTTTGTCGGAGAATAAGTAAACTATTATCATCTTGGTACGAGAAAACAGTGTTTGAATTTCGGATTATTAATCGTGTTGGATAGATTTTGTTTACAAAGTAGCCCCAACTAAGATTTCCCCAGAGCCTTGCATCTGCTAGGGTCGACTCTCCTGTTCAGCTTGGGACAAGGCAGATTGTCTGACTAATCAATTCTGAGTAAAACACAATACTATGAGCATACTACATTTGTTGATGTAATTTATTCCTAAATTTTAAGGAGCTTTTCAGAATTCTGCTCGGCCTATAGTATTAGGTTCTGAGACCATTAGCGCCCCCTTAGATCCATATTGAATTATTTTCTGATTTGAATCAGATGCCAATGAAGATCTGATTAAGGAATAGCATATTGCAAGGAAGTTTCGGATCGCCAAGCCACCTCTGCCCTGGTCACTTTCTTTTGCCATCACGTGCACCGTATAGCTAGCGCCTTGAATTCATAAGCGGGAGATGGTGTGTTCGATTCCCAACCTCCGGCAGGAATTTTATCATCCCACGGCTCGCTGGTGAAATTCCTCGCTACACCCTGGATGTCGGCGCTAATGACCTAGATGTAGATTTGCCGTAAAAAAGAAAAAAAAAAAAAAAAAAAAAAAAAAAAAAAAAAAAAAAAAAAAAAAAAACTGGAACCGCGCTAAGATGACGCAGTTCCTGCGAGTCGGTTTTTTTGTCTTTGATTTTGGTACTTAGAATTATGGGATTCAGTTGAAACATTTTCAGCATGTTCGAATTTCATCAACACTAATATGTTCAAATTTTGGTTACGTTTAGAGAAAAGAAAGGGTTAGAATAAAATATTTTATTAACAGACAAGAAAAGTTTTGGTAACTTTGTATACTTTCGTTAGTATCTCGAAAACCGTTGACAATCTTGGGAAGCAGAAGTTTACCATTCGAAAGCTTACTAAATGCTCTACAAAAAAGGTTCTAAAGAAAGTTTTAATTAGGCGATGTCAATCGGAGAAATAAGTGCTTAAAACTTTGAAGTAATTGATTTCGTTTATTCGAAATGTTCTTTTTGTCTGTTTTATTCCTTGCTATTTTTAAATTGCTTATAGTCGGATAATGTATTTGTCAATAAAACAGATTAAGTAAAATAAGAAGATCAATTTATTGTTAAAAATGTAGTGTTCAAAGAGAGAGATCCCAAGGCTTTCCAAATGCCTCTGAGTGGAGGCCTTTCTGTCCGACTTATGGGTTGGCAGACTCATACAGGTAAGATCATAAATCAAGACCTTTCAAGACTGGTGGAACCAAAATAATAACTGATTCTATTTTAATCTGTCCAAATTAGACTAGGGATAAGAACGGAACCGCGCTAAGATGATGCAGTTCCTGCGAGTCGGACTTTTTTGTTGAGCATTTAGTAAGCTTCCGAATGGTAATCTTCCGCTTCCCAAGATTGTCAACGGTTTTCGAGATACTAACGAAAGTATACAAAGTTACCAAAACTCTTCTTGTCTGTTAATAAAATATTTTATTCTAACCCTTCCTTTACTGCAAACGTAACCAAAATTTCAACATATTAGTGTTGATGAAATTCAAACTTGCAGAAAATGTTTCAACTGAATCCCATAATTCTAAGTACCAAAATCAAAGACAAAAAGAACAGTTCGAATAAGCGAAATCAATTATTTTAAAGTTTTAAGCACTTATTTCTCCGATTGACATCGCCTAATCAAAACTTTTATCAGAACCATTTTAGTAGAGAATTTAGTAAGCTTTCTAATGGTAATCTTACGTTTACCAAGATTCTCAACGTTTTTCGAGATATTAAAGAAAGTATACAAAGTTACCAAAACTTTTTATGTCTGTTAATAAAATATTTTATTCTAACCCTTCCTTAACTCCAAACGTAACAAAAAGTTCAACATATTAGTTTTAATGAAAGTAGAACATGCAGAAAATGTTTCAACTGAATCCCATGATTCTAAGTACCCAAACCAAAAACGGTATTCAAAAACTATTTTTCCAATTTTCTCGAAAACGGTTAAAGCTATCGCCTTGAAATGGTTTCATTCGTTTTCCTAGCCGAAGAAGCCTATAAAACGAGTACTTACAAGCTTTCGAACTCAAAAACGTAAGCGTTACGATTTTTTGCGCGAATTTCGCCCCAAACGCTATCTTCCAGTGGACGGATTTTACTGGTTAACGAACTTGACCTTTCAAATTGGACGACGGATTTTTGTTCCAAATTTCATCAAAATCGGACCATTCGTCTTCGACCTAGAGAGCGAACAGACAAATATATATATATATATATATATATATATATATATATATATATATATATATATAGATATATGTATATATATACAAATTTGAACCACCATCATTTTCGGTCTCTAGCGGTTCTGAAACGCAAAATTTTCAGTCGGCACTCCTGGATTGCGTCATGAGTCCAACCTTATAAGCGGGGTTTCTCTCTATGGGGGAGGGAGGAACCGCGCTAAAACCTGCGGAGGTTGTGACCTTTTCTTTAAAGTCCTGAGAATAAGGTTTCACCATCCAGCCATGTTAAAATGTGAGAATATATAAACTTGGAGGAACGCGAAATATATCTAATCAATACATAAAAAAAAAAAATAATCCATTTCAAAACTTTAAAAGGAGCAAAGTAGTACTTACTTCCTGCCAGATGTTGTAGTGACTCAAGAAGCAGCCGATCTCACCACGTTTCATTGGTCTAGAAACATGTAAAAAGTAACAATAAAATAAAACATTAATAAATTAGTCGTTAAATCAGACAATTACTTATTTACAGAAAGCAAGGAAATTAAACCAAAAAAAGCATACACAAAAAAACCAAAAAAAAAACACAATTTTATCAGGAAAACGTTAAAATAAAAGGCTATAGTATTTTTAATAACTGAAAGAGCTATTACCAATTGAGCTTACTTCATAAAATACAGGACATAATTTTTTCGCAGTTATCTGAACTGATAAATTTTTCAAAAATTTTTTTCGAAGCTTAAAAATCAAAAGACATTTTTCAAACTCTTCAATCACAAAGACAGAATATCTAGAAAATATAGAAGGAACGAGATGATTGAGATCTAATCTATCATAAATTCACTAAGAACAATAACGCAAAATTTTAATACTGTTACATTTTTCTTTGTTCACAAAATTCCCTAAAAACAGTTTTTGGCTTATATTTTAAGAATATGGGAATGGTAGTGTACGTTTTATTAGAATGGTTCTTAGTGATATGTTTTTGAAGTTAAACTCCTGACAACATTTTTGAAACTATCTAATAGGCACCAAAAATGAGCCTCATTAAAATATATATTTTTACAAACAAGTTTAATCCGTTATTATACTATTAATACAGGCCGTTATTTTTACATCAACGCAACGAAACTCGGTTTACATTGTGCCCAACTAATGAAAAAAAAAAAATGTGTTGGTAAAGTACGCAAAATAGGTCCTTTAAGAGTGAGGACTTACTCCGGAACCAAAACATTATATATTCTAATTGTATTTATTTATTTTATTAATGGAATGAGCAGTTGTTAACAAATATTGATGAATAAAACTACGTTTGTTGATTGCAGTCACTGCCTTGATAGCTAATGTTTATCATAATAAACATGTATTTATTAAGCGTTTTTTGGTTTAATAACAGGTCGATAGGAAATTAATTATTTATTTGAGATATATCATATCATGGATTGTACAAATATTATTTGGATTAGTGTTTATATTAATCTTTATATTGTCTCCATTGTGGGTGGAAAGTGGATCAAGGAGGTTTGGTTTGGACTGGCGTGGGTGGTGAGTGGGGCTAGGATTTATCTGGAGGATCCTCAACTCAAGGGGTCGACAATGAATGCAATTTCCTCTTCAACAATTTATTCTATTCATCTATGTACTTATATATGTATATATATATATATATATATATATATATATATATATATATATATATTTATAAATATATTTGTACGAGAAAAAGTGAAAAGTAATTCATAAACAAACAGCGCGAGATATAACCATTTTCGTTATGTTTGGAAAAGAGGAAGTATTAATAGAAATTATTTTATTAACAAAGAAGAGAAATGTTTGACTTTTGTGCAGTTTTCTTAATTTGTTTGTTTAACGGCGTATCAAAAATCAACCCTTTTGTAATTCCAACTGCTCGTGATCGGCCATCCATTCAGGTACTGGCCACGCCCGACGTTGCTTAACTTCGGTGATCAACGGGAACCGAGGCATTCAACTTGGCTATGGCTACTTGGCCACTTTTCTTAATATTTCGAAAAAGGTTGAGAAATTGTGGTGAGTGGACAGTTAAAAAGCTTGTGGTAATTATTAGAATTGTTAGTAGGATGTTCTAGAGAGGTTATCAGAAAGAATAAGAAAGAAGAGAAAATAAATAAAAACGGTTTTGTGTCTTTCAAAATATGTGTACATTTTCTTATGTGCCGGGGGAAAAAAACGCTTAATAAATGTACCTTTATATATATATATATATGTTTGATGTTATTTTGCGTCGCTGGGATGTTATTTTTGGATGGAACGGCATATTTCTCCAGCGGTGGTACTCCTCCTCCAGGAAGAAATATTCCAGAAAGAAGTGAGGAGGAGTACCACCGCTGGAGAAAAATTCCGTTCCATCCAAATATATATATATATATATATATATATATATATATATAATTCTAGCAGTCGAGGCACCCCCCCCCAAAAAAAAACAACAACAAAAAAAGTCCGATTCGCAGGAATTGCGTCATCTTAGCGCGGTTCCGTTCTTATCTTTAGTGTTTATGATGGCATAAAATAGAAATAGTTATTACTTTGTTTAGATCAATAACGAAACACCTATCCAAATGAAATCTCAAACAAACCAGTCTTGAAAGGTCTTGATTTACAATCTTACCTGTATGGGTCAGCTATCCCATAAGTCGGGCAGAAAGGCCTCCACTCAGAGGCATTTGGAAAGCCTTGGGATCTCTCTCTTTGAACGCTACATTTTTAACAATAAATTGATCTTCTTATTTTACTTAATCTGTTTTATTGTCAAATACATTATCCGACTATAAGCAATTTAAAAATAACAAGGAATAAAACAGACAAAAAGAACAGTTCGAATAAACGAAATCAATTACTTTAAAGTTTTAAGCACTTATTTCTCCGATTGACATCGCCTAAATAAAACTTTCTTTAGAACCTTTTTTGTAGAGCATTTAGTAAGCTTTCGAATGGTAACCTTCTGCTTCCCAAGATTGTCAACGGTTTTCGAGATACTAACGAAAGTATACAAAGTTACCAAAACTTTTTTGTCTGTTAATAAAATATTTTATTCCAACCCTTTCTTTTCTCCAAACGTAACCAAAATTTGAACATATTAGTGTAGATGAAATTCGAACATGCAGAAAATGTTTCAACTGAATCCCATAATTCTAAGTACCAATATCAAAGACAAAAAGAACAGTTCGAATAAGCGAAATCAATTACTTTAAAGGTTTAAGCACTTATTTCTCTGATTGACATCGCCTAATCAAAACTTTCATTAGAACCATTTTTCTAGAGCATTTAGTAATCTTTCTAATGGTGACCTTACGTTTCGCAAGATTCTCAACCTTTTTCGAAATATTAAGAAAAGTATACAAAGTTACGAAAATTGTTTATGTCTGTTAATAAAATATTTTATTCTAACCCTTCCTTAACTCCAAACGTAACAAAAATTTCAACATATTAGTTTTAATGAAAGTAGAACATGCAGAAAATGTTTCAACTGAATCCATTGATTCTAAGTACCCAAACCAAAAACGGTATTCAAAAACTATTTTTCCAATTTTCTCGAAAACGGTTAAAGCTATCGCCCAAACGCCATCTTCCAGTGGGCGGATTCTGCTGGTTAACGAACTTGACCTTTCAAATTGGAAGACGGATTTTTGTACCAAATTTCATCACAGTCGGACCATTAGGGAAGCCAGAAATGAGCGAACAGACAAATATATATATATATATATATATATATATATATATATATAAATATATACATACATATATATACAAATTTGAACCACCGTTATTTTCGGTCTCTAGGGGTTCTGAAACGCGAAATTTTCTAGTCGGCACTTCCGGATTGTTTCATTGTATCAACCTTATAAGCGGGGTTCCTCCCTATGGGGGAGGGAGGAACCGCGCTAAAACAAAAACAATCTACATATTACTCTCTTCAAAGCCATACCAATTTCTACCGATACTGCGTAATGGATCCTAAAAGGCAGCCTGTTTGAACATCCAGATCACACACTGAACCAACTCTTAACCTTCTTAATAGGTATATTGTACTCAATTATGTAGAAACATTACCAGCAATTTATCTACATAAATAATACAACAATATATCATATGCAGAATTGTTGAATAACCTAGGATAATGATAATTTCTCTCTATGCATATATTATAGAGAACCTTGTAAGCTATGATGTTCCTATTTACTTGATAAATGCCCCATTACATACATGAATACTAATATTCATCAATTCCACAATTAGTAGAAGCATTGTGATTTGCATTCACACATTCCCTCAATTGAGAAAATTAAATATATAATACAATAAAATGTAAAGGTGTGTTTATTGGAGTAGAATTTCCTCTTTCACCATGGCTTCAACAGAGCACAGCTCCTCCTCTCGCAATTACTATATTGATACTGCTTTGATGATTAGTCAAATCAATATATCAGCAGAAATCAACATTTGGTAATAGTCGAACGAAACTGAAGAACCTAAATTCGGTTCATTCTAAACAAAAACATATCAGTGATATTATTTATTTAAACCGAGTTCCAATGCTTTGGCGGTGAAATATATGTGTATTAAACTTTTCGGAGTAAGGTTAGTTCAAATATGGATTTATATGTATGCGCGTGTATAAATGAGAGATTGAAGAGCATAATAAAGCACGATTCAAATAAATAAAATTAGGATTAGCGTGTAAAAGGGCTCAACAATAGCGTAATGCACATGTGTTTTTGAGTCCCCTGTAGTATCGCGTGTATTGTGGATCCTGCGAGCACTGTGTGCATTGCGGGCACACCGTGTGAATGGGGAACAGCGACATCTCCGTGTTTTGCGGGCTCAAATGTTATATTGTGTGCATTGAGGGCTTAGCATCCGCTGCACATTCAGGGCTCGTAGGGTATTGACGATTTGGCGTATATTGCAGCTGGCGACGTTTGATGTTTCGTAATACTCATCTTAGCTACCGCGACTTTTTTTAGTATGCGAAGATAAACTTAATGTAATAAAGAAGAATGTCTATGTATAAATGCATCTATGTATCAATATTATTGAATGTTATTTACCTCTTATGATAAGGATCCTTGTATCCCGGCATGAGGTTTACTCCAAGCCTCTCCAGTTCCTCGTCCGTCAGTTTCCTACACAGAGAAAATTATTACTTATTAGCAAGGTATACTAAATAATAGGAATATAATCATCATGGCGGTTCAGAGTAGAAATATCTTCGGTAGAAATTAAAAACGTAATTCCTTCAAAATTTTCGAGCATTAAGCGCTACCATGGCCATGACATTAAATTAGACACTGAGTAATTGGTAGAACGGTTACCAATTACCAGTACCAATTATTATCAAAGCATTATAATCCAATTAACTCAACACCAAACTTGGCGCAAGTCTTCTTACCTTATTAATAGTAGGTTCACTGAATCGACTCCGAAATCTAATAAAGTAGAAATTATTCAATACATTATCCTTTCTAGAGGCATTTTAGCAAAGAGCGTGTCCAATATCTGTCCGTAGCAACTTTTAAATCAAAACTTCTTATGAAAGGTACAAAAACGCTCTAAAAATGTCTTTGTACTTGCTGCAGAGTAATTCGCTTAGTTTATGGAACTCTAGTGGTCGGAATTATTCTATTAAAAATATATTTGTCAAAAATTGAATTTAAAGTATTTACATTTTTGGTTTTAGCGCGGTTCCTCCCTATTTCCATAGGGAGAACCCGCTTATGAGGTTGACCTCACGACGCAATCCGGAAGTGCCGACTAAAAACTTTCTTGTTTCAGACCCCATAGATCACGAAAATATAGGTGGTTCAAATTTGTATGTATATATATATATATATATATATATATATATATATATATATATATATATATATATGCTTGTCTTATCGCTCTCCTGACGGCTCAAAAATGGTTCGATATTGATGAAATTTGGAACAAAAATCTGTCTTCTAATTTGAAAGGTCAAATCCCCACCAAAAAAAAGGTGGTTCGTTAACCACCAGAATCCGTCCAATGGAAGATTGCGTTTGGGGCGAGATTCGCGGAAAAAAATCGTAGCGCTTACGTTTTTGAGGTTATATGCATGCAGGTATGTACATTTTAAAACGAATGAAGCCATTTTTAAGGCGATATCTGTAACCGTTTTCAAGAAAAGTGGAATCAATGTTTTCGCATGTCATTATTTTTTTTTGGGTACTTAGAATCGCGGGTTTCAATTGAAATATTTTCTAATCTTGGAAATTAATCCCAACTAAGATGTTTAATGCGAAAAAAAATGTTATTAATTAAAAAGTTTTCGGATCTTCATTACATTTTAGCGCGGTTCCTCCCTCCCCCATAGGGAGGAACCCCGCTTATAAGATTGATAAAATGAAACAATCCGGAAGTGCCGACTAGACTATTTTGCGTTTCAGAACCCCTAGAGACCGAAAATGATGGTGGTTCAAATTTGTATATATATATATATATATATACATATATATATATATATATATATATATATATATATATATGTATATATTCATATATATATATATAAATATATATATATATATTTATATATGTATATATTTATATATATATTTGTCTGTTCGCTCTGTAGGTCGAAGACGAATGGTCCGATTTTGATGAAATTTGGTACAAAAATCTTTCGTCTAATTTGAAAGGTGAAGTTCGTTAACCAGCAGAATCCATCCACTGGAAGATGGCGTTTGGGGCGAAATTCGCGCAAAAAAAATCGCAACGCTTACGTTTTTGAGTTCATAAGCTTGTAAGCACTCGTTTTATAGGCTTCTTGGGCTAGCAAAACGAATGAAACCATTTTCAAGGCGATAGCTTTAACCGTTTTCAAGAAAATTGGAAAAATAGTTTTTGAATACCGTTTTGGTTTAGGGTACTTAGAATCATGGGATTCAGCTGAAACATTTTCTGCATGTTCTACTTTCATTAAAACTAATATGTTGAAATTTTTGTTACGTTTGGAGTTAAGGAAGGGTTAAAATAAAATATTTTATTAACAGACATAAAAAAGTTTGGTAACTTTGTATACTTTCCTTAATATCTCGAAAAAGGTTGGGAATCTTGGTAAACGGAAAGTTACCATTAGAAAGCTTACTAAATGCTCGACAAAATAGTTCTGATGAAAGGTTTGATTAGGCGACGTAAATCGGAGAAATAAGTGCTTAAAACTTTAAAGTAATTGATTTCGCTTATTCGAACTGTTCTTTTAGCACTTTCCTCCGAAGGAAAGTAGCTATTGAGGTTGCACTTATGACGGAATTTGTGAAAAATTTCTTCGAATCTTTATCGATCCTACCTAGTAGACACCGAAAATGACCCCCGTTAAAATTTATATATATATATATATATATGTCTGTTAACACGATAGCGGCCAGAGTTTTTTCTTCACGAAACTTGGTATATAGGGTTCAATTAGCAAACGATTGAACGAGTTCGTTAACCACCAAAATCGGTCCATCGGGAGGGGGGGGGGTTACGCCGGACCCAAAACACTAATTTGACCATGCCAGCCGTAGTTTTCGTTATATTTCAACGAAACTCGGTATTCGTTACATTGATCTAAAGACAGAAATACGTTGTAAAAATAAACTAAATCGGTTCATTAGGAGGGGGTTTACTCCGGACCCACAAAACCAATTTGCCACTGCCAGCCATAATTTTTGTTACATTTCAACGAAACTTAGTATTCGTGGTGGTAATCAACAGAGAAAAATGGGACGTAAAAATAAACTAAATCGGGTTATTTGGAGAGGGGGAGGGGGTTACTCCGGACCTAAAGTACTAATATACGCATAACGGTCGTAATTTCTGCTGTATTGTAACGAAACGCGGTTTACGTCGTGGGTATCTCATGAGAAAGAAGTGTTGTAAAAATGAAGTAAATCGGTCTATTGGAAAGGAGGGTTTACTTTAAACTCTGTTTCATTACAATTAGCCCGTCAGACGTAGGTTCCCAAAGGCGCTGCGAGGAGCGCTAACTCCCACTAGGGGGACAGTATCCTGTTCCTGCGTCAGATCAAAAGACGGAATGTGAAGTTTTTGTGTATTTATTAAGTAGTACAGTATCATGTATAAACATAACTTTGGAAGCAAATTATTTACAAAATTAATAATTGAACAGTCCTCATAAGAAATGTAAATGAGCAGAACTATTCACGTTTTTATTTTATTTATATAGGTTATTTACAGCAAATTATTCAGTAATGTAGTCTAAACTACAAAAATTCTGAGGAAAGTGCTTAGTTATGCAGCTCCTGCGAGACGGACGTTTTGTCTTTGATTTTGGTACTTAGAATTATGGGATTCAGTTCAAACATTTTCCTCGTGTTCAAATTTCATCAGCACTAATATGTTGAAATTTTTGTTACGTTTGGAGTAAAGGAAGGGTTAGAATAAAATATTTTATTAACAGACATGAAAAGTTTTGGTAACTTCGTATACATTCATTAATATCTCGAAAACGGTTTGGAAATCGTGGAAAGTGAAATTTAACAGTTCGAAAGCTTGCTAAATTTTCTACAAAAAATGTTTTGAAGGAATTTTTGATGGGATGTTCATATTAGGATATATAATTGCTCAAACCTTAGTTAGTTATTTTCGTTTATATAAACGGATCTATTTGTGTGCTTCCCGCAGTCTTTTTTTCACTGCTCGTTATTTTTGTAATTTATTATGTCAAATGTATTTGTCAATAAAACAGGATACGTATAAGTAGAAACAATATTTTGTATATTTTCCTTAATATCTCGAAAACGGTTGAGAATCTAGGTAAGTGGAAGGTTACCATTAGAAAGCTTACTAAATGCTCCACAAAAAAGATTGGGAAGAATTTTTTGATGAAGCGATGTCAATCGGAGAAATAAGTGCATAAAACTTTTGTTTATTTGAACGGTTCTTTTTGTCTGTTTTTATTTCTTGTTATTTTATTATTGCTTCTAGTAGGAGTAAAACAAGATAAGAAAATGTAAAAGAGATTTATAATTTTTAACGAAAGATCAAAACAAACTAATTTTTGTCTCTGTTTACCTTCGTTTTTAATTGTTTTTTGTTTTTCTTGGTTTGCTTTAGTTTTTAATTGCTTGCTGTTATTTTGATTGCATTTGTTTCAATAAAACATGATAAGTAATTGAAAAGCGTGTTTGTATTTTGAATTGACTTTGAGAGTCTTGCTTTAGATTGAGGAATTTCCGCTTCTAACCTGTGGGTGTTAGCAATTTTCATAAAATAAAACAAAAAAAAAATTAGTTCTATTTTAAGTTAAGGATGACCTGATACGTCTTAAGATGACGCAGTTCCTGCTGAAAGAGAATTTGAAAGAGAACACTCTGTGTAGGGTCAGACACCTGCCCGGGTCGAGCTACCAGGCAGGTAGGCTTTTATTGCACTTCATAAATCAAGAGTTGACAGATATTTTACCTGTAGTAAGTCATGCAGCCAAATGCTATAGTAGAAATATAATTATATTTTGTGGTTGTATGTGGCATAGCACATTAAAATATAACACTACGTTCTACTTTTCTTGTACAATTTTATTTCGTTTAATTGCATTTAACAGTAAAATGAGAAGGTAAGTGTTTTTAATTGCATTTAACACTAAAATGGATAGGTTAGTAAAGCAAGTTAAGTCAATTAGAAACCTATTCCTAGTAGTCTTCGTAGAGCGAAACTTGGAACGGCGGAAAGAGTAATTTCCGCTTAGGATAGTTTCTTGTGCCTTGCCGACAATCTTGCTTTTCTTTGGAATATGTGTTTACATTAAGAATGATCTAAACAAAGCAATTACTGTTTGTGTGTGAATGGAACCGCGCTAAGATGATACAGTTCCTGCGAGTCGGACTTTTTCGTAAATATCTCGATAACGGTTGGGAAATCGTGATAAATGGAAGGTGACCATTCGAATGCTTACTAAATTCTCTACAAAAAAGGTTCTGAAGCAATATTCGATGGGGCAATGTCAATCAGAGATATAAACGATTAAAACTTAAAAAGTGTTTGTTTTGAACGGGTTTTTGTCTTTGTTTATCTCACTTTTTAATTGGCTGTCTTTTGTTTTAAATTGCATTTATCAGTGAAATTATTACTTTAGTCAAATAAGTCAAGAAACTATAAAAGGTATTGGTAATACGTTTGGAATGGCTGTGGAAATCAAGATGGCTGTGGCTAAACATGATGGCGTATACATAGGTTAGTTTTGAATTTTCCTTGTCTATATAACCTTCCTCCTGCTACAACTGAAGTTATCATTATTTCTTATTTTATAGAAAGATTTAACCCACGAGAGAATGGACTTTTATTTCCATGAAGCACAGTTGATTATAACAGTAAAACGAATTTGCTAGTAAAACAAGAAACTTAAAAAGACAACGAATTTTCGGTTGTTTGCAATAGAGCCTTCTCAGCAGTAGTCGTAGAGTGAGTACGTTTTCAGTACATAATTGTATTGACTTATTCAGCCTTCCTCAAGAATGAGGATTAAGAATTATCCGCTTCTGTGTAAGTTGGCTACTGTCAGTTTCCTGTTATTTGTGATGCTAATCTATTCCATTTCTTCGAGATGTAGGGAACCGCGCTAAGATGACGCAGTTCCTGTGAGTCGGACTTTTTAGTAATGAAATTTAGCATAATATATATCCTTCCTTCAGTTGTACTTAGTCAAAATGTCTGGCCATTAAAAATATAACTAGTTACATAATGTAAGGAAAAAAAAAATTGGAAACAGTTAAGAATTAATTCACATTTTAGGAATAATTTGACTGGTTATATAATTTAGCGTTTTTAAAAAACCTAGAATTTTGTGTTCGGGCACTTAAAAGTCCGACTCGCAGGGACTGCGTCATCATAGCGAGGTTCCGTACATCTGGAAGAAATGGAATACATTAGGCATCACAAATCACAGGTAACTGACAGTAGCCAACTTACACAGAAACGGATAATTCTTAATCCTCATTCTTGAGGAAGGCTGAATAAGTCAATACAATTATGTACTGAAAACGTACTCACTCTTCGTAACGTACTGCTCAGAAGGCTCTATTCCAAACAACCAAAAAGTCCGACTCGCAGGAACTGCGTCATCTTAGTGCGGTTACAAAATCTCGAAGAAGAAATGGAATATATTAGCATCACAAATCACAGGAAACTGACAGTAGTCAACTTACACAGAAGCGGATAATTCTTAATGTGTATAAGTAAATACAATTATGTACTGAAAACGTACTTACTCTTTGGCTACTGCTGAGAAGGCTCTATTCAAAACAACCAAAAATTCGTTGTCATTTTAAGTGTCTTGTTTTATTAGCAAATTCGTTTTACTGTTATAATCAACTGTAAATATGCGCTTCTTGGCGAATTGAATTCCATTCTGTCGTGGGTTAAATATTTCTATAAAATAAGAAATAACGGTAACTCCAGTTGAAGGCTATGAGGAAGGTATATAGATAGAGAATTCAAAATAAACTATGCATACGTCATCATGATTAGCCACAGCCATCTTGATTACCATAGCCACTCGAAACTTATTACCAATACCTTTCACCGTTTCTTAGCTTATTTTACTACAATACTAATTTTACTGATAAATGCAATTTACAACTAGAAACAACCAATTAAAAAGTGAGATAAAGAAAGAGGAAAACCATTTTAAAACAACAAAACAAACACGCTTAAGTTTTAAGCGCTTATATCTCCCATTGACGTTGCCCCATCGAATATTGCTTCAGAACCTTTTTTGTAGAGAATTTAGTAAACATTCGAATGGTCACTTTCCACTTACCACGATTTCCCAACCGTTATCGAGATATTTACGAAAAATGTATGGAGATCCGAAAACTTTTCATGTCTATTAATAAAATAATTTTTTTCGCATACTTCCTTAAATCCAAACATAACCAAAATTTAAAAATCTTAGTTTGGATTAATTTACAAGATGTAGAAAATATTTCAATTGAATCCCGCGATTCTAAGTACTCACAAAAAAATAATGACTTACAAAAACATTGATTCCACTTATCTCAGAAACGGTTAAAGATGTCGTCTTCAAAATGGTTTCATTCGTTTTCTTATGTTAAGAAACCTGTAAAAAAAGTACCTGCAAGCATATAAACTCAAAAACGTAAGAGTTACGATATTTTTTCCGCGAATCTCGCCCCAAACACCATCTTCCAGTGGGCAGATCCTGCTTGTCTGTTCGCTCCCTAGCAAGCTCAAAAATGGTACGATTTTGACGAAATTTGGAACAAAAATCTGTCGTCTAATTTGAAAGGTTAAGTTCGTTAACCAGCAGGATCTGCCCACTGGAAGATGGTGTTTGGGGCGAGATTCGCGGAAAAAATATCGTAACTCTTACGTTTTTGAGTTTATATGCTTGCAGGTACTTTTTTTACAGGGTTCTTAACATCTTCCAGTGAGCAGATCCTGCTGGTTAACGAACTTAACCTTTCAAATTAGACGACAGATTTTTGTACCAAATTTCGTCAAAATCGTACCATTTTTGAGCTTGCTAGGGAGCGAACAGACAAGCAAATATATATACTAGCTGTTACCCGGTGTGCCATCCTACACCTACTTTATATTAAATAGGTGTTACCGGGTGTGGCATGCTACACATGTTTCATATTAAATACCTGTTACCCAGCATGTATTGGTACTCCTACTTTATATTATATATTAAAATGAATGATTATATGACACTTGTTCAAACTATGAGAAAGTAAGTTTATCGCCCCAAACACCATCTTCCAGTGGGCAGATCCTGCTGGTTAACGAACTTAACCTTTCAAATTAGACGACAGATTTTTGTACCAAATTTCGTCAAAATCGTACCATTTTTGAGCTTGCTAGGGAGCGAACAGACAAGCATATATATATATATATATATATATATATATATATATATACATATATATATATATACATATATATATATATATATATATGTATATATATATATATACATATATATATATATATATATATGTATATATATATATACTAGCTGTTACCCGGTGTGCCATGCTACACCTACTTTATATTAAATAGGTGTTACGGGGTGTGGCATGCTACACATGTTTCATATTAAATACCTGTTACCCAGCATGTCATGGTACTCCAACTTTATATTATATATTAAAATGAATGATTATATGACACTTGTTCAAATTATGAGAAAGTAAGTTTATAAGTTGAGAGGTGAGTTAAAAAAAATATTTTTCAAATTTTCACTGAATGTGGGGTGGAAAATAAATTAACCCTTATTTTAAAAAGTATACTGGAATCATGTAATTGTAGTACCACTTTAAAGAAAATCCTAACCAAACTACCAGTGTATAATTTTTTAAAGAAAATAATGTGTGGTTCATATATAAATATATATTAAAAAATAGCAACAAAATGAAGCATTTAATTAAGGTTATGCTTACTTAGTTATAAGTTTTAATCTAGTATAACTGAAACTATTCTTTATTTGTATTGTTTTTGTTTTTTTAAATATAATATTAATATGTTATGTTCTATACCTTTTCATGTAATAATCTGTAACTAAGGTTTTTCTTTCTATGATTGAAAAAGTAATTGATGCAGGATTTATGTTAATTGAGCCAAAAGGAAAGTATTAAAAACTTTTTGTTCCAAATAAACTTTCACATTTTGTTGTTGACATTTTCCGTTATATTAAAGCTTCTCTTTCAAATCTTAAGGTTTATGAGCTCTTCTTTAAGGATAGCCCTTTTGTCATAGGAAATAGGGGTATCTAAGAAAAACAAATTTAGATATTTTTGTTGCAGCTATAGACAACAATGAATTAAAGCTATTTGGGAATTTCAATAAGGACTTATACTAAATAAATTAATGGGGGATTAATTTGATTTGGCGAGGGGTCGAGGTTAGCTCAGTGGTAGAGCACTGGATTAATAAACTGGAGAACCTGAGATCGAATCTCGAGCAAACAATAAAGATTTTTTCTTCTAATGTCTTCGTTCTTGGGTTGAATTTGGCCTCACTGGCAGTCCCTAGGCCAACCCAGCCTTTAATAAATTTACCAATGGATACCCTGGGTGCTAATGGCTTGAGGTGTCGAAGCAGCCTAGGGGAAAATCAGGCGGCTGGAGCATAGTACTGACCACACTATCTCCCTAGTGTGCTGTACAGTCATGAATCAGATTCCTCTGTAGTATCTGCCACTTAGGGTCCTCGTGGCCTTTTTTTTTTTTTTTTTTTTTTTTTTTTTTTTTTTTTTTTTTTTTTTTTTTTTTTTTTTATTTTGCAACAATATTGTGCTCAAATTGCAAGCGTATTTAAATAATGGAGTAGTCGGAGGATATAAATATCTCAGACAAAAGAAAGCAGATATAAAAATATAATAAAACTGCTGGGTGTAAATATGTCAATAATAAAGAGGCTTGGCATATTTAGATTAATAGAAAATTGCATGGAAAATTCAATTCTCCTGGGGGGGGGATAAATGAAAGAATTCATTTTAATAAGAAGGAAATGGTTTAAAGACAATTCCATGACAGCAAATTAAAATGATATAAATTTAAATATTAAAAGTGAAATTAAGTTAGACTTGCGATGGACAAAACGTTATGAAACAATAAAAATGATATAAAACTTTATATTATATATTAAAATGAATGATTATATGACACTTGTTCAAATTATGAGAAAGTAAGTTTATAAGTTGAGAGCTCAGTTAAAAAAATTATTTTTCAAATTTTCACTGAATGTGGGGTGGAAAATAAATTAGCCCTTATTTTAAAAAGTATACTGGAATCATGTAATTGTAGTACCACTTTAAAGAAAATCCTAACCAAACTACCAGTGTATAATTTTTTAAAGAAAATAATGTGTGGTCCATATATAAATATATATTAAAAAATAGCAACAAAATGAAGCATTTAATTAAGGTTATACTTACTCAGTTATAAGTTTTAATCTAGAATAACTGAAACTATTCTTTATTTGTATTGTTTTTGTTTTTTAAAATATAATATTAATAATGATGATTAGATAGTTAGCCGTCGAGGTAATAAGTAAAGATGGAATGGTTGGGATTCGGCTAAATAAACCTGAATATGATTTTCTTTTAAAAAATCTATATTTCGGACGTTTCGGCTACTGATTGGTAGCCTTTGTCAGCTAAAATGACAAAAAAAGAAATTAATACAGAAACCAAAAAAGGTTTATAATTGTGATAGGTAACAGAACTAAAAATACAATTAACTTATAAAAGAACACATCGTCTTAAATTCTTAGAATGAAAAAGTAAATAGGTACAATAATTGATTTTAATAGTAATTAGTAACATTAATTGATTTTACAAAGAAATATGAAACTACATACCAATGACAAATATAGTAGCTAGTAGTAGGTATATATATACAAATATAGTAGCTAGGTTAGTATCTTATTTCTTTGTAAAATTAATTAATGTTACTATTAGCTACTATATTTGTCATTGGTATGTAGTTTCATATTTCTTTGTAAAATCAATTAATGTTACTAATTACTATTAAAATCAATTAGTGTACCTATTTACTTTTTCATTCTACTCATTCTAAGAATTTAAGACGATATGCTCTTTTATAAGTTAATTGTATTTTTAGTTCTGTTACCTATCACAATTATAAACTTTTTTTGGTTTCTGTATTAATTTCTTTTTTTGTCATTTTAGCTGACGAAGGCTACCAATGAGTAGCCGAAACGTCCGAAATATAGATTTTTTAAAACAAAATCATATTGAGGTTTATTTAGCCGAATCCCAACCATTCCATCTTTACTTATAATATTAATATGTTATGTTCTATACCTTTTCATGTAATAATCTGTAACTAAGGTTTTTCTTTCTATGATTGAAAAAGTAATTGATGCAGGATTTATGTTAATTGAGCCAAAAGGAAAGTATTAAAAACTTTTTGTTCCAAATAAACTTTCACATTTTGTTGTTGACATTTTCCGTTATATTAAAGCTTCTCTTTCAAATCTTAAGGTTTATGAGCTCTTCTTTAAGGATAGCCCTTTTGTCATAGGAAATAGGGGTATCTAAGAAAAACAAATTTAGATATTTTTGTTGCAGCTATAGACAACAATGAATTAAAGCTATTTGGGAATTTCAATAAGGACTTATACTAAATAAATTAATGGGGGATTAATTTGATTTGGCGAGGGGTCGAGGTTAGCTCAGTGGTAGAGCACTGGATTAATAAACTGGAGAACCTGAGATCGAATCTCGAGCAAACAATAAAGATTTTTTCTTCTAATGTCTTCGTTCTTGGGTTGAATTTGGCCTCACTGGCAGTCCCTAGGCCAACCCAGCCTTTAATAAATTTACCAATGGATACCCTGGGTGCTAATGGCTTGAGGTGTCGAAGCAGCCTAGGGGAAAATCAGGCGGCTGGAGCATAGTACTGACCACACTATCTCCCTAGTGTGCTGTACAGTCATGAATCAGATTCCTCTATAGTATCTGCCACTTAGGGTCCTCGTGGCCTTTCTTTTTCTTTTTTTTTTTTTTTGATTTTGCAACAATATTGTGCTCAAATTGCAAGCGTATTTAAATAATGGAGTAGTCAGAGGATATAAATATCTCAGACAAAAGAAAGCAGATATAAAAATGTAATAAAACTGCTGGGTGTAAATATGTCAATAATAAAGAGGCTTGGCATATTTAGATTAATAGAAAATTGCATGGAAAATTCAATTCACCTGGGGGGGGGGATAAATGAAAGAATTCATTTTAGTAAGAAGGAAATGGTTTAAAGACAATTCCACGACAGCACATTAAAATGATATAAATTTCAATATTAAAAGTGAAATTAAGTTAGGCTTGCGATGGACAAAACGTTATGAAACAATAAAAATGATATAAAACTCCATGGTTGCTGCCTTCTCCTTAATGGAACATATTTTTTTAAAGGTTCTAAGATTGAGGGCTTGGAGGAATAATTCATGATAATAAAGTAAATATTTTTGGTACAAATCTAGAAGAGAATGTAATTCATTCCTTCTGGAAGTTATTCATAATGGGTATTACTACCATATTTTTTAAAAATAAATGTGCCTTTTGACCCTTTTTATAATTAAAATTGTTGAGATGAGAAATTATTTAAAAGTAGTAAAAGTGTGGGAGATTCATAAAAGCATGTCAAGTTCATATTCATTTATTACACACACAAACAGCAAGATGTACATCACTTCATATTATAAATTGTATAACCGAAAAAAATGTTCCTCCCTAAGGCAGGAAGTATTAACAATATATAAATATATATAACATATATAAAATATCAAATTTAACATATTTCTGAATTTCTCAAATGTTTCTTTACACAATGAGTTTGTAAGCATGTCTCCAATATATTCATTTGATTCAAATGTTAGACAACTCCATTTTTTTCAATTGAAAAAAAATGGAGTTGTCCAACTTTGATACCAATCTCCTCAAATATACACTTCCGAATTGATTTTACCATTTAAGAATGCAGTCTCTATGTCCAACTGGTCAACATTTTGCATTTACAACCTTCTTATTTTGAACTAAATCCCAAGTATCATTTTGTTTAAAACTATACATTTGTATTTATTCAAGGCTTTCATCTAAAAATTAATCAAGCCCGGTTCCTTTTCTTCATTAAATTTTTTCATCAGTTCCCACTAACCTAACTATTAACAAATCATCATCATCAACATGCATAGTGACTATGATTTTATTATTCAAAAGTACTCCCGAGCTTCACTATAACGGATTAAAATGCAAATATTCACCTTCTTACCCCATTTAAAAGTCGTTATTTGTTCTGGTTTCTTAAGAACAACTTTATTACCATATAAACGTAACTTAGAAACATCTGGTTTCTTTCCAAATATATTTTATAGGATGCTTTATTCTCAATGGTTTTAGCTAAAGTGCGATTTTTCAAATAAGTTGCTCCACAAACAATTTTTGGCCAAAACTTTTTTACAACAATAGATTCTGCCAGTAAACAATGACATATATTCATAATTGTTCTAAAAAATTGGTCAGCAGTTCTCTTTAATTTGTGAATGTATGAGGGCATGGATTAATTTAGATACTCTTATTCTTTGTAAAAGCATAAATCATACTATTTTAATATTCCTTACCATTGTCACATCTCATAATTTTAATTCTCTTATTGGTTAATTTTCCAAGCAATTAAACACTTCTATATTCTATATTAACACCTTGTATGGCATAACTAAAATATGAAAATAGACAAACAAAGGTTAAAACTGAAATGTTTTAAAACACAGTTTTAACGAAATGTTTCGAAAAAGATTTGTTAAAAACATAAACCGTTTAAATGTATTTGCAAGCTTTTACTAAGCAAATGCATGTGATAAAACGGAGGCATAAATTCATTATTATAGGCATAGTTTTTAATAAACAATAAAATAGCATAGTAACAAAAATAGTAAACAAAGGGAATGGAAGTTAAACTTATAGTTCTACTTACTTGACTTACTTAAGGCCATAAGATAAATGAAAACACCAAACTTAAAAAAGTTTGATACAGACACTTTTGCAAACTTTATGAAGTTTGATTAACGCACGTTTGAAAACTTAAAAAGTTTGCAGACACTTAAAAAAGTTTCATGAAACTTAAAAAGTTAGATGTATGAATGTTAGATATAAACACTAAGGCTAAAAAAATAAAAAATGTTCAAGCTTAAAACGTAAATGTTTTATAGCAAAAGAAAAATGGCTTCTAAGCCCAGTGTTGTCCTACAGAAATAAATTTATGTTATACGATATATTTACTTTTTATTACTTTAAGATAGACTTAAAAGGCTAAAAGGTAGACTTAAAAAATGTTCAAACTTAAAAAAGTTCAAAGTTAATAAAGTTTGATACACACGTTTGCAAACGTATTGTAATTTAAATTGTAATTTGTAATAGAACAAACAAAGGTTAAAATTGAAATGTTTTAAAACAAAGTTTTAACGAAATGTTTCAAAAAAGATTTGTTAAAAACTTAAACCGTTTAAATGTATTTGCAAGCTTAATTCTGTCGCAAAACTGAATAACACCTAGGAGCCCAGTGTTGTCTTACTTGATATATACTTCTTAAACAGAAATATCATTTTTCAAATTCTGAGAATATAAGGCTATTTTGAGAATAGGTAAAACTTTAAAAGAAGTTAAAATAAAACTTTAAAAATAAGTATAACTTAAAAAAAAGTAAAACAAAAACGAAAAGAAAGTAAAACGTAATAAAAAATGAGTTTTGTTGGCTTGCTAATTTCCATCTATATTGCCGTTCTTCTTTGAAGAAGTTGCAACACTGGAAGAAAATGGCTATTTCGGAGAATTTACTCCTTCATAAATGACATTTTCGAAGGCGTAACTCCCGAACTGTGAATCCTAGAAGATTTTGAGCTAGACTACGAGATTTCCCAGATCAAGACGTATCTATGTGCGAAGTTTGGTCAATATCAGTCAAACGGTGTGGATTTGTATAAGGAACAAACAAACAGAAAAACAGACAGACACGTGATTTATATATATATATATATATATATATATATATATATATATATATATACAAATTTTAGCCACCTACATTTTCGTGATCTATAGGGTCTGAAACGTGAAAGTTTCTAGTCGGCACTTCCGGATTGCGTCATGAGGTCAACCTCATAAGCGGGTTCTCCCTATGGAGGTAGGGAGGAACCGCGCTAAAACCTTCAAGTACTGGATTAGTTTTTAATAAATCTAGATATATAATTTTTTATATACTTCAAAAGATGGGAGAAATGAAATAATTATTATATTAAAAAATAAGAGCGGGTTTTGAGCTTTTGCATACCTAAAAAAATATTGAGAAATCGTAATAAGTGAATATTGACCATTATAAATTCTAACGAAAGTTCCACATGAACGGTTAAGGCGAAGATTTTAACAATGCCAACTCAGTTGGTTGGTTCATAATTGTTTACTTCGTTTTAATGGATTCGAAATATTAAGATTTTATATTGATCCTAGTCGTGACTATCTACTTTATGTGGCAGAAGAACTTCTGCCACATAAAATACATATTCAGATTTTCTATTCTAAGCGTCCGAAATAACGCCAGGGGTTAGCATTACATGGAAATACGATAAGATGTCGCAGTTCCTGCGAATCTGACTTCCTCAATTAATTTAACCACGATTATGACTATCTTGCTCATCATTGCTCAACATTTTCACTGGGTTCATTAAGAATATATTTGCTGAGTTCAATTGTTAGAGTTCTGACGACGTTCCAACAGCTCAATAATTACCTACAGTCTGAATTCGCTCTGTGGTCGAAAATTAACTAAGTGCCCAAGACTAGTTTGTTCTAGTTCAACCATTCCCGGAAAGACTACATTCTTCGAAGGCTGCTAGCGGAGCTTCATTGTGGTAGTAGAGTAATTTCCTCAAAGTAAACTTTAATGAGGAAAACTTTAATGAGTTTAAATCTACAATATATTTCTGTAGGTGCACCTAGCCATAGCTCCTAGTTCGGTCCAATAGCACTTAGCACTTGGTTCTATAGGATCTGAAGTGCTATCTTGCATTGGATAGATACAGCCCTGCTCGACTACCTCCTTATGGAATCTGGGGCTGAATCATTAATTTCGCTATTTCTTTCTGGAGCAAAAAACCAATTAACTGTCACACTAGCCGCATTATAATTATCTTCGGGAAATACTAATAGGAGCCGTCTCTTCCGCTACACTTCTTTCTCTTTCCTCTTCTCTGTCTCTCTTTATTCCTCTTTCCTCTCATCTCTCTCACTCTTTCTGTATTTTCTTCTTTCTTTTAGATTCTCTCAGAGTCCATTCTCTATCTTTCTCTCTCAAAGTTCTTTTGAAGCTCGCTTTCTCCCACTCACTGGCTGTCTATATTGTAATGTCTTTGTGTCTGTCTGCTGTCTCTGCCTCACTCTTTCCCTCTCCCTTCCCCCTCCTCTCTCTCTTCATATATATATATATATATATATATATATATATATATATATATATATATATATATATATTGATAGGGTGATTCAGGTCTAAGTAGCCAAACTCTAGGAGGTGATTGTAGACATAATTTCCAACAAAAAAGTTCATTTGAAGTATGGACCGATTCCAGAAGGAAAAGGAGCTATGTCAAATTTTCTGTTTTTTTAACGTAGTCATGTTTTTTAACGAATAAAAAAGGATTGCTCAAGAACTATTCAAGGTAATTAAATTTCGAATTATGCCATCATAAAATAGAAAATGCCATCATAAAATTTAAAATTGCCTTTAAAAAAAGAGTAATTTAATACAATAGAACCATTATTAAAAGATACTTTCTGGACGTCCAATAACGCACGAGTTTTTTCACGAATTTTTTCCTCAGCCCCCTAACGGACTACAGATTCAATACTTACATGAAAACTTCTACATTTAGTAAGCATTAAATCCATGAAAATGAAGTGGAGGTTTATTGAGGGATAAATTGAACGATTGGCTCCCTTTTGTCAAAAAATTGTGGAATGTAATTTTGTTACTTTCAAATAGCTTATGTGAAGAAATTAAAAATTATTCATTTTTTATTGGCCAAACTTTGGGAATACATTGTCCAGTCCGGACGCAATAAAAAGTAACAATAAGAAATGATTGGAAAAGTTTTTCATTGGGGAGACATGTTACATTTTGTGTTTTACAAATTTTAATTGATTTATCTTTTACACGATGTAGTTTGCACTAAAATATTTGCTAATATATTTGAAAATTTGAAATTTTCCGAAATTGCAATTGTACCTTTATCAACTTGGACAGTGGATCCATCCACTGTCTAACAGCACTGGTGCTGTTCGTAGGACAGTAATCCATCAGGAGCAATGAATCTATGTGCAAGCAGAACATCTTCCAATGCAATAGGTCGATCGTGTTGAAAGAGGTTCAAAAATATGTTGAATCGAACCTGTCGGGAATGCCCTCAAATTTCTAGTCAAAAATGGGTGCCAAATACTCATGTAAAAGAGAAATCAATGAAAAATATTTTTTGAAAAAAAAAACACGAAATGTGACGTATCTCTCAAATGAAAAAAATTTTTAATCGTTTCTTTCACTTACTCTTATTGATTCTGGACTGAGCAATGGATACCCACAGTTTAGCCAATAAAAAATGAATAATTTTTAATTTCTTTACACAAGGTATTTGAAAGTAACAAAACTACATTCCACATTTTTTTGAAAAAAGGGAGCCAATCATTCAACTTATCCCTCAATAAACCTCCACCTCATTTGCATGGATTTAATGCTTACTAAACGTAGAAGTTTTTGTATATGTATTGAGTCCGTAGTCCGTTAGGGGGCTGAGGAAAACATTCGCAAAACAACTCTGATTCATTGATAAAAACAGAAGTGTGTTATTGGGCGTCCAGAAAGTATCTTTTAATAATGGTTCTAGTGTATTAAATTACTGTTTGTTTTAAGGAAATTTTATCTATTTTATGATGGTATAATTCGAATTTAATTATCTTGAATAGTTTTTGAGCAATCCTTTCTTATTCATTAAAAAACATGACTACGTTAAAAAAACAGAAAATTGGGCCTAGCTCCTTTTCCTTACAAATGAACTTTTTTGTTGGAAATTATGTCTACAATCACCTCCTAGAGTTTGGCTACTTAGACCTGAATCAACCTGTATATATACTTGAGGGTATTTATCGCGAATAGAAATTGGTTCGAATTTCAGTTAAAGCATATCGTCGATACAAATGCAAAGTATTTTTCATTTTCAATCTATACTGATTGCTCTCTCGAATCTAAGTTCACTCGGTGAAAGGGGAATGTAAACACTGTCAAAAGGTCGAATCTGCCGACAATTTTACTGCCCAAAAGCAAAGTAATGAATGAAAGTTTTAGCAATTTCCTCCGAAGGAAAGTAGCTATTGAGGTTGCACTCATGACGGAATTTTTAAAACATTTCTTCAAATCTTTATCGATCCTACCTAGTAGACACCGAAAATGACCCCCGTTAAAATTTATATATATATATATATATATATATATATATATATATATATATATATGTGTGTGTGTATGTTAACACGATAGCGGCCAGAGTTTTTGTTTTTTCGTCACGAAACTTGGTATATAGCATTCAATTAGGAAACGATTGAACGAGTTCGTTAACCACCAAAATCGGTCCACCAGAACCCAAAACACTAATTTGACCATGCCAGCCGTAATATTTGTTATATTTCAACGAAACTTGGTATTCGTAGTGGTAAACTAGAGAGAAAAGTGAGATGTAAAAATAAACTAAATCGGTTCATTAGGAGGGGGGGGGGGGTTACTCTGGACCCAAATTACTAATATACTCATACCGGTCGTAATTTCTTCTCTATTGTAACAAAACGCGGTATACGTCGTGGGTAACTCATGAATGAAGTGTTGTAAAAATGAGCTAAATCGGTCTATCGGAAAGGGGGGTTTACTTTGTACTACATTTCAATAGAATAGCCCGCCAGACGTAGGTTCGCAAGGCCGCCGCAAGGAGCGCTATCTCCCACTAGAGGGACTGTATCCTGTTCCTGCGTCACATCAAAAGATGAAAATATGAAGTTTTTTGTATTAATTCATTAATGTAGTAGGTAATACATAAAACATAAACATAACTCTGGAAGCAAATTAATTACAAAATTAATAATTGAACAGTTACTCATTACAAAATTAAAAGAGAACTATTTATGTTTTTATTTTATTTATGTAGGACATTTTAAGCAAATTGTTCTGGAAACCAGTCTATACTACCAAAATTCTGAGGAAAGTGCTTAGTTATGCAGCTCCTGCGTGACAGACTTTTTTTCACTCTGGAAAGTGGTGATTTTCTCATTCGATATTTTGCATTTGTATCGAGGGTATATAGGAGATATTTTGAAAACCCCAATTAAAGAAAATAAAAATTATTTCGTTAAGAGCCTTCTGCTCAATTTCAGGAACATAAATATGCTTTAGGTCCACCCGACAAACCTATAGAATGTACTGTATAACATATAGTTTTATTTTTCGTACATGGCCACTGCGCACGCCCAAACGCCACTGCGCATGCACGAACGCCAGCCGTCACTTTTTGTGACACATACAGTCTTCTTTTTCGAACATGGCCAGGCCACTGCGCATGCGCGAACGCAAGCGGACACTTTTTTGTGACACATACAGTCTTTTTTTCGTACATTGCCATTGCGCGAACGCCACTGCGCCTGCGTGAACGCCAACGGACACTTTTTTGTGACACTTTCTTGTAACGTTTTTTCCAGTTTAGTCACCGCTAAAGCATATTTATGATAAAATAATATTAAACTACTTACTCACACTCACTCCAAATGACAATGATCAAGTGAGATGGGATTGTCGCTGCTCCTGCGGAATCAAGTGAGCGTGCAAGCCGAGTGTCCCATTGATTTCGTAACGCTATCTAACTATTAAGTTTGTAATAATTCCAAATTTCATGATTTAATTATAATTTTACATCTTTTTTTTTCATTTCATTTTTTTTTTTTTTTTTTTTTTTTTTTTTTTTTTTTTACGGCGCATCTACATCTGGGTCATTAGCGCCGACATCCAGGGTGCAGCGAGGAATTTTACCAGCGAGCCGTGGGATGATAAAATTCCTGCCGGAGGTTGGGAATCGAACCCACCATCTCCCGCTTATGAATCCAAGGCGCTAGCCATTAGACCACGGGAGACCCCCCATTTCATTTTGTTATTTTAATAAATCGTATAAGAATAAAATTGTCGTATTATTTCATGTATAATATCTATCGCTAAAAATTGTGAACACTACATTAATATCCGATGTAATTTTATTTGCAACCACCTACGCGGCCCGCGGACTTGTGCTCTCTAAAGTTTGTAAAATTGTAGCTTCACAGGAAAAAGCTAACAGCCTGAAGAGAGCCATGGGTTAATGGAAGCACTAGCGAACTGTTGAAAGAAGCACTAACTAATGCGGTCCCCACACAAAGCTAATGAAAGGTAAACAGAGTTTTTGCAGATCTTTTGCTATTTCTGGACTTTTTTCTATGTAGAGGTTAACTTTATAATTTCCATAACATGGAACGTTGATGGAAAGCGTGTTAAATTTAAGTAGAATTAATTTTATGAAATAATTTAAAATAATATAACAAAAATAATGGGTCGATACTCTATCAATGCAATCCCCACCAGAAAAACAAAACAAAAAACAGATGTGTATTATATTTTCTAGAGGTAGATAAATCATCTTCCTAGTTAAAATTCCTTAAATCTAATATTTTTTAGGCGGAAGGCCAATAAAAGAGAATTAACAAAGTCAATTCATTTTATTTGTACTTGCTCTACATGTTTCACACCTCAGGTGCCTTTTCAGGAGCCAAAAAACTCAATAAACTAGTTTTCTTGGTGATTTGTGACAACTCTATTGGAAAGATGAATTTATGGAGTGAAAACAAGACTTGATCCTCTCTTCGCTAAGAATGAGGACAATGCACTTGATGGTCCTCAGATAGCCATTCATACCTACAGGAGACAGTTCATCGCTAAAAATGAGCTCACTACTTCAATAAAGAAAAAGCTATATTATTATTTATATTTTTACAAATATTTAAAAGGTAGGCATTTATCCTGAGTAGCCTCTGAACTCGGAAAATTCCCATTTTTAGCCAATTTCTTTTCTATCGTGATATTAAATATAATGTTGTTTTCTGTTAAAGGGGGCGGGCTAAAAGGAGACATTCTGAGATCCATTACCCTTAGAAAAACAGAAGAAAAGGAATGGGTTCTTAGCCGAGCTCAGGTTTCAGAGGGCAGTTCGACTGACGACCAAATAGTGACTTTCAATTCTAGACCTTCCATAGGCCGCTATCTCAAGGAACTAAAGTTTAACACTTACATGATTCTATAATGTGATAAGAAGTAAACATTTAAAATAAACAAATACATCTTGCTATTTATATATGTGCACCTAAGCACAGTTGTATATAAGTGTTCTGTTTGTACTTTCAAAAATGTGTTACTCCTGGGATTAAATGAAATTCTAATTCCTCTGACAAGGGAAGTATACCGTGGTGGGCCCAGTTTCTGGGAGGTGGTTCTATAGAGCAATTAACACCTTTATTATCGGCTGTATCCTTGCGTTATGACCTTAATTGGAAAATAACTCTCAAAAAAACAAAGCGCATCAATCCCATTTAGAAGAACACAAACACAGAACACTGACAAGAGGAGTATACAATGGAGGGGTCACGGATTTAGACCATTTTTTCCGGTGATTCTGCATCGAAAAATAGTCGACACGTGTCCGAGCGTTCCGTCCAATGCGCCTTAGGAGCCAAAAAATAAAATAAAATAGTTTGAAAGTGCTTTATTTTATTTCTTGAGTTTAGAAAATTATGTCGACATAAGTCTTTCACAGATTTATTTGTTTTAAAAAGCAGATTAAAGGAAATCGTTAAGCAATAATTTATATTTCGTCAAATAAATTCAAAAATATGCTCTAGTTTTCAAATAAACTAGTATTATACTTTTTTTTTACAACAAAAATAATAGCAGATTTAAAATAAGAACCCCAAGAAACCCTAATTTGGTCAATATCATTGAAAACAAAAAATAATAATTTTTACGGCCGGATCCTTAAAATGTTGTTAATGATTCAACAATCTGGGCATATTTCAAAGAAAATTTACCCGATTCAAACCAAATTTGGAGGGTCGATTTAGGCTCTAAAGTGACAAATTTCCTTCCTTTGGCATCGATGTTAAATGCAAAAACGTTTACATTTTATTTTTATTTGAAGAGCCATTTTTTACAAGTACCTTCTGAGGTAATATTCATTCAATGGTTAGAAAAAGGAGTCTTTATTCTTTTGAAAGAGCCCAAGGACGTAAAAATCGGATTATCTCGAAGCGAGATATTGAATTTCAAAACGTCACGTTACTTTTTCCTTTAAAAATGTTTAGCTTCTACAACAACTATTTATATTGTAGTTCTGGACTCGTCTAGAAATTTCTAGAGGGCGAAGTTTCCAGCCTTTATATCTTTAAAAGCACGCTATAACTCCCTTGGTCGTACAGGGACTCATTTCTAAGTTGTAGCGGTACCTATCTTGTACACTTTCTAATGAACAGAGAAACGAGATAGACGTAATCAAGGTATATTATAGTTGGCAAAATCTTTCTCGTTTCTCTCCTACGCTTGGGTCGGATAAAGTAGCACACATTTTTCTCATCATGACTACTTTATTTTATATTCGCCTGCTATGTTTCGTGTCTTTTCGCACTTCTTCATTAAATTCTGAAGCTGGAAGAAGTGTATAATTAAAACAATGAGGCCAAAAAGCGATGGAAACATGGCAAATGGAACATGAAAACGTTAGCCGTTTACTCTTGGCCATTACAAAGAGATATACCATTAATTTTGAAGAAAAATATGTTGAAGCTTCTTATAAAAAGAAGAAAAAAAAAGAAGCCATAAAAGTGAGTAATATTACCAAAAATTCCGAACCCCAGGAACAATTTTCCGCGTTTTAGTGTTCTAGTGTCATTTGGAAAGCTTGGAATAAATATAGCTAATATTTTGTGAAAAATGAAAACACCTACTCCAATGAATTCTTAAGGAAAAGTAAAATTTTACGCGCCATTAACACATTGTAGACAAAAGTGCCCTCTTGCCCCCTTCGACTCCCGCTCGGAAAGAACTTTGACAAATACCCAAAAACTGTTTCTCATTTTACCTACCTACCCTGTTTTACTGCCAACTACCGCTCAAATCAATTTAAAAAAAAAGGCAATAAAAAGCAGGAAATCAAACAGAAAAAACCATTCAGAGCAACGAAGCTAACATTTTCGAAGTTTTAAGCACTTATTTCTCCAATTGAGATCATCCCATCACCATTTACCTAAGAACCTTTCTTGTGAGTAATTTAATATGCTTTCGAATGGTCACCTTCCACTTAACATTATTATTTCCCAACCGTTTTCGAGTTAGTCAGGAAAACGTACGAAACATCCAAAACGTTTCATGTCTGTTAATACATTTTTTTTAAAAATATTTCCTTTACTCGAAACGCAGCCAAAACTTAAATATCATAGTTTGGATTAATATACAACTTTTGGGACAATTTTCAACTGACTCATTCATTTCTGAATATCTACCCAAGCAGAAATTAAGTGGCATGAACGTTTTTCGTAAAAGATTGCAGATATCGCTTTCAAAATAGTTTCATTGTTTGTCCTACGTTATAAAACCTATAACAAGTGTACTTCAAGCATATTTACGCGAAAAAGTAAGCACTACGACTTGTTTCGCCCGAATTGTGGTCCTGAAACGAGTTACCGTTGGTCCTTGGAAATAAGACGAAGGATTTTTGTGCCAAATTTTCGTTTTGAACCATTTTTATGGCAGCTACGGAGCGAACAACCGTTATTATCGTGATCTATGAGTTTTGAAGGATGGAATTATTTGGTTGGCACTTCCGGATTGCGGCTTGACATCGACGTCATAAGCGAATTTATATAAAGGAGGAAATGCGCTGCAACCTTTTACCTTGAAAAAAATCCCAATTATTACAAATCCAAAAAGTCAATTAATGTACATGAAAATATAATGAAACCTTAAAATGAAATTTACATATTGATTGAAAGGATTTTCTTATATCAAAGCAATTAATGAAAGAATTTCGGGCTTAACTTTAATCTTCAGCTAGAAACTTCCATGAATCTTATTTGTCACCCTAATTTTTATACACATTTTCGCTAAACTTCAGAGTTTTCAATTTATAAATTGAGAATACTTAGTAGCCATTATGGATTCAGGCACCGAATTAGAATTCAGCGATACAAAAAATGTTTAGGTACCAAGTTTCGTGATACCGACATTTCACCATGGCATCGGATAAATAATATAAACATACATAAGTATACGAAATATGTAAAATATGTTTTAAATGTATTAATTTCAAAAATATGCATGTGAATGCATTTATTTAACAGATTATAATTTTTAATTGCATTGATATTGTGTGTGTCAAACGCACATCCTTGCTCCAAACGTCAGAAAACGATTGCATGATAAAAGATGACAACTAACCCAATAACATTAGTTCTTGGGACTTTTTTTCTTAATCTGTTTCATCACTAAGTGCTTTTGAATTTTTAAAAATGGGACAACATAAAATTTATTTTCAGCTCATGAATTGAGATTTTGACAAATAATACAATTATAACTACTATTTAACAATTTAATAATTCATATAATTATCAGATGGAACCCAGCATACCATTGTTGGATGTCAATTCTATCTTTAAAAAATGCTTGAAAAAGGGGTTTCTAATAGGATTTTTTTTTAACATTTTAATAATTTTAGTTTCGTCAGCTGGATCTTCCACGATTTCTGAGGTACGAAATTGATCAAAACTCACCCACAAAATGCCCCTCTGGTCCTGTAAAAAGCTGTCGTTTGTTTTTTGATTTTTGTTTCCCCTATCGCCTGGTTATATAATAATGGTGATCTCCATGTAATTTAAATTCGCTTACATTTTATTTTCACATATTTTAATTTTGCTATGAATTACAGGACAGTATTAAATTGGCAATAATTTGTGATTTCAGAATTTTATTGGCTTGTGATTTATTGCTACATAATACTATGCCATATCATTGAGATTCAAACATTACTTAATATATATTTTTACCAGGCGAGTAATTTGAAATTACTTTCATAAATTATTTAACAAGAAGCGAACTGTGTTTGGTAATTTTTTTTTTACGGAATAAGCTTCTGCCACTTGAGGTTCTCATCCATCATCATCCCCAAAATTTAATGCTCCTTTCTTGTTTTATTTTTGTCTTATCAATGCTGTATCCAAGGTTCTCTGTTTGGGTCATCCCATATCAAATGATCCAAAGTTTATTCCCTTGCATTTTTTGATTTTTTTTTTAAATTTGACTCATCAACCCCATACGACAATTAAAAATCCAGATTTTTAGGAATTTGTCTTTATTCGAGCTAAGAAACTTTTTTTGTTTATTCTAAAAAAAGCTCATTTTTTGACAGACACTTGACCATAAAATTGACCATAACTTCCAAACAAAATAAGCTAGAAAGGTGAGGTAAAAAACATTAAAATGATGTGTGACTTATTTATAAAAATTAAAATTTGAAGGTCATTTTTAAAACTTTAAAATTTAAATTTCTCTTAAAACTTATACTTTTTATGAGTCATGATACACATCATTTTAATCAACATTTAATGCACTATCAAATGCTTTTTATCACATCTTTCTAGGTAATTGTGTTTGGAAGTTATGGTCAATTTTATGGTCAAGTGTCTGCCAAAAAATGTGCTTTTTTTAAAAAAAAAAAATAAAGTTTCATAGCTCGAAAACAAATAAAGATAAATTTCTAAACATTTGGATTTTTAATTATCGCATGGGGTAATATTAATGAGCCAATTAAAAAAAAAAAAAAAAAAAAAAAACAAAAAAACAATGTGAGGGAAATGTTTCCCTTTATTTGGGACCACTTGATATGGAATGACCCTTTTTCTTCCAGTTGTTGAGAAATATACGTAGTTTGACTTCTACATTTTACAATATTGTCAATGTTCGGGGCTACAAGTGTATCGCAGCTTGGACTGTTGCTGCATTGGAAATAAAATTGAATACCTCTAAAATGTCTGAAAAGACATATGTATGGCTAAAAAAATGGATGAAGAATAACATATCAACAGTATACCAAGTCCTTTACAACTAACAGAATTAGTGACCTGATGAAGATTGGTCCACCATTACGGGACGATCCAATACGTGTAAGCAAATAGTGTATAACTGGAAGCTGATTGGCGGAACACACAGCCAATAACGAACGGATGGAAGGGCTTCATTTAGTCCGTAAATATTAGGATGTTATCAGTAAATATCCACCAGGAGCAGTCGTCCTATTAAATTGGGAAAAATCATTAGACCTATCGAAATGAATCGTCTCCTCTAGCGTTTAAATCTCAGATTTAGAGATACAATATTTTGTATTCAATTAAATCACCCAATTGTGTACTCTTTAGGGGGCACATGCAGTGATGTGGGCCGGGTAAATACCCAGTGGGTAGGTAAATATAAATTGGGTATTTACCCGGGTATTTGCCCAAAAAATGGGTATTTTCAGTTTTTGAGCTTGATGGAACTTCTTTGAATATGTTGTGGTGCAAACCAAACCCCAATCCCACCCCACCCCACCGCCAGCTCGAATGTTTCAAAAAAAGGCCTTTTTTCGCAAAAAAAAAAGTGTTCTGTTAGCAGACTTTAACATTAGTGGTCCTGAAAAGGGCCGCTTTTTGTCTCTTAGACTACTGTCAACTGTTTTGACTTTTCGTTTGCTACCGATCAGCTGCATCTAACGTATGATTCAGCAAGTAAGAAGTCGCATATTTGATGTTTTGATAATGACGAGCATATCCCAAGGGGTTGGGGGTGGGGTATGGGTGTGATGCAAGGTTTCAGTGTATTGCCTTCGAAAAGATCTTCAAATGATAATGGATAGACGATAATTACAAAAAAACGCTTTCCCCCCCCCACTCCCGTGGGTGAAGGGGAGGAGTGTCAAATGTGGTGTCGTTCGAAAGGTCTTCGAAAAATAATTAATACGTATTTATTGGCCAAATGGCTTGGGAAACCTTTCATCCAGAGATCTCGAGATTTTGCAATAATCAAAAATGGAAAACTTCGGATACCCAAAAGTACCAAAAGTTCCAACTTTTTGGTTTTGTGCCCATGCAGACTTTTGTTCAGAAATACTTTCTCTATCCAACGAGCATAGTTTCGTTGAATTTGACCGAAAGCCATTTTCCATTAGGAAAGGGCGGGGTCCTTTTCAGGCAATAATTTATTATTTATTAACCTCTCAGTGATCCTATTTTATAATTTATTATTGTTTTAATAGTTTCTCAGTGTTGCAATAGCTCTTAACTGGCAAGATCCATGAAATTTTACAATATTCGATTACTAAGTCACGGTTTAGTTAAATACCTTAAATACCCGGGTATTTATGAAAGTGGGTATTTACCCTGGGTATATACCCTGGGTATTTACCCGTAAGAATAAATACCCGGGTATTTTACATCACTGGGCACATGTAATATTTGTATTGTTGCCTATGGTATAATAAATGGTATGATTGCCTATACCATTTGGGGGCAACAATGTTGGGCAAAAAACATTCAGAATAACGAATAATAGATTTGATATTTCATTCTGAAAAATGATTATTATTATTTATTGATGCTTCGCATCTAAGGTGAATAGTATTTCATTTTCTGTAGTAAGCTGATGCAGGTACTGAATTTAACGACGCCACTCCAAAATATTAGTTACTAAAGGAACAAAAATAAATAAATAAAATTAGAATTAGTGAGTTAAGTTAATTATTTAATAAATAAAAAGAAAAATAATTAAATAAAACTTGAATTTTATAATGAATAATTTTTCTTTCATTGCTTAGCCATTCAATAAATAATGTAACTTTTAATTTTTTATTCATTATTGAATATCAATGAATGAACATTTTTATTTAATAAAAATTACTTATTTAAATGGGATGTTTTATTCAATAAAAATTCTAACGATCTTTTCTAATAAAAATGACTACATTCATTAAAATGGTTCTTACTATTAATGAAAATTATTTATTTGTTTGATAATCTTTACTGAACTTTGAAAGAATCTGAATTTGTTGCTCTATTAACGACATTATTTGACATCAATAAAAATAATGAATGAAGAATGAAAAATATTTAATTATTCACTAAATAAAAAAAAGAATCAATCAATGAATAACTGAATAAGTGATAGAATTCTTATTCATTTTTTGGAAATGCACCAACCCTGTTACTCATAGAATAAAAAAACATACTTTCAACAACGTTTTTGATCTATTAGTTACATTTTAATGGTTTTTGAATTGTTAACCAAAAGTGTACTAATTTTATTTTTCTTCCGAATATTCTATCGAATCAATCGGTACAAAATGTCTAAACTGAAAAATGAAATGTATTAATTCTCATATGAATACTGAAAAAATTAATTGTTTTTGTTAGAGAGAGAAAACAATTTATTGTTGAAAAGGGTTGTTACAACACGCAACATACCAATCACGTCTATTTGGATGTTAACCGTTCTTCAAAAAAGAGTTTTCTATAATTGGTCGTTAAAAAGAAGGATTGGTAAATATGAGACCATCTTTCTCCTCTCACGACCTTTCACATGTATCCTCCTTAAAAAGCAAAATATTTACACTTTAGGTTTGGTTGCCCTGGCAACAGCAAGCACACCTTCTATCATAGACCTGGCAGCCAGTCACCAGGTAGAACTGGCAGAGAGGGACTCTACTCAACCTTGGCTAGGTCTTCCTCTCGCTGGCTGTCGAGTGTTGTCTTTGCCTTCCAGGCTACCGACCATGAGGCATGAATGACCCAATAGTGGTTGAATTCCTTTTAATAATTAAAGAAAGAAAGTATCATCCTTAAGGTATAAATTGTTATATTCTGTATCATTACTTATACTAGTATAAGTAATGATACAGAATCCCTAGAGAGTCTATAATAATGTACTCAGCCAGTTTGCACAAATATTCTACTCCGATTTCGCATTCTTCGAAAAATTCTGCTGTGGTACTCTGAATCACTCCCCTTGCATCGAACCAAATACCTCTTACCTGGAAATCTCTTTCTCCGTATGCTTCTAGGAATTTCTCTTTTAGATAAGGAATGCATTTCTAGTAGATTGCCTTTTTTCTTTATCTGCTTTTGTGACTTGTTCGAGTAAAAAATTGTAGGTTATACAATTTGAAAGCAGTGTACTAAGCATGCCAAGAAAGAAGATTTAATCCACTTCTAAAAGTCTGTATTGAATGTATAAGAGAGATCCTAATATGCATAAGTAAGATAATCCTTAAATGCACAATTATTTTAGTGAAATAAGAAAATCAAAGTGAACATTAGTTCGAATATAATACGTAAAATAAAATAAATAGACGACAGAGGCAGTCACCTCATCCCACCAATAGTTAAACAAAAGAAAAAATCAAATATATTTTGTAAAAAGGCCAATTTCTGGATTAAAAGAATGCTGTAGCCCAAAGTGGTCATTACCACTCAGATTGGTCTTCTAGGTACGCTATCGGTATTTAATTATAGGCGGGATATTGTTCAGTTCAGAGGATTATTCATGTTCAGCAAAAAAAGAAAACGCTAAAGTTTTCGAACAGCTACTCGAACAGTTATTAGAACAGAAAAGAAAAGAAAAAGTAAGAGAGCTGTGAGTAGTAATTTTTTTTTTCAAACCCATTAAAACCAAATTACATAGGCGAAAAATAAAATAGAAAATAAAAGAAGACTAAAAGAAACCCCGGGCATGTGTAACATATAATGGACTTACACACAGCGGAATGGAAAAGGTCGGCACTGCAATTATTTTTTGCTAAAGCACATTTGAATACCTGATTTAAATTGCCTTGTGGTAGAAACAAGCAGTGAATGGGTTTTCTGGTTTATCAAGTCACTAGACAGCCTGTTTATCCAGAGCCTAAACAAAATCATCGGTTTCTCAAAGTTATTCCTTGTATAACTGGTTTTGATGATTTCTTGAAGCTCCGATTGAAAGTAATACAGATCCCATTATTTTCAGATGTAATTAGCATTATTAGTATATTCAATGAATATATTAGTAATTAATATATTTTTATTTACTACGCATTCTTCGTAAATTTTCCTCTCTTCATTTTTTTAATGTTTATTTGGATGTTGCTACATAGTAAACATGTTGTTGGCCTACACCTATGATTATTATAATTATTGATCCACTGTTATTTATGATCTTGTCTCGTTATTCTAAACGTTTCAAGACTGGCGTTTTAATTTAGACCTTTAATTGTACAAATTATCTTCGCTGTGGCCCAACAACATTAAAAAAATAATAATATGTATTTTTGAAGATATAATTATAATTTCACGTTCCCAATTAGATAACCATCCCATTTCTTACTAAATATGTAGCCTCCAGGTAATAATTTTAAAAAGTAATACCAGTAACATGATGGTAATAAAATAAAATGTGATAAATAAAAAAAATATATATATATATATAAAATATAATTATATATATATATATATAAATTTGAAAGTGGTGCCTTTAACGATTTCTCCTTTTTTTTTTTTTTTTGTGAAGTCCGGGCTATATCTTAATCTTTTCGTCAAGATCTCATTGCAGAATGAGTTCAATGTTTTTATTACATAACTAAAAAGGCATCTGTTCCAAAATTTCCAAATAATCATAGGGAAAATACGAAAAGGCGTTTCAGAAGTAAAACGAGTCTATGTTTGCAATACCTCAGTTTAAGTGCAGTATTAATTCTAAGTCTAGATTATTTTATTTAATATATAATTTTGCCCAGCAGTGAGGCTCCAGTCAGCATAAGATCAAGGTTATTTTTATAAGTATATCAAAGTAAAATATAGGATCCACTTCCGCAGTGTTCGGGGTCTAAGTATTAAAGAATATAATTCAATACTGTATTTGTGTTGTATTTGTTTTTATTACGAGTTCTGTAAGTGTTTGCTGGTAGGAGTGCAACAAGTCGACACACGAGCATGCGCGTCTTTCCTTCTTCATCGGCCAGTTGCTCGTCGAATCTCCTACTTGTCGCACCTCGGCACATGGAACGGTAAGTGGTCGCGTAATCACGCACATCGTATCAAAAATATTAAAGTCAATAAAAATAAATGAATGATACATTATGACAATAAAATTTGTCATTTACGAACCATATTTACATCTTATGGATTTTTTTTAATGAGATTTAGATAGTTGAAATATTCAGGTAAGAGGTGGGCATCTATTTGTATAAGAAAACTAGTATTTATGCAATTTATTTTAAAAAAATAATAAAATCCGCAAAAATGATTCTTGTATTACCAAAAGCAACTCTTCGACTGAAACGGTCCACAATCTGTAGGAACAAAATATCGTAGGTTCACCTGCAGTATTGAAAAAAAATCAAAAAACAAAATTGTGCTATCATTAATAAAACATAGTTTTATTATTGTATCGTAAAGTTTCAGGAATATAGATAACATACATGAAAACTTTCCAACTATTCCATTTTAGTTGTAATTTACAACTTTTTTTATTTAATTGAAACTTTAACTTTAATTGTTACTATTTATAGCATAATCACGTTATTTAGGTGTGTTTATTCTAAACTAACTCATGAACATCTATTTGACAAAACAAGACGAACCAACATGAAGAATGTAACGAAGTACCATCTATACTCACAGACTTGTACATTATAACCGTTATGTTATTTCGTAAGTTACTTTTATTGTCATACAGACTAATAAATATACTTAGCCGAGGACGTGAACAATTATACACACCCACTGACCATTTAATAATTCACAACGATGGACGCCATTAATTGGACACGATATTTAAACACATTCTTGACATAAATATGGACCCAAAAATGTATTAAAAAATCAGTTTTTCTACTAAAATTACTTTATAACTAATACTTCTATTTAATCAGCCTTTATATTTTATTAATAATAACACTTTGTTGATATTCATTAATTTTGCCGACAATTCTGGCTAACATTTTATAAATATTTGCAAATATGCTATTCGCGGCCCACCATTACTAATAAATAAAATAAAATGAAATGTAAGTTATTTGAGCTAATTTCTTTTCATAATTGAATGTTTTTCGGTTCATCAAAGACTTTATTCCAATGCAGCTATATTCATTGGACTGATCATTTATTAATTTAAATGTTAATGTATATATAATAGAGCAGGTCAATCTTTGGTTATTTTTATTACTAATGACTAATGATTAAATAAGTATTCGGAAGAGGACTAACAATAGATAATAAATCAATCCTTTTTCTCCACGCCCAATGACTGATCACTAACGACTAACTGCTTGTAGGATATGATTAATGATGAAATCAGGCTTTGACTAATGAATTATGACTAGTGACGAAACATATGATATAATAATATATGATTAATGATGACGTAATATAGGAAAAAATAGTAAAAAAAGGCTTTGACTAATATTTTAAGTGAAGGGTCTCATTAATAGTAATCACAATTACACCTGCATTCAAAAATTTTGTAAAGAACAAGACTCAGTCTGTCCAAAACATGAAACAGAACCGCTTTATAAAGGAATTCTGAACCCGAATGTATACATGTAAACAAGTTGGTATTAGTCAAGTACCAAAATAATTAACAATGTTAGTGATGTCAATCATTATTACAGATTATGAATGATTGACGACTAACGGATAGATTAATAACTAATTTCACATATGATTAATGATTAATATGACGTACGACCAATGATTAACTTGACTTGTGGCTAACGAGAATAGTTTCTGTTCTACTAACCTTCTCTAGCTGTTTCTTATATATATATATATATATATATATATATATATATATATATATATATAGAGAGAGAGAGAGAGAGAGAGACATCGATAAGGCCGATTTATCTAATGGGTCATTTATTATTTATAAATTCTCCGGGAAGGGGCTCCGGATCTGGAAAGTTAAAACATTATGTTCAACGTTTAGGGAGTTTAATCGTGCACTATATCCTCGACAACAGATTCTTTTGCTCAGATTCCTAAAAAGACAAAAGCAGAAAAAGTCTAAATAGCAAAATTTACGACAGCTTTTAGAGTTTCCATAAAACTCTTACTTCTGCTGTGATCTCGAAGGCTTGAATAAAAAAACTTTGTTTATTGTGAACTTTAAAATCAATAAATTTGGCAGACGGTCATTAATAAAAACCACAATTACTTTAGCTCCAAATCGTATATTTCTTGCTCAACATGTTACATGACATTCTGGCACCTCTTCAGGAGCTTATAATTAAAACTATCTAACCACACCATTTGGAGGCCCGGTGGCCGTGAGTGTTAAGGCGTGAGTACTTAACGCTCCGTGCCAAATGTCGTGGGTTCGTTTCACACTATGGGGTGGAGGCTTTCCCATTAAAAAACAAAACGTTACGATTATGATTTTTTAGCATGTTTGCTCCCTCCTATAGAAAGGACTACCTCCTTATTACTTAAGGCTCGAAAACCTACGCTTCGCAACCAAATATTATAACTGAAACAAAAAAAAAAAAAAAAAAAAAATCTTTCAAATTTGTATAAATAAACGTATCAATACATACTCCATTGTCTATAAAAATGGCCTAATGTTGAAAGCTTAACATAACATTTTTTTCCATAATTTAATTAAATCCTATTTGACAGTAAATTAATTAATTTTTCTATATAGTGTAAGTAGTTCACTTTTCACTACATACTGTATTTTAGTTTATATCCTTATTTATTTGTTTATTTTTTTTCCATCCGCTTTTTGACAGTTAGTCTATTTCCTTTTATTCCACTTTCTTCTATACTTTCTTAAGAAGATGTTTATTTATGGGAGAAGAAAGATCTCAATATCAAAAACTGATTTTAATTAGTTAATTTTGTCCAACAGTTTTGCTCTTTTTGAATGTGTCTCTATAGATTTTTTTTTTTTTTTTTTTTTTTTTACACAGAATTCCTAATCTTAATCCAAGAATTCCAATCATTTCTGAGCCATTGAGAACCTATTATCTGAAATAGGGCATCACGTTTTTCAGCCCGAGGTCTTTTCATCTGGAAGCTATTTTCCAATCAACCATTTCACGAACAAATTTCACTCATCTATAGAAAAGGATGGATAGAAGAGGGAGAGCGAGATCGGTACCCTTTTATATAAAATATATACTTTATGTTATTTTTTATGTGTGTATACTTTTTTTTATAAAAAAAAGAGGAGAGTCCGATTCAATCAGAGATCAGATATAGATATACCCTTGGGGGATATAATTTATTCTTAATGGATGAATTTTCCAGTGAGATTGCTTCTAATCAGAATCCTAAATGCGGTTAAAATTACAATATTTTTTATTCTAGAATTGTTGCCCTCTGCCGAAACGTATTGAAGAAAATGCACATAGCTACCAAAGCGATGCATACAAATCAATAATAATAATAATAATATTCTAGAATTAAAAGTTCAAATGTTTTCAAAAGGGACATCTATGTTTTTCCTTGAATCCTTCTGTCCTACCTACCCTGGACGGGAATCGATATCACAGACGAGGCCTTATCACCATACATCCGAACATACACATCACGGACCCAATCCACTTTCATTACTGCGAGATACAATTTTCAAAACAGTAAGGAACATTATTTCGGTGGCTTTACAATACTACAAAGCCCGGCGTGACACTAGCTCTGGAATATCTAGTGGAACTGGGCCCTTTAATTAAACATTCTTAAATTTAATTCAAGGTAACTCCGATTGGAGGATAAATGACCTTCCATGTGACGAATCTCGCTAGATAGCATACCCGATTAATGAGAAATGTGTAAAAAAAAAAATATGTCCAATGGTATACTCAGGAACAAAATTAAATTATTTATTTATATTTATTTATCGCACCGCATCTTTGGCGAAGTGCCAAAATTTAATTTTAAAAAATATATAATTGAGTCAGTTTTACATTATAAATATAAAATAACAAAACCACAACTATTTATGTTCTAACGCTTTCTTGAGGAATGGGACTAAAGTACCTACTTCAGGGGAAAAGGCTGTTAGATATGGAACGTCACGGACTTTTTTTTTTTTTAGCGAATCCTATCAGAAGTCCGATGACGATAATGGGATAAATGACCTTTCTTGACAAAGGTTGGCAATCACTATATAACCGTGCTAATGGTTTTGGAAATCAATTTTCCATAAAGAAAATTAAAAAAATAATATTTTAACAGCTACTAAGACTAACTAGGCTTAAAACCACAAATTGTATCAAGTCTTAAGTTACATTAAAATAAGCCATCAAAATTTAAAAAGGAATCTTAGGAAATTCGACATCTAAGCGTGTTTCCATAAATAGCCTACAGATAGTATGAATTTGAAACTGTAGCACATTAACTCATAAAATTTAACCTTCCTGTTAATGAGAAATAATTGATTGAGAAAAAATAATAATAACTAGGTAATTATAACAAAAAGACAGCTATTTTTCATTCAGGGCTATTTTTCCTTTCAAAAGTTTGCATCAGTTATATAACTATGTTTTGTGAATCCGCGTCGCTTTTATTTATTTATTTAATTATGGGAACTCAAAAAATGAAGTAAGAGTGAAGCTGTATCGATGAGAATAGGGCAAGATATCGTGGTGTAGACGTTTATCCATGAACTTCCTGACAGAGTTTCAACCAAGGGCGATTAGCACCGTTTATAGTTTACCCAGATAGATCCTCAGCCTATTGTTTGATTGGCCATCACGAAAGGCCCACTTTTGTAGATTTGCCACGCTATCGTGGAACATTTTAAGAAGCTATTCACTTTGGTTTCTACCTGCTCTAACATTTCCACAGCACGCCTTGATTCCAGATTAATAATAATAAGTTTCAGACAAACATCTACACAGATTTTGCTGATCGAACACATCCGATTACCTATTAAGGGAATGTTGTACGACAATCCAAGATAACGAAAGAGACATTTATTATGTTATAAAAAAAAAACAAATATGATTTAAAATACACGTCTCACGGTTGATGCATAGATAGACAGAATACAACTATTGGAGGCAGAAACGAAACCTCAAATCTGTAAACATTTTAACTACAACAAGTTGATAATTCATCGAACAATTGACTTAACTCATGAATGAAGACAGTTTTTATTTCATTGAATGTTGTTAAATTTAGAGTATGACATGCGAGATAACATCGGCCCTATTCTACACCTTCAGGAGAGGCGATAAATCTTAATTAATTAACTTATAATTCATACTAAACGTATTGGGGAGTAAATCATCTTTAGTTAATGATGTGTTTTAACTAGACCTCGCTTTGATGAGGGTGTATTCCCTCCAGATCGAGTTACCTATATTTATTTTTGCCTTAGCGATCTCTTACTCAAACGGAATAATCTAGAAGGAAAATAATGAGCCGGTTAAAATAAATTAATTATCTTCTCAAAGCTTATGATAAATAAGAAAGAAGGAAGATATTAAATTAATAGGGCATCTAAAAGTAATATTTTCCAGCTTTGAACCGTCCAATAGGGATTTTCGTTTCCAATTATAGAAGCGGATATCAATAAGCTTCTATTTTCCCAGATGGGGCCTTTTCGGGATAATAATAAAATATAAAACAAATTTAAAAAAATTTAATACTAACCACCGTTTTAGAGATGCGAAATATTTATTTAATCGTACTAGTTACAGAGCTCGCATCTGTAGCGATTCGCTCTTTGCGAAATGTTTGCGGTAGAAACCACTATCAGGTTATATAATATTTAGTGAATGATTAAAATGATAATTATTCCAAGGAAATAGGGATTATATGTATAAATACACCTGTTTATTTAGTACTTTTTAAAAATATATTAAAAATTTTAGGTAAAGAGGAAATGCCGACTTTTGAGCGCGCGCGTGATAGTTCAACGATTTTTTTTTTGAATTAACAAATGACGCATCTGAAAGTTCTTAGGTCCTTTGCGAGTTTGGATATCTCTAGCGGTTCAAAAGATACATCAATTGTGTCTTGTATATACGGGGCACCCTGTATATAGAAAGAAGTTTAAAAAATATATATAACGAAACAATTTTGATGAAAGCCATCTTCAAGAAACTATCTTCGAAATATGATCGTCAACAGTTTTCAAATAAAGTACCACATTTGTAAAACGGTTTTAATCACTTACTTTCTGTCGACGCAGCAGAAAAGTTATTTATTTATGATATCTTTATGAAGTATTTATTTCTGAAGAAGGTCGCGTTGTAACTGACGCATGAATTTGGCATATCGGACATTAAGGTTCCTCACAATGCAAATAAATGGTAGGAAATGACCGTCGTGTACCGTGTAGATAACAACCATAATATGGAAAGCTCCCAATGTAATATATGTAAATAAGAAAAGCGAAAGGAATGAACGAAGACCAAGACTGCCTTACATCACGCCTATAAAGAGACTTCGGCCAAATGGTTTGCATGAGTTAGGACCAGCTGTTCTCAGGCTGGTTCTTATATCTCTTTGTTGGATCTATGATATCTGATTGGATTTTTTTTTTCAATCTGCAATAAGATTTTTTTTATTTGAACGATTATTCGGCTGCCATGTTGACAGCCAATACTATCTAGCGGCATTCTAGAGAACACAACTTCCAGTAAAATTTTAAAACATGTATCACGAAAAATAGGAAACCTATATCTTAACTCAAGAAGGAAATCGTCTCCAAGTAAGAGGAGTTTAAGGGTAAAAAACGTGAAGGTCATAAATACAATAAATTACATATTTATATTTTTTAGTGACCCAATCTTCTTAGGGGACGTGGGAAAAATTACATGGTGTTATAGCAACAAAGTAAAAAAATAGTTACACTAGAATAAAAGACCGGATAACACCAAGGGATACCAAATGTAATATATATAAAATTATTTCCACAGATTGTAACAAGATGTATATTGGAGAGTCGTCGCAGTTACTTAGAATGAGAATAAAGCAACACGCCAAAAATGTGGATGATTTGGATATTAAAACTGCTCTGGCTAACCATTCTATAAAATATAAGCATGTATTCGACTTCGCAAAAGTAGAAATTTTAGGAAAGGAAAGAAACTTGAAGAAAAGAAAAATAAAGGAAAATATTCACATTGTAAAAAACAGGAAGGAAACGGTTAACAAAAAAAAACTGATATAAAATATTTAAATAGTATATTTTTTAATTTGCTAAACAAAATTTAATTAAATTTTATCTCTTGACAAAAGCTAAAAATTTATTTTATTTTATTATAATGGACTTATCTTGTTCTGGATGATCGATTTTTGGAATCCAACGATTTTACTCAGCTGATCGACGCTATAAGTAGATAAAAGTAACCTCATATTGGACGTGGCCATTGTACAGGAAGGTTCGCCTTAATTAGGCTGTAAGTTTTTAGTTTATTGAGTTTTTTGGCTCCTGAAGAGGCACCTGAGGTGTGAAACATGTAGAGCAAGAATAAATCAATTGACTTTGTTAATTCTCTTTTATTGACCTTCCGCCTGAAAATATTGGCAATAAATGACATTTTAAAGAAGAAAACCAAACTGTGCGAACATATGAAGATTGTGTAATGCAAATAGTTTCATGAAATAAAAGAGAGTACTGAAAATAGTATAATATTATGTTACTATTGAGTGTTATACCTTTTGATGAGGACCGTCGTCACTGGCATCGGTGCGTGTACTGTGTGCGAGCGCATTCGTCACAAGTACGTCATTATGAAGCCACTGTTGATGTAGTACTGAGTCTGGTTTGTAATGTCAGGGAATTTATATTAGGACAAATTATGTTGTTTTCGTCGGTGAGGTCGTATAGGTAATTTAACCCCTTAGATTATTTACTAATGAGTGTTCAGAATATGTACTACTCGTAAACGTACATATAGCATTTCCAAGCCAAATTGAATCATCATGTAAAAAGGCCGAATTTGGAATGGAAATGTGTTATGTTTAGTTTTTTTTTTTTTTTTTTTTTTTTTTAACATTTTCTATATATTCTTCACTTTTTTTTGTTTTAAATTATTTTCTAAAAATGATTTCTTGTTTTCCTAATACATTATCATTCAGCCTACACATGTAAATCTGTGCGCATAATATCGTAGATACAAATATTTCAGAGTGAAAAACTTTTATTCATTACTTTGCTTTTGGACGGTCAAATAGTCGGCAGATTCGACCTTCTGGCAGTGGTTATTTTCCCCTATCACTGAGTGAACTTAGATTCGCGAGTTTGCCCTCCACCAGTCTAACACCAATCAGTAAAGATTGAAAATGAAAAATGCATTTTTTCACATTCGATACTTTGCATTTGTATCGACGATATAAAAAATGTTATACACCTGATTGCAAATACATTCATAATCTAAGATATATAGAGCTGAAATTTAAGAAACTATTTTTTTTTTTTAAATTAGTATTAATTTAAACATCTTTATTTATTTAATTGCGGCTCGGTGGCCATGAGTGTTAAGGCGTGAGCCCTTAAAACTTCGTGCTAAGGGTCCTGTGTTCGATTTCCACTAGGGGTCCTGGCTTTTCTTTAGAAAATAGAAAATACATCAACCCTATCCTGTTTAGAAAACCTATAGTTAACCCGTCCTAAAATTGTTAGTTAATTATAATGGACGTTAAAATTAAATAAATAAATATTTATTTAATGGATCGTTATTCGTTATGTGATTCCTATGACTTTTTATTGTTTATGGACGTTTGCATGCTGATATAATTCATTCTAAATTTATTTCATCTCAATTGGCAATATAATATCTCTTGTCTTAGCACAGAACACGTCCATTAGTTTGAATTTGATGATAAAATCCACTTTCATTCTGTGTGTAACGATCTTTCACTTTTTTCCTGAAGGCTCAGTAAGGATTAATAGGCAGTATGAAGGATGAGAATTATAAAAATGATGTGGAATGGGAGAATGGTGAGGAAAGAGGAAATAACAGGACATGGGAAAATATATGTCTTTCTGCCGCAGATGGAACTAATTCTCTCATATGCCTAGGTTTATATTGCCAGCGACCTAGTTAATGGAGGCACCAGCAGGGGCGTATCGCCTCTTCTTTCTCCTCTATTAATGTCCGGCATGCTTCAAGGAATACAAACATTTGTTCAATCTACATGCAGAGAAAGAAATTACTTTAATACTAACAGAGAATGAGTCGTACGTAGCAGAGACGTGGGGAGAGGAGGTTCAATTGAGCCAAGGAGCTATTGAACCAGACAACTTAAAAAAATCGAAACAAAAGTCCGACTGACTCGCAGGAATTGCGTCATCTTAGCGCCGTTCCGTTCATATTGTAGTTAAGTAATGATCTAACGAGAAAAATATAAAATAAAATCACAGAGACGTAATATAAGATTTTAAACGCCACAATAGGAAACTGATTGTATCCTAAGCGAAAATGACTCCCGCCTTATCAATGTTCAGTCTAGGAAAACAATATTACCAAGAAGTTTCTAATTTTCTTGCCTTCTTTTTCTAGAATGCTAATTTCACTGATAAATGCAATTAAAAAAGTCCGTCACGCAGGAGCTGCATAACTAAGCACTTTCCTCAGAATTGGGTAGGGTCGAGTGCATTCCTGAATAATTTGTTTAAAATAGCCTATATAAATAAAATTCTGCTCTTTTGCTTTTATGAGCAGCTGTTTCAATTATTAATTTTGTAATTTATTTCCTGCCAGAGTTATGTGTATGCATGATACTACACTACGTAATAAATACACAAAGCTTCACAAATTCATCTATTGATCTAGATGAGTTTCGCGAACCTTTGTTACCAGAATTCTCCTGGTTTGGCTGGAGAATTCAATTCAAACAGAGTACAAAGTAACCCCCCCCCCTTCCAATAGACCTATTTAGTTCATTTTCACAACAATTCTTTCTTAGTAGATAGCCAGGACGTATACATGGTTTCGTAACAATACAACAGAAATTACGACCAGTATAAGGAAATTAGTAATTTCTGTCTGGAGTAAACCCCCCCCCCTCTAGTCAACCGATTCAGTTTATTTTTTTAACACATTTTTCTCTTCAGTTGACCACAACAAATACCTAGATTCGTTGAAATATAATAAAAATTATGGCTGGTATTGACAAATCACTACTTTGGTTCCGGAGTAAACCCCCTCTCCGGATGGACCGATTTTGTTGGTTAACGAACTCGTTCAATCGTTTGATGGGGGAATACTACATACCAAGTTTCGTAGCGAAAAAACAAAAACTCTGGCCTGTATCGTGTTAACGAACACATATATAACTATATATGCATATATATATATATATATATATATATATATATATATAAAATCCGTCACGTTGGAGCTGCATAACTAAGCACTTTCCTCAGAATTGGGTAGTGTCTAGTGCATTCTTGAATAATTTGCTTAAAATAACCTATATAGACAAATAAAATAAAAACATAAATAACACCTGTTTCAATTCAATCCAAACATAGTACAATGTAAATCCCCCCTTCCGATAGACCGATTTAGTTAATTTTTACAACACTTCTTCCTTATTAGATATCCAGGACGTACACCTCGTTTCGTTACAATACAGCAGAAATTACGACAGGTATGAGCAAATTAGTAATTTCTGTCCGGAGTAACCTCCCCCTTCTAGTCAACCGATTTAGTTTATTTTTACAACACAATTTTCTCTTCAGTTGACCATAACAAATACCGAGTTTCGTTGAAATATAACAAAAATTATGGCTGGTATTGACAAATAACTACTTTGGCTCCGGAGTAAACCCCCCCTCCGGATGGACCGATTTTGTTGGTTAACGAACTCGTTCAATCGTTTGATGGGGGAATACTACATGCCAAGTTTCGTGGCGAAAAAACAAAAACTCTGGCCTGTATCGTATTAACGGACACATATATATATATATATATATATATATATATATATATATATAGATATATATAAATTTTAACTGGGGTCATTTTCGGTCTCTACTAGGTAGGATCGATAAAGATTCGAAGAAATTTTTCAAAAATTCCGTCATGAGTGCAACCTCAATAGCTACTTTCCTACGGAGGAAAGTGCTAAAAAAAATACAAAAGCGAGTTAACCAAAGAGAAAACCCCGTTTGAAAGAACCTAATAAATTTTTTAAGTTTTAAGCACTTATTTCTCCCATTGATTTTATTTATTGAGACACTTCGCAGCTTTGGCGACAGGAGCTTTACATATGGATATTTTCTTACATATGGAGCTTTACTTATTGGATTCTCCGATTGAGCCATATTATCAAGATATCCGTAAACCTTATCAAGATAAGGATAAGGTTTTCTAACATGGCTGTGTGATGATGAACATTTTTAATTGTCTTCAAGTGTTTTTGACTTGGTTCCTTATAGGAATCATTTGTTTTAATTTAATTTATGACGTTTAAAATGTTATTTAAAGTAGTGACAGGATATGATTGCCTGAATATGGACGAACGGTCCGAAACGTTGAAATAAAAGTATGTTGTACAGCTGTGAAGGGTTATTCCTCATCCTTGTTGGTATTATTAGTTCAAAAATTGTTTGTTTCCACTTTTCTCAAAAACGGTTCCAGATAACTCCTTAAAAACTATTTCGAATGTTTTCCTTTGCCCCTATAAAACGAGTACCTACAAGCATATGAACTCGAAAACGTAACCGCAGGTTGGATCCGAACCAATGGAATTAAAAAGGAATATATAGTACAAATGCCGATGAAAACAATCAAGAAAGAGAACATATCGTCGATACAAATGCAAAGTAACAAATGTGAAAAAATGCATCTTTCATTGTCAATCTTTACTAATTTCTGCTGGACTTATGTACGGCAAATTCTTGAATCAAAGGTCAAATCTGCCGAATATTTGACTGTCAAAAAAAAAGTTATGAATAAATGCTTTTCCACTATGAAAAGTGGTGATTTTCACATTCAATACTTTGCATTTGTTGCGACGATATCTGAGCACTGTGCTAACATTTTAAAGAGAAGGTAAGGAATATGGCACTGCTTCGCCACAACTTCCTATCATCTTCATATCGTTCACGTTAAATAGGTGTTTTAGTCTAAACTTCAGTCGATAAACGAAGATAAAATAATAGTACATATGCAGAACAAGAACACACGCTCGTAATATTTAAAAATTTATTGAAGTGCTTATAATGCTTGCCTTCTTTTAATGAACTCTAGGGACCTCTTCATTTAGGACATAGGAATCTTTTGGATATATCCTGAAAAGATCCATAAGAGTCGCAGAGAGCAAAGGAACAGTCTCCTCTAACGAAGATATGTAAAATAATGCAATTTAACCCATTATTCGAACAAGAATTTGCTAAAAATAACAATATATATTCTTTAGCGCATAATTGGAAAATGGTCCCTCATAAGAAGTCAAATTCTCAAAAGAGTAATGTTGCGAAAAATGATCTCTATTTACAGAGACCATCCCTTTCTAATTCTGAGATAAATCATGAACAAGTAGAGAGGGGTATAATATCGACTGGTCTTCTGAATCTGTCAATATTGAGTCGTATTTCCCTAATGGAAAGGAGTTGGTAAAATGACCAGGACACTACTGGAGATGTTTGATCAGCTGATAGATAGTTCACCATTCACTTATCCTGGAAGGATTTCAGACGGCATAATGGGCTTTATTTATTTATCATGTTTCTCAAAGATAATAAATCATTTGAGGGAAATTTACTGCATGCAAAATTTGAGAACGATCTCAACGTGGAATGATATAGTCAAGTGTATAATTATTCATAACAGCTTTGAAACAAATAAGGCCAAACATCTACAATGAAGGATTAAATATACTGATTCAACAAATGTTTCCTTTGTTATCCTTTAAGTAGGGAGATGGTTTACCCAAACGTAAGTTGGGAGGTGGGGTGCTCACAACACCCCAATAAAAAAAAATCCCAAAAAAGAAAAGGGGTTTTTAATATTCACTTCGTTTATATTATTTCACTTCTTTAAACCCATTATCTATACTATATAATCGAAACATTAAATATGATATTTTTTCCAAAGTGATGAAAAGCATTGCAAATCTATAAATTGAAAATATAGAACAAATTTAGTCATGGGGTCCGTTAGGTAGGTAAAAGCTATTAGGATAGTTCAAGAATAACAGCTCGGCAAAACCAAATTTTTTTGGCAATACCTTATTTCACTAGATGGAAACATCGTTTACTGAAATATAGAAAGATTCGAACGAACCACTAACTTCACATTCTAATTATTAAAACACAGATTGTCAGAGCAACGTTTCTGTAAATACCTACAAAAGCCAATCAGTATACACATGATGCAGGCGCCACAACTATATGGACCACAACAAGAATGGTCCACAACAATAGGGCCGCCATAGGAATAAGTGAATTTCAGGATTGAAAGACACTGTTAAAATATGTAAAATCCTTGAATTAAGTAATATAAAATGAAATAAATTTCGAGAAGAACTCATATGAAAAATTAAAATGTTTCAGAGTAGAGCTTATGTCACATATTGGAATTTGAACATGTTTAGTTACAGAATTTGTAATACCAATTTAATAACAAGTTCAAATAACCTCTTGATCAGATTATTTTCACTAGCAATATTCTCTTTTTGTGCACACGGTTTACGCATTACGATTCCAGTCTACTTTTAATTTCGCTGTATTATTTGCTTTCCAGTGTCACCTTCTCTTGAAAATCGAAGTCTCTTTCTCGAGCATCTTAGGCATTTTATCCCAAAGCAGTGATCGTGCAGAGAACTTGATATCCACGCGAGGGTCTTTGTGATTAGCACTTGACACACACAAGTCGTTTTTCGTCTAGCGCTAAGACACATGGTGATTCAGCTGACGGTACTTATAGCAGTTTAGGTAAACAAAGTGAGCCTTTTAATCATGGTCACTATCTCTCTCTCTCTCTCTCTCTCTCTCTCTCTCTCTCTATCTCTTTTTTTTTCTACCTGCGCTTTTATCTTTCTCTCTCTGTCTTTTGCCCTGTCAGTATATATATGTATATATATATATATATATATATATATATATATGTATATATATATATGTGTATATATATATATATATATATATTCTCCTTTAAGGTTCCTCGCTGGGGCATCTTTCTTCTGGTTTCCATTCGGCTTCTATCACCCGCGGTGTCCTGCTGTTGGCCGTGATATTTCGCCCATATCCCAATGGGCTACATCAGACGTTGCTCCTTCTGTCTTCAGGACCTGAAGACAGAAGGCTCCTGCCTACCTGAAGTTCAGGTAGGCAGGAGCTAATTTTTTGAATATCAAGGGCTAGGCTCCTGCCTACCTGAAGAAAGAAGGATCAACGTCTGATAATGCCCATTGGGGTATGGGCGAAATATCACGGCCAAAAACAGAACACCGCGGGGGATAGGAGCCGAATGGAAGCTAAAAGAAAGGATATATATATATATATATATATATATATATATATATATATGTATATGTGTATGTATATATTGGTTTAGAAATGTTGCTTATATGATATTTTGTTCAATAGCAGAATTATTTTCAAAGATTAGAGATAAGGATGCAGTTGACGGCTAGTACCGTCGGACTTGAGCAAAACAGATCCTCTCCAATCTATGACTAAGCGGAAGAAGTGGAAACATCGAACGAATATCGCTGGGGTTTTGAATGGATATCTACCCCAGCTGACAGGCATTCAGCATGCAGTCCTACCAACCTATGCAGAAATAAACAGGCTGACCAAACTTCGAATTCCCAGGGCCTAAATAAACACAGATAGCACATTGTTAGACTTGTTCTATCGGTCTCTCCATTGTCAGTATTAATTCTAAACACCAACTCACAGCTGACATGTTTCAGGTAATGGTGTCAGTAAACTTCGTTAAATAAACCGCACTATCGGCCTAAAGCATTGTTTAGAACTTAATTAAATTGATAAGTTTGCTTTTAATTATATGTATCTTTTTATAGCCTCTTGTTTCTGTTTGGTCATCAAGCCCTTTTTATTTTACTTGGGTTTTATTTCAAAGGTTTCGTTACATGATATGTGATTACTAAGTTTAAATTTTAAGATAACATATTTAGGAATTACCTTCATACTTTTAAATCTCACTTCTTTCATCACAATGTTGTTTTTTTAAATAACCAAAGTTTTCACTAGTGATCTAAAATTCGGTACCTGGTACGTACCGATCGACATGAAAAAATAGGAAAATTTCAATTTATTCTATACCTTGTTGTATTGAGCGAAATTGTTTCCTATATACGCTCATGATGCACGTCACCAGCTAGAGTCACACTCTCCCCAATACAAGGCCATTATGCTCTGGAACGAGTCAATCTAAAGAATCGCCCGTTCTAAGGAAGCCAAAGGAGGTCATCAATTCACCCTTATTCTTCTATTCAATGAAAGTTGGGGGAGGGCGAGGGTATTCCTCGAGCCATGAATCATCCTTCTTCGGCGGCAACACTGATTAATGGTGTCATGAAGGTTATCGTCACTTTCACTCAGCCCCAAGATGAAACTTATGTTTTAAGGAAGGAAGTAAAATAAATAGTCATAAGCCGTATGATACCTGCCAATAGAGTCTTCTAGAGGAGGAATGGCTAGCACAGCGGATGGGAAACGGAGGTTGTAGTTAGGCTAGTTGTTTGTAAAGTTTACAGCGATGGACACGGTGGGAAAATTCCCTTCCTACAATCTTGAGTGTTTAAAAAGGGTGGTAACCTGTAGATAGACCGGTGCTAATTGCGCTTGCACCGTAAAAAAAAAAACAAAAACAAGCTTCTATATCCAAAATCTACTTTAAACAAACGTATTTTACGAGAGCTCTTTGTTTAATATCGCGCAGAGATTTAAACTGAACACATTTCGCTTAGATTCAAAAATAAAAATAGCTTTGAAGGAATTTAACGTTTTTTTTTTTCTTCAATTTAACGAAGATCTTCCTTCTCTGCCAGCAAACTAGTACTCTAAACCCATTTTTTAGTGAAATAAAAATAAATACAAACTCTATGATTTTGCAACATTACTTTATCATGGTATGGTATTTCACATATATCGGAATTTGAGTTCTCTGTCGTATCTACAAGTTTTGAGTAATTTGAGTTCTCTGTCGTATCTACAAGTTTTGAGTCATTTGAGTAATAATTTCGATAGCGTTTTCCGAGTTATGGAACAATGTGAGTATTGATCAACGCGTATCTTGGACTCACGTTTAACATTGTGTCTTTAGCATTCGCCAATGGTACCTAGACAAAAATTTAAAATGTGCCATTGGCCAAAATACGGCGTAATTGACCTCTTTGCAGTCTTATAAAATAATTGTATTCAATGTGAATGACCTTGAAGATGATATTGGCGAAATATTTTCATTTCAAAAGGTAATCAACATATTTATAAAAAAAAAAAAAAAAAAAAAAAAAAAAAAAAAAAAAAAAAAAAAAAAAAAAAAAAAAATTTCAGTCAGGAAATTTCCTCAAACATTTGAATAATTTCTTAAGCTTTTATTATTTTCTGAAATGGCATCGCTCGTACAGCGATACCTTTAAAGACTGGAAGTTTTTTTTTTTTTTTTTTTTTTTTTTTTTTTTTTTTTTTTTATCGGGTTATGACATTTTACTATTTCTTTTAATGCCTAACGTGTTTATACACTGACATAGCAGCGAAAGTGACAGTTTTTTAGGGTACTTCTATTTTTAACCTATAATTCTATGCTTACGTAATATTATAAAAATGTATAAGTAGTTGAATAACAAAATAAATGTATAAGTAGTTGATAAAATTAGATGTATATTGTGTTTATGATTGAACTTATATGTAAAACCTATATACGAATCACCTCTTGGCAGCGGGTACTCATCAATAAATATTTGTAAAAAAATAAAGATTAAAATAGTACTTAGCGCCTGCTATGTGTAGAATCAAAATATTAGCAGACAATTTCTAATTAAAGGCAAATTTTCCGTATTTATTAACTTGATGATGAGCTCTCACCCCCCTCAACTTGACATATAAGTTCCTTTTCCCACCCCTCATAATCCTGTCATGTTGAATGACCTTCCACCAGTGTTGGTGTACTATTCGAATCCTGGAACCTCGCCAAATGGATCCGGCTCATTATCTAGAACATGCAAGGGAATATAGCATTCTAAAAGCCTCCCCCCCCCCTTAAACTTTCACCCAGTTTATTTTTGAAGGAATTTACAAGCTTGAAGAACTAAGGCGACCCTTCGAAAAGTTTTCACTTAATATTAAGCACATTGCAATTTTATTTCATAACTTTCATAATAAATCTTTTGGATGTTCCCCATTGTTTTCTACTCTTTGGACAAATAATTCTTTCCTTAAGAAAGAATAATTCTTCACTTAAGATATTTTTTTCTTCTTAAACAACTTCAAACTCCTCACAATATCCAAATGAAATGGTAATACTATATTATTTCTAGATATTCTAACAGGAGAGGAAAATTTTGATAGTAAAGAATTAAATCGGCACGCAGGCAGGTGTTGAGTAACGAATGACATGAAGAATGTAACTGAAATAACCGATATAAAATACGAAGTAAACATATTTAAGGACCCAGAGTTCAAGGGGTTTAAGTATCAAAATAGATGTTTTGAGGAAAATGGGATCAAAGTTGAACATAAGTCATAGTAGCAAAAGTCCGTCACGCAGGAGCTGCATAACTAAGCACTTTCCTCAGAATTTGGGTAGTGTAGACTGCTTTCCAGAACAATTTGCATAAAATATCCTACATAAATAAAATAAAAACGTGAATAGTTCTCTTTTAATTTGGTAATGAGTAACTGATCAATTATTAATTTGCTTCCAGAGTTATGTTTACACATGGTACCTACTACACTACGTAATAAATACAAAAAACCTCATATTATCGTATTTTGATCTAACGCAGGAACAGGATACAGTCACTCTAGTGGTAGATAGCGCTCCTTGCGGCGGCTTTGTGAACCTACGTCTGACGGGCTTTTCTATTGAAATATATTACAAATTAAACCCCCGCTTTCCGATTGACCGATTCAGCTCATTTTTACAACACTTCTTTCTCATCAGTTACCCACGACGTATACCGCGTTTCGTTACAATACAGCAGAAATTACGACCGGTATGAGTATATTAGGAATTTGGATCCAGAGTAAACCCCCCCTTCTAATAAACCGATTTAGTTTATTTTTACAACACATATTTACCTGTAGATTACTATTACGAATACCGAGTTTCGTCGAAATATACCAAAAATCAAGGCTGGTAGTGGCGAATTGGTATTGTGGGTCTGGAGTAACCCCCCCCCCCCATCCTAATGAACCGATTTAGTTTATTTTTACAACACATATTTACCTGTGGATTAGCACTACGAATACTGAGTTTCGTCGAAATATACCAAAAATCACGGCTGGTAGTGGCGAATTGGTATTGTGGGTCCGGAGTAAACCCCCCCCCCCCCCCTTCTAATGAACCGATTTAGTTCATTTTTATATCTCACTTTTCTCTCTATATTACCACTACGAATACCAAGTTTCGTTGAAATATAACAAATATTACGGCTGACATAGTCAAATTAGTGTTTTGGGTTCGGGGTAAACCCCCCCTTCTGATGGACCGACTTTGGTGGTTAACGAACTCGTTCAATCGTTTGCTAATTGAATGCTATATACCAAGTTTCGTGACGAAAAAACAAAAACTCTGGCCGCTATCGTGTTAACAGACACACACATATATATATATATATATATATATATATATATATATATATATATATATATATATATAAATTTTAACGGGGGTCATTTTCGGTGTCTACTAGGTAGGATCGATAAAGATTTGAAGAAATTTTTCAAAAATTCCGTCATGAGTCCAACCTCAATAGCTACTTTCCTTCGGAGGAAAGTGCTAAAAACTAGATTTTTACAGTTCCGATCATGCTAGACGAATCCTCAGGTCCTTAGCTGTTTATTATCGATAATACATAATAGGTACATCGTCCGGTTAATGATTAATATGCAAAAGAATTGTATAATCCATACATAGACCCCTTAATTTCCTTCTGGACTTAATATTACAAAAGTGACAATACTCAAGAGAACACAAGCTAGGTGGCAGCAACCGTCGAGAAAATCACCTGGATCTCTTTACCACCCACATGATATTGGTGTGTTAATTATTCATTTTCTATTAACAAGTCCTACATAAAATAGTTATAATTCAATGAATCGAAAACATCCTACATAATTTACTAGCAAATATCATTAGGAAGCAGAAGCACTTAAAATTTGAAGTTGATCGGGCAAAAATTGAAGACACCAGAGTATCGCCCCATTTGAAAAACACAGTTTTGAGGAAACGACTTTAATGTTTACTGTACAGAAAAGATATTTTTTTTTCCTTTTTAATTTTTGTTCACAATTTCTTGTAAGGGTCAAACTATATCTTTATTACAATAAAAATAAACGGTTAATTAATTATGAAAAGGATTGAGAATTTAGTGGAAAAATCGATTTTTTGGCACATTTAACACTCTAAACATAAACACTCTTGGATATCGTTTTTGATTAGCTAAGAAGCATATAAGCCCATAAAAAAGAAAATGGTAAAAAAATGTTACAAGATAGTATTACCTTTTAACCCATTCGAGACGACGATTTTTTTTCGAACTCGGTCCCCGGGAGCAAAGTTTTTCTTCTTCTTTATATTATTCATTTTTAATAATAATAATAATAATAAACACATTTACAATAGAAGTAACCCAATTCGTAAGTGAATTTACATAAATAAGATCATTGCACACCGGGTCTTCAACTCACTCCTCGGGAAAAAATGTTTTATTTATTTTTTTTGACAGCGGATTGGGCACATTTGTAATGTAAGGTAAGATGAAAATATAGATAATTTTTAATTTTTCGATGCACAATAAAATCAATGCTAAATGCTGATTTCCAGTACTTCACAGATTTGATTAGTCTAAGAAAAATCATATTTCGACAACTACCTTACTCAGAACTAATAATTGCTTAGTACTGTCATTGCACACAGGGTGTGCAATCGATCTCGATTGGGTTAAATTACTTTATAAATGATTCGTACCACCAAAGCATTTGTAACTGCAATTTGACGAAATAATGGAAATTGTTTTGTAAAATCCTTAGGAAAAGCTATTGGTAACCCTGTGACGGTCTATTATGATGCAGCTAACGGTTTTCAGGATGGACACCTATGGAAGTTGAAATCGAACGGCAATGGTGAGCGACTCAGCATTCCCTTCCTTCCTGAGCAGTCATCGCTATTGAATTTCTGTCAATCCAATATATTTCCTGAAAACGGCGGCCTCACCTTTGAACAGATCCACTGCAGGGAATGATCTATTTATCCCTTATCACCCTTCCTTTCATATCCACGCCGTATCCATCTTCAACTTCCATCGACATCCTTGAAAAAGATTTGTTCAGACTACCGTGGGATACTCGAGGTTCTTGTTAAAAGTCGCATAAATAAAGCTTTGAGATTCGTCCCTCTTCTGGTGAAGCCTCTGCTTATTCGACACAATGAATATTGGCCAGACAGATTTTTCTTCTTCCGTGGGATGGCAGTGTCCATAAGTTACTCATGAAGGTGCCATATTTTACGTCAGCTTACCGTTACTACGCCCACTCGATTAATTACAATAGAACTCTTCAATGCAATAAAAAATGTAATAAGAGAAATGTATTCAAAAATTTGGCAATAAGTGATAAACAATAAATTAAGAGAAATAAAATCCTGAATAGAATACTAGGATTCATCATTGAAGGCAAGCAGGAGGAGGTTGTCATAGCCCGAATAAGAATCGGACACAGAATTAGAGAAAAATGTTATAAGTAAATTATGTTCTGGTATATTTGGATTTTTACGATCCATTTTCAGTTTTTAGGAAAATAAAACTATAAATATGATTAAAACATTATGGTTATAGTTTCTCTGTAATGGTGATGTCCCGAAAATAGCTTATTTATGTTTTTTCTAACGACCATACAGAACGAACCAAGTGCCAATACTGGAACAGAACACTAACTACAAAACACCCAATAACTGAATTGGACAAAACTCCAACTACCTTACTCTGTGACGGGAGCCAATATATAGAAAAGTATCAATTTTAGTAGATTATGTAAAAAAAAGAAAAAAAACTTATCTACAGAATAAAATTGAAAGAACTAATGAACGTACAGAACTGACTTTTAAAATCTTTAACTATTACTACTATCTACTTCGCAGTTGACTATCCGAAACGGCACGTAGCATAAACATTCAAAACGTTTGACTTATTATAAAAATTCTAAAACTAAAAAAGTCCGACTCGCAGGAACTGCAGCATCTTAGCGCGGTTCCGTTCATGTCCCTAGTGCCATTTGATAAGCTTAGAAAATAAATAAACTTTTTTTTTTTTTATATATCTCGTGAAAATTGTCAAAATCCTCTCGAACATCTCGAATAAAAGTGATATTAAGCCGTCAGGGACACCGACAGTAGCTAACTTATACACAGAAGCGGAAATTACAGAATCTGGCTCTCATTCTAAAGCAAAGCTCTATAAATCAATACAAAATATGCCTAATAAAGCCTTTCTAGAGGATACAGAAGCATGGGCGTATATGAGGGGGGGGGGGGCTGAGGGGGCTGCAGCCCCTCCCGAAATTTTGAATTGATGATAAAAACTTCTCGTAAAACCCTTAAAAATAAATTAAATATGATCATTTAGTTCATAAAACATATTTTATTTTACGTGTAATAGCGTTTTAGTTGCCTAAAACTATTCCAAGCTCTAAATATTTAGTATTCCATACCCTGGAAATGGTCTCAGCCCCTCCGAAATTGTTTTTATATACGCCCATGTACAGAAGGATCAAGAAGAAGTACACAAGATTGAGTAGAATACCCTGCCTAATATAGCCTATATAGAATAATATGCCGAATAAAACCTATCTAGTAAATACACAAGGATAAATAAAAGTCTTGACGAATAACAAGTCAAGAAAATAAAACTTTATTTAACAAAATAAAACAAAGTTTAGTTGCCCAACTACAATAGAATAATATACCTAATTAAGTCTATGGAGTAGACACAAATGGACCAAAAACAAGTCTTGTGGAATATTGTTTTTTTTTTTTCTAATTAAATACTTTTTATCAATATTTAGTATATAACCTTTGTTGAAAACTATTGATTGCTAATTGATGAATCGGTTTACAACTAAGTAGTCTTTATGAATATTTAGTATATAACCTTATGTTTGGATCTGAGTTTTTGGGGTGCTCTCCGCCTAGGCTTTGCATTTGTCTCGGCAGATACCTGGGGTATATTTACAGCTCTTGAGGATTAACTCTTAGCAGGTAAATTTCCTGCGGCCCCCTTGTACGGGCATTGAACTGCCATATTCGCTCATAGTATCTAACCGTTGTGAAGTTTATTTTTTGGATTTAGGACTTAATATACATATGTAGACTAAATCATAGCAAGAAGTAATCCTCCGTCGTCGGTTCTTAACTATGTAGACTCGCTAATGTTATCCAATCTTAGATACATCGTATTTAAAATCCACAGCAAAAACACAACATTTCATCAGAATCCCCTGCTGAATAAAACTTATATAGAATAATATGCAAAATAAAGCCTATCTAGTGGATAAAAATAGAGGAAAAAAGCCGCTCGTGGTGGTAGAAAATCTTAAAAGTATTTCGCTCAGAAATCTCCGAAATATGGTCACTAATTTTACATATCCTGTTTTATAGCCAAATAGATTAATATTCTATAATCAATAAGAAAAACCTACTAACAATAAAAAACTATGGGTAACAGATGAAAATAGGGAATACCAAGAATAATTCTAAAGAATGAAATCAACACCAGTACTGTAATCTAGATATTCATACGGCATCTTCGAATTCTAACAAACAAAATATTGATTCTAATTATACGTATCCTGTTTTATTGACAAATACATTAGACTACTATAAGCAATTAAAAACACTAGGGAATATGCCAAAGAACTCAGAGTAGGAGCCTCGACAGTTTCAAGACATTTGAAGGAAATCGACAAATCCAAAACTGACATTTCATACGGTACAGCCTGATATATTTTTAACAATAAATTGTTTTTCTTATTTTAATTAATCTGTTTTATTGTCAAATACATTATCCACCTTTAAGCAATTAAAAAGTAACAAGGAATAAAAACAAACAAAAAGAACCGTTCGAATTAACGAAATCAATTTCTTCAAAGTTTAAGCACTTATTTCTCCGATTGACATAGCCTAATCAAAAATTGTTTCAGAATCTTTTTTGTAGAACATTTAGTAAGCTTTCGCATGGTAACCCTCCGTTTACCAATATTCCTAACCGTCTTCGAGATATTAGGGAATGTATACGAAGTTCCCAAAACATTTCATGTCTGTTAATAAAATATTTTATTCTAATCCTTCCTTAGCTCCAAACGTAACCAAAATTTTAACATATTAGTGTTGATGAAATTTAAACATGCAGAAAATGTTTCAACTGAATCCCATAATTTTAAGTATCAAAATCAAAGACAAAAAGAACAGTTCGAATAAGCTAAATCAATTACTTTAAAGTTTTAAGCACTTATTTCTCCGATTGACCCTTTTTTGTAGACCATTTAGTAAGCTTTCTAATGGTATTCTTCCGTTTCCCAAATTCTCAACCTTTTTCGAGATATTAAGGAAAGTATACAAAGTTACCAAAACTTTTCATTATTTCTGACAACAGAAAATTGGTCTCATTTTACCTATCCTGTTTTACACACACATACATTTTCCTTACAAATACAACATCAGAAATTAAAAAAATAAAAAGCAATAAAAAACCAAGGGAAAGAGACAAAAATTACAAAAAGAACGACAAAAACCCGTTCATAAGAACAAAACAGACGTATTTGAAGTTTTAAGCATTTATTTCTCCAATTGACATAACCTAATCAAAATAGTTTTAGAATCATTTTTGTAGAGAATTTAGTAAGCTTTCAAATAGTTTCAATCCACTTACCACGATTTCCCAACCGTGTTCGAGATATTAATGAAAGTATACGAAGTTTCCAAAACTTTTCATATCTGTTCATAAAATATTTTATTCTAACCCTTCCTTAACTCCAAACGTAACATAACTTTCAACATATTAGTTTTAATGAAAGTAGAACATGCAGATAATGTTTCAACTGAATCCCGTTATTCTAAGTACCCAAACCAAAAACGGTATTCAAAAACTATTTTTCCAATTTTCTCGACAACGGTTAAAGCTATCGCCTTGAAAATGGTTTCATTCGTTTTTCTAGCCCAAGAAGCCTATAAAACGAGTACTTACAAGCTTATGAACTCAAAAATGTAAGCGTTACGATTTTTTCTGCGCGAATTTCGCCCCAAACGCCATCTTCCAGTGGGCGGATTTTGCTGGTTAACGAACTTGACCTTTCAAATTGGACGACAGATTTTTGTACCAAATTTCATCAAAATCGGACCATTCGTCTTCTATTTAGAGAGCGAACAGACAAATATATATATATATATAAATAAATATATACATATATATATATATATACAAATTTGAACCACCGTTATTTTCGGTTTCTAGGGGTTCTGAAACGCAAAATTTTCTAGTCGGCACTTCCGGATTGTTTCATTGTATCAACCTTATAAGCGGGGTTCCTCCCTATGGGGGAGGGGGGAACCGCGCTAAAAATAATAACAGTTCTATTAACACTACTGTACATACTAACACAAAGAAATTCTTTATTAAAAAAAAAAAAAAAAAAAAAAATCGTATTAACTTCGATATGTTTTATCTCCTAAGTTGCGTAAACATTAATATATATATATATATATATATATATATATATATATATATGTGTGTGTGTGTGTGTGTGTGTGTGTATACATCTTAGGGGCTTTTCCTATGTGATGAAATGATCACATAGGATCATCTAAGAGGAGGTATGCACGATTTCTGGCCTTACCTTCCCTTGGGAGCTTTTTAGCGCGGTTCCTCCCTCCCCCATAGGGAGGAACCCCGCTTATAGGGTTGATACAATGAAACAATCCGGAAGTGCCGACTAGAAAATTTCGCGTTTCAGAACCCCTAGAGACCGAAAATAACGGTGGTTCAAATTTGTATATATATATATATATGTATATATTTATTTATATATATATATATATATATATATATATATATATATATATATATATATATATATTTGTCTGTTTGCTCATTTCTGGCTTCCCTGATGGTCCGATTTTGATGAAATTTGGTACAAAAATCCGTCGCCCAATTTGAAAGGTCAAGTTCGTTAACCAGCAAAATCCGCCCACTGGAAGCTGGCGTTTGGGGCGAAATTCGCGCAGAAAAAATCGTAACGCTTACGTTTTTGAGTTCATAAGCTTGTAAGTACTCGTTTTATAGGCTTCTTGGGCTAGGAAAACGAATGAAACCATTCATTGACCAAATCAAGGCGATAGCTTTAACCGTTTTCGAGAAAATTGGAAAAATAGTTTTTGAATTCCGTTTTTGGTTTGGGTACTTAGAATCACGGGATTCAGTTGAAACATTATCTGCATGTTATAATTTCATTAAAACTAATATGTTGAAAGTTATGTTACGTTTGGAGTTAAGGAAGGGTTAGAATAAAATATTTTATGAACAGACATGAAAAGTTTTGGTAACTTTGTATACTTTCCTTAATATCTCGAAAAAGGTTGAGAATCTTGGGAAACGGAAGATGACCATTAGAAAGGTCACTAAATGCTTTACAAAAATGGTTCTGAAGAATGTTTTGATTAGGCGATGTCGATCGGAGAAATAAGTGCATAAACCTTTAAAGTAATTGATTTCGCTTATTCGAACTGTTCTTTTTCTCTTTGATTTTGGTACTTAGAATCATGGGATTGAGTTGAAACATTTTCTGCATGTTCTACATTCATTAAAACTAATATGTTAAAATTTTTGTTACGTTTGGAGTTGAGGAAGGGTTAGAATAAAATATTTTATGAACAGACATAAAAAGTTTTGGTAACTTTGTATACTTTCCTTAATATCTCGAAAAAGGTTGAGAATCTTGCGAAACGGAAGATGACCATTAGAACGCTCACTAAATGCTCTACAAAAATGGTTCTGATGAAAGTTTTGATTAGGCGATGTCAATCGGAGAAATAAGTGCTTAAAACTTTAAAGTAATTGATTTCGCTTATTCGAACTGTTCTTTTTGTCTGTTTTATTCCTTGTTATTTTTAAATTGCTTATAGTCAGATAATGTATTTGACAATAAAACAGATTAAGTAAAATAAGAAGATCAATTTATTGTTAGAAATGTAGCGTTCATAGAGAGAGATCCCAAGGCTTTCCAAATGCCTCTGAGCGGAGGCCTTTCTGCCTGACTTATGGTATAGCTGACCCATACAGGTATGATTGTAAATCAAGACCTTTGAAGACTGGTTTGTTTGAGATTTCATTTGGATAGCTGTTTCGCTATTGATCTAAACAAAGTAATAACCTGTTTCTATTCTATTCCTTCATAAACACTAGAGATAAGAACGGAACCGCGCTAAGATGACGCAGTTCCTGCAAATCGGACTTTTTTTTTGGTTGGGTTTGAGGCATGTCATCCTCTGAGGTCATTAACGCCAGTCTGGGGAACTTCATTTTGTGTATGATACCAGTAAAGCACCACCTGAGAAAACTTAGTGATTCTTTGACAGGACTCTCCCAAATATACACATCCATCACGACTGCCTGAGAACCCAAACAAAATAATGATATTTCATTGGGAAGAAGATGAACTGCTGGCTAGGGATTGCAGGGGGTTGAGTCCACAAAGGATAAAAGCTTCTCCCACCCCCCACGTAACCCCAGGGTTGGTGCCCCCGTCAACAATACTCCCATATATCAACTACACAATTATTCGTCCATTTGTCATCCTCACCTCAGACGAAAAACCAAATATATTTAAATATTTCTTCAATCAAAAAATATTTTTCGTTCGAATCTTAGTTACTCTATAAGCCCCAATTTGAAAATCGATAGTTAATTTCTTCATTTTATTCAGATGAATGTGCTTTTCTGCGTGAATAAACATCATATCATATTTATCATAGAGATGGTAAAGATATACTAAAGTATGATGTGTTTTACATTTCTTGAAAATCGTCCATACGATTTAATAAAATTATTCAGTAGATCTCTAGATATTACCGTAATCCGTTCTTAGCTACATAAAACTTTCAACGTTCTCCAAAGGGCAATTAGGGTGGATCTAATACTTTAATTATTTAGTAATGAGCTCTTTTAGGTTCTAAAATCCACAAAAATCAGCGATTCAAGACCTTGGGTAATAAATGGGTGACAGGGTAGGCAGGACATTCATTAATATTTCCGTTTCTACTGGTCCTAGAGTATTGCTTCTGGTGTCATTGTAAAGATAATGCAATTCTCTATTTAACATCATGATAAATACAATAAACACACACATATACTCGTATATACATACATATATGCTTTAGGTTTGTTCTCTCAGCGAACTCCGAAGCAGTTATATGTCTAGGGATCAAAATCCTCTTTCGTGGATAAGTCACTCCTGAATCAAATTATTAATGCGTCCCTTTTGATAGTTAGCTATTTTCGTGTTTTAGCAAAGCAGCTCACCCTACTACATTTGGAGTTATTAATAGACGGATTATTAGTTAATTATTTGAATAAAATTTATTATTTTAAAATTGATTTATTAAGTAATTTATTTATTATATATTTATTATGTGTTATGGCCTAATGACCCAGCATTGTGATAAAACAATTATTCCCCAAATTCCCATAAAGAGAATTGAATGCGTCGGTTCTCGTTGATCATAGAAGGTCTTAATAGCACAATTGTTGATAGGCCATTAAAAAAAATAATATAAAATTTCAATAATGCATAAAAGATTATTGAGTTTATTTACTTGCTGATCACAAAACTCAAAATTTAATTTAAAAATTAAAACTATTCTAATTAAAAATATATTCGCTAATAAATATTATTGGGTCTCCCTGAGGTCAAGGGGGCTGACGCCAAGGATTCTCATGCGATAGATGTGGATTTGAGTCCCCCTCGCACGTTTAAGTATTTTATCTATGGGCCCTTGAAGGAGTTCCCTGCTCCACCGTGGATATGTAGAAAAGGTCTAGACGCAGAACTGCCGTAAACAAATAAAATAAACAATAAGTAGACATTAGTACCAACTGTCCCTATTGTTAGCTATAATTATCAATAGAAAGAACCATAGAAATTCCTTTATTCTTTAAATGTATGATTTTATTGAGCCTGACGTTCAGTTGATCACGTAAAGAAGTGAAGGAACATTTAATTTATATAAGCTTACTTTTTTTTTGGGGGGGGGGGGAGGGGGCATAACTCTGTTCTTATAAATCGACATGTTCATAGGACATATATACTATATATTTGTCAAATTCCACTCATTCACTCATCTATCAACGCCCAGCCCAAGCCGCTCGACAGAAAATTTTGAAATTTTGCATGGACACTCCCTGTATAACGTAGGCGCTCGCTAAGAAATGGATTTTTTGATATTCGTATTTTTAAGCATTTTTAGGGGGGTTTAAAGTTTGAGTTGGTTAGAGAAGGCAAGCCTAGGCAGCCTGCGTTGCTAGGACGATACAGAACAGCTGTTACCTGATATTATCTATCTCATAGTTTTATTTCTAATTGAGCTTAATTTAAACTATGATGGCAGACCTTGAATTACTAGAAATTAACTGTCCCTCATAGAGTTTTAATTGCGTTTCTTTTCTGCCTGTCCCCGTCAGATAGGCTTGCCATATTTTTGGAGAGTTAAACCGGGACACGTTAATATGGGATGGGCATACCAGGGGGGGGGGGTGGGAATAAAAACAGTACAAATTATAAGCAAAATGGTGAGTTTTAAGCCTCTAGCAAGTAACGGGAAGGGGGAATCCTGAACTGTTAGTCTACCCAAACCTTAAAAATAAGAACGGAACTTTTTTTGCTACTTGATTTTCTTAAAAAAATCTCTCAGCCAAATAGTAGTGTCTGGCAGCTGGCAGCGCTGTGCAGGTAGTTCCAGCGTTTTACAGTTAGATTACTTCTGATTTCTTTGACACTGTGAGCAGTAGTAAAAATGTTAATTGTAGAAAGTAACCGATTTAAAAAAGATTCTTATAAACATGAATTCATTACTTTTTAGATCTTACAGCCTTTTCCGGGACATTGATAAAACTGGACGGGACACCGAAACAATTGCAAAATACCGGGACAGTCCCGGTCAAATCGTGATGTATGGCATATCCTTAGGTTTTCCAGGCGAGGTAATAATATCCGGAACCCTTGCACAGCCTCCTCGCCTATAACCTTGGTAATACTTGTAAATATATTGGGTCTTACCATAAGACTTCTTGGAAACATAACTTTTAAATTTTACGCCCATTGAATAAAATATAGTATGACGGGAAACCGTGCTGTAATAAACTGCACAGAATTGTATAGTAACGTAATTTTAATGAAACATTATTTAACGCAATAAAATAACTACTTACCTGCCGTGACGAAGCACGGGTATTCAGCTAGTCTACTATATATTTGTCAAATACCACTCACTCATCACTGACTCACTCACTCACTGACATATCATCGCCCAGCCCAAACCGCTCGACAGAAAAATTTGAAATTTTGCACGGGACACTCCCTATTTAACGTAGGCACTCACTAAGAAAGGATTTTTTGATATTCGAATTTTTAAGTATTTTTAGAGGGGTTTTAAAGTTTTAGTTGGTTAGAGCAGGCAAGCCTAGGTATCATGTGTTGCTAGGACGATAAAGAACAGACCGTACCATATCTATTTCATAGTATTATTTTTAATTGAGGTTAATTTCCACTATGATGGCAGTCCTTGAATTACTAGAAATAAAATGTGATTTTGTCCCTCATAGAGTTTACGCCCTGGTGATGGCCCATCCGAGGTAATAATATCCCGAACCATTTGACACAAAAATTTGAAATTTTGCACGGACAATACGTTAAGAGTGTAAACACTCTCTAAGAAAGGTTTTTTTTTTTTGATACTCAAATGTTTAAGTACTTTTAGGGGGGTTTGAATTATTAAGAAGTTCCTCATCGGCTCAAAAATGGTTCGATTTTGATAACATTTGGTACAAAAATCTTTCTTCTCATTTAAAAGGTCAAGTTC